>CM035413.1:117093028-117100528 GCA_020310875.1 Ceratopteris richardii
AGGACACTCAAGGTCATGTCCTCTACTCTTCAAATGGAAAAGGGAGAGGTGGAAGAAGAGGAAGAGGGAGAGGCTACAACAATCAAGGCAACCACCAAAGCAAAGAAGAAGGAGAGAGCTCACGTAACTCGACATCCCAATCAAAGGCAAGAGGTAGAGGCAAAGGAAGAAGAGGCTACAACCCCCATAAAGGTATGATTTTCTATAATTGTGGTAAAACAAATCATATAGCTGCAGATATAAAGATGGTAAATACACTCAAAGAAAGCAAGGGAACTATGCAAATGCTTCAAACAAGGAAACGGGTAATGATCGATTGCTTGCTATGAGACATGGATATTGAAAGGATGCTAAATATGATACCAAATGGTACATAGACTCAGGGTGCAGCAATCATATCTCTTGTGAGGGTGATATATTCACAAATGTGCAGGTTCCAAAGTCCAAAGGGTGTTTGGACATACGTGACAACACTGAGCATGTCATAGAGCACATTGGAGATGTGAGAATTGGATGTGACAAATTAGCCAAGGTGCTTGAGAAGGTATTGCATGTTCCATCTATTGATAAGAACCTTATTTCAGTAGGGAAAATGGTAGAGAAAGGTTTGCAGGTCACATTCAATGACAAAGGATGCTCTATAAGGAATCCTAACGATGGAAACAAGCTTGTTGCTCAAGGAAGAAAGGAAGGAAGCATGTTCACCTTGGATGTGTCTCCAAATGCAAGCAAGGTATGCTTTGTTATGATTGGTAATCAAAGGATTGCTAAAATTGACCTTTGGCACAAGAGAATAGGGCATGTCAACATTCCTTAGCTAAGGAATATGAGCAAGGAAGAGCTTTTAAGAGGGTTTCCCATTCTTGAGAACAAAGAGCTTCATGAATTTTGTGATGCTTGTCAACTAGGGAAGCAAGCAAGACAACCATTCCAAAGGAGCACACATAGGGCTGCAAATCTCTTGGATCTCATCCACACTGATGTATGGGGACCTTCCAAAGAGTCATTCCTTGTGAGGATCAAGGTATTTTGTTACATTTATTGATGATTATTCTAGAAAAATTTGGATATACATCATTAAATAAAAATTAGATGTGTTCTCTATGTTCAAGAGGTTCAAGCAAGAGGTTGAGAAGGAGATAGGTAAATATATCAAATCCCTAAGGTTTGATGGAGGGGGAGAATACTTCTCCAAAAAATTCAGCTCTTATTTGTATGAGAATGGTAAAGGAAATTTACATGTAGGTATACACCCCAACAAAGTGGGGTGGCTGAAAGGAGAAATAGGCACATTGTTGAAATTGCAAGGTGTATGATTAATGAAGCACACATGCCTTTATTTTATTGGGCTGAAGTTGTTTATACTTTAGTTTATTTGCTAATAGAGTACCTACAAGTGGTGAACATTAGCTGACTCCAAATGAGGCCTACTATGGTAAGAAACCAAGTGCGGAACATCTCAAGGATTTTGGATGTACTTGCTATGTGCACATTCCACAAGAAGTAAGATCTAAACTTGATGAAAATTTTGAAAAATGTGTTTTTATTGGCTATTCTACTGAGGAAAAGGGGTACAAATGCTATAATCCTTACACCAAGAAGTTGTATGTATCAAGAGATGTGGTATTTAATGAATTGAAACCTTGGTATGTATACAAGGGAAAAGAAAAGGTAATAGATGATGACTTCACTGATGTATCAGTTTGTGGTAAAGGTGATATGCAGGTTGAATGAACTCAAATGGGTGGGCCAGAGGCTTCAACATCAAGATCAGCTACCCAAGGACACATAGGAGAAAGAAAAATTCTATCAGAATCATCAACATCCAGGTATAAATCTCTTAGTGACTCTCATGATGATCATAAAGGTGATAGTGAGTCACAGGATGAAGAAGACTATGAAGAAGTGGTTACACCACAAGTAAAGCTATCAAGGTTGAGGAAGAAATTCCCTAAGGGAATGAAAGGAGATCCTCAAGGCTCAAGAATCCAATAGAAAGGTTAATTTATGACTCTTTCATTGCCAAGCACTATGCCTATATGATGCAGGTTGTTGGAGATAATGATCCTGAAATGTATGAGGAGCCATCAACAAAGGAGGAATGGAAGAGAGCTATGGATGAAGAGATGAAAGCACTCAAGGACAATGAGACTTTGGAATTACTGCCTAAAACACCATGTATGAAATTGGTTCAAAACGAATGGGTGTATAAGACTAAAAGGAATGCAGATGGTTCACTAGCTAGACATAAAGCTAGGTTGGTAGCGAAGGGGTTCACACAAAATTTTGGTGTGGATTATGAAGAGACCTTCAGCCCCATGGTTAACAAAACAACAATAAGGAACTTAATAACTGTATGTGTAGGTAGAAAATGGCCTATATATCAGCTTGATATAAAAAATGCATTCTTGAATGGTGAGCTAAAAGAAGAGGTATACATGGCACAACCTATTGGATATGAAGCTCTGGATCATCCTGATTTGGTTTGTAGGTTGAAGAAGGCCTTGTATGGGCTTAAACAAGCACCAAGGCCCTAGAATAAAAGGCTTGTGGATTACCTTGAAAAGTGTGGGTACACACAAAGCGAATCAGATCCCTCACTCTACATGAAGAAAGAAGGGAGTAAGGTAGTGTTCATATGGATATATGTGGATGATCTTATCATAATAGGTAGTGATCATGAAGGAATTAAATACATCAAGTGGAGACTTGGAAAGAAGTTAAAGGTATCAGATTTGGGTGAGTTAAAGTACTTCTTAGGTATTGAAATTGTTTATGCAATGGATGGCATATACCTTTTGCAAAGGAAATACCTTTTGTAAATACCTTTTGCAAAGGTACTCACTCAACCTATTGATGCAAATACAAAGATAAGGATGTTGGATGGTAAGAAACTTGATGATTTTACATTGTATAGAAGCTTGATTGGCTCTTTGATCTATGCAACAATGACTAGACCTGATCTTTCTTATTTGGTAGGAGTACTTGCTCAATTTATGCATGTTGCCACTCAAGAGCACTTAAATGTGGCCAAGAGAGTGCTTAGATATGTGAAGTATATAATCAGTAATGGATTGTTTTATAGGTCTGGAGAAGAAATTACTCTTAGAGGATGGAGTGATTCTGATTGGGTTGGTTTTATTGATGATAAGAGATTCACTTCGGGGTATGTATTCATGCTTGGAACAAAGAATATCTCATGGATGTCCAAGAAGCAACCTACGGTGGCATTGTCTTCAACTGAGGCTCAGTATAGAGCATTTGATCTAGCTACATGTGAAGCTATGTGGCTAAAAAAGCTACTAATTGACTTGGATGTGCAGGTTGGAACAATCTCCCTTTATGGAGATAACATGTCATCTATACACCTGGCTAATAATCCTATGTATCATGCTAGCAGTAAGCACATTGAAGTGTATTACCATTATGTAAGAGAAAAAGTTGCTACTAATGAAGTGGATGTTCATTTTGTGACCACAAAGGAGCAAGTTGCTGATCTATTCACCAAAGGATTGGATGCGTCAAAGCTAAGCAAGTTCAAGAACATGATGAGCTTGATGGACATAGACACTTCCTACCTAAGCTTGAGGGGGAGTGTTTAAAAAAGAAGGGAGCAAACTTAGAGGATAATTTTGATAATTTGGATATTCCAAAAGTCAGTAGATACTTCGATAATGATAAAGCCATGACTCCTTATCCATAAGGAGTGAGAGGAAACATCAAAGGACACTCAAAGGAGATGGAACATCAAGAAGAATCCATTGAAGAGTCCAGAGACAAGGAAGGGGTAGGTGAAAGGTCACACACTCAATCATACATGCATGAAGGCACATTTTCGGAGCACAATGACTGAGGGCAAGGACCTAGCAAGTGCTGAGGGACCAGAGGAGAATCCCCAAGAAGTTTCATCACCAGATCATCTCTGTAAGTGAGGTTTTTTATCAATTTCTCACACTAGACCCCCTCTCTCTCTAGTGTAGTCTGTCAAACATACTCCACTTGTAATAGATGGTTCTCTATGTGTAAATACAAGTGTTGTGATACTTGTCTTGAATGAGAGATATCTCTCCTACATTTTGTCTATGAATTTTTCATAGTAATATCATTCTTTTGCACCATGATATTGGCATTTTTCTATGATTGAACATTTTGCATAGGTGGATAGAGAGGTAGTCTGATTTGTAATAGTGAGTTGCCTGACCTCTACTCATCAAAATTGCATTTTTTGTTGGCTTGCTGGAAAGCTAAAAGAGTGAAAAAAATTTTGAAGTCATTGGATTTTAGGTTTTGGGTCAAATTACTTGATCTAGGCGAGGTACTTTTTAGGAGTAGGTTGGGAGACCTACTTGGGCTCATTGTGCTTTTGTTGTGCATATAGAGGATTTGTTCCTCACAAAGCTGCCCCACACTTCATGTACATATCTACTAGATCCTTTGCAATAGCTGCATTCCTCTTATCCAAATTCTCTTTGATAATTTGATCATATAACTCTTGACCTTTCTGAGATTCCAAGCATACATGCCACACAACAAGGACATGTTAGTGCAAAGGAATCGATGATAATTCTAGTCAACATGCTCCCCCCTTCTACTCGCGAAGTCCTCCTTGCCGAGCCTATACACAATCCAAATCACCTTGCTTTTTCCTGTCACTTCATTCAAACGGTTAGCTCACATAACATGTCATAATCCAATCATCAAAATCATGCCATCATGTCAATTTGCACACACACATGTTCCAAGCTCTCTATCCATACCTAGTTCTTGTGCACATAAGTTCTTATCTAATTTTCAACTCACCTTGCTATCCACATCATCACTTGTATCCATATGTGCATACTCAAGCTCTCAATTCATGCATACTCATCACAATTTAGTTGATCACTACAACCTATATGCAACATGATTAGCACCATCATTCAACCAAATTCTGATCATACCTCAAGTGTCTTGTCGATCTTCTTCCTCAGTTGTCATGCTCTTTGCATCTCTCACACATCAATGATGTTAGCTTCATTTGATGTCAAAACGCAAACATTCCATGGAAGGAAAAACATCAAGCACCAATAACCCACATCACCCATGTATGCTATCTTCATTTTTTAGAGTGATGCACATGCAAGAAAGGATAGAGATACTCCTTTTCCTTATTTGAGCTGCTCCCACTCACCATTTTTCCCTAATTCTCACTTTCTTCCCAAAATGTTAAATGCACCCAATATTCCTTCCTAGGACTAAGTATGCTCAAGAAAAGAATGGGATCCCATGCATGACTTCCTCACCTCACTATTTCCCGCAATGATTCTTAAAAAAAAACATCAACTATATGCTTCCCACAGTCCAGATCATAAAGTAATAAGCAAAACCAATCACTCAAAAACAACGATGATGCAACCATAAGACCAATTTTTGCCACAAAAACATATTTTCAATCTTTCTACTCACACACAGTCATGACATACACAATTTCCGTCAACATACAATATACTCTATCAACTGTACCCTAACCTATGTCCATGCTCACACATACCCACACTCATCATACCAAGGATCAAGTGCTCCTAGCCTTCTCATACCTGCTCATGTGCAACCACTTTCACATCTTATTTGTTATTGGAATAAAACTCAACAAAAATACATGATCCACACATTTCCAACAGTACTAATCATAAGATCAAAACCAAAAAACTTGATCACAAATCCGATCCTCACTAGACCATCTTGCAACAAAGCTCAAACAAAAAATCATATCGTTCACATGCTCCCCTTAATTCAAAACATAAACAACAATCAATAAGATTAATCATCAAAAAAACTTCCACAATCCCATGATAGATATGCTGCTCCAAAATCGTCGTGCAAACTTGTAGACAACCAATCACACAAAACATTACTCAACAAAAACATGTACATACCGGAAAATACATTGGCAAGGTCCTTCCTCTTCCATTATGTACTTCTCACCTGCAACTTGACAAAATGGTCACTCCAAAAATATAACAACAAAGAAGCGACAAAGCATATATAACCATGCATCTATATCCAAGAGCTCGTATACTCGCCACATATATACATAAGAAAAAATGAGATTGCCTAAAATGTAGCCTTACTCACACTGCCAAAAAACTGATCACACATGATGAGACGAGACACAAGTGGTGAATTCTCAAGGAGCACGCACCATTACGAACTTTTAGAATGGACTTATTAGTAACATAGGAAAAGCCAAGTACAACAAGTCACTTACCACTAACCGGTCCAGCACATATAATAGTTATGTTGTCATCAGTGTCAGATTTAAGTTGATTGATATATCAGCAGTGAGCCTCTCAATCTTGCAAATACATACATGCAAAAATACACTCATCTAGGCAATCACCGCCCTCCTCCTCTCTCTCTCCCCCCCTCAGGAATGGGAACTTTCTTTTTTCTTTTTCTTTTTATTTATTTCTTTACTTCACAAGTTGGCCTATTTTGGAGTTGCATGTGACTTGTGGTCCTAGCCACCTAGCTAGGTTGGTTCCACCCATCTACCAACACAACATAGTGCATAATGACATATACACACATATATATACGTGCTAGCCCATAGCAAAGTTGGGTGCGGCTCGTGCTCTTGATCACCCGTCCAAGATGGCTCCACTTACCTATCAACCCGCTATGGCACGAAGCACCAAACAAATATAAATATGTATTATCCAGGCCTATGACGAAGCTAGCATTGACTTGCGGTCTTGACCACCCAGTCAGGATGACTCTACCCACTATTAACCCATCATAGTGTGTTGGCACACATATATAGACATGCTTTTGTTTGTATTTTTTGTTTTCATTTCTTTCACTTTTCCCATCTCCCATGTCTTAAGAGTTAGGGAGAGGTTGAAAGGAGCATCTCCCCAACCCGTCCCGCACATCAGGCACACAAAAATACACAAAAAAAATACAAAAACACATATGTGGAGCTGATAGATCGATCATCACATCACCTTGCTTACTCAAGGATAACAATTATATAGGACACAACTAATTAGTTTCAAACAGACCTCTCAAAATAGATTCCCCTATCCTACCTCTAAGTCACTTCCTCAGCCGTAATATTGCACAACAATCTCAAAAATCCATGCCTTGTCTCGCTCACCACAAGTGATCAATGCTCTTCGGGCAGTGAGTCAGGCTCCACCTTAGGAACCTCGTCATTGAGCAAAGCATCTCTTCAACACCTCCTCAATCATTTCCCCTTTTATCTCCGAACTCATCTTTGCAAAGATTCTACATGATTTGCCATCTTCGATATATGGTCCTCTACCCAGGCAAGATGATATGCAAGCCGTTGTTCCCTCTCACTTGCTATGTCCTTCAATACATCAACCTCCACCATAAGTTTGCTCAATCCTTGCCTAAATAATTCGATATCACCATGACATCTCACCATTTCACAATCCAAGTGCCTTATTCCTTCGTGCAATTTCTCATTTTTTGGTCCCTCATACTATTTTTGTT
>CM035413.1:117108028-117110528 GCA_020310875.1 Ceratopteris richardii
ATATTGTTTCATGTCCTTGAATTCTTCACCTCCAAATCTGCTCAATTTGTGATTCACCTCCATTAGAGTAGGTGCTACTCTGCAATCATTCATCTTAAACTTGGTTAACAAATTCTTCAAATACCTTTCTTGAGTCACATACACTCCATGTTGAGTGTATGAAATCTCCATGCCCAAGAAATATGACAAATCTCCCAAATCACTAATTTTGAACTCTTTCTCCATTTGCTTCTTTAGGCTTTGTATGCGTTTCTCATCTGTACTTGTAAGAATTATATCATCAACATATATACATATGTAAATGAACCCATCATCACTTGCTTTGACAAGCAAGCTACTATCTGCTTTGGATACTTGAAATCCAAGTTCCTTTAAGAACTTTACAAGCCTATAGTTCCATGCCCTTGGGGCCTGTTTCAAGCCATATAAAGCTCTCTTGAGCTTACACACATCATCTGAATATCTTCCATCTCTGAATCCTTGAGGTTGCTCCATGAAAACATCATCTGAAATATAACCATTCAAAAAAGCATTCTTCAAATCTAATTGACACAATTTCCAACCTTTACATGCAGCAATTGCTATGAGTGTTCTGATGGTTGTCATCTTGGCCACTGGACTATAAGTCTCATCATAGTCAATACCATATGTCTGAGCAAACCCTTTCACAACAAGTCTAGCTTTGTACCTAGACACACTTCCATCTGCAAATCTCTTTGTCTTATAGACCCATTTGCATCCAACGATCTTCTGGCTATTTGGTTTTGGAACCAAATCCCATGTTTGATTTTCCATCAATGCATCATATTCTTCCTGCATAGCTTTTTCCCAAATTTCTTTACCTTTTGCCTCTTCATATGTAGAAGGGTCTTCATCTACTTTAATCATGTATGCATAATCCTTAGTAGTAAAAAATGAAGTATCATAGCTATACCTTGTAGGTTGCCATTTGTGCCTTGTAGACCTCCTAAGTTCTCCACTTCTTGAGGTTTTTTGGTTCTTCACATTCAGGATCAAATCTTGGTGTTTCTTCAACTTCAACCTGCACTTCATGATTCTCTTGTTCATCAAATATCTGAACCTTTGATTTACCTTTCCTTTGACTCACAATTTCTTCATCATCTGTATTAATATTAATAGTACCTGCATACCAAGTACTTTGCTCATCAAATGTAACATCTTTTGATACAAGAAAATGTTTTGTGGATGGATTCCACAACCTGTATCCCATCTGCTTATCATCATAACCAATAAACACATATTTTTCAGCTTTAGGTTCCAATTTGTGCCTTAATTGTGATGGCACATATGCATAGGCCAAACATCCAAATACTTTGCAATGGTCTAATGTGGGTCTCTTACCCCACCATGCCTCATATGGTGTCATACCCTGCAAGGCTTTACATGGTAGCCTATTGACCAAATAAGTAGCTGTATTTACAGCCTCAGCCCACAAATAATTTGGGTAATTTTTCTCCTTCATCATGGACCTTGCAAACTCAACAAGAGTTCTATTCCTCCTCTCTGCTACACCATTTTGTTGAGGAGAATACTTGCAAGTAACTTCCCTTTTTATACCTGCATTCCACAAGTAATCACTGAATTCATTAGAGAAATACTCTCCCCCTCCATCTGACCTTAGTCTCTTCAATTTATGTCTTCTAATTCTCTCTGCATACACATGATAATGTTTGAATGTATTGAATACCTCTGACTTATCTTTGATCACATAGATAATGATCCATCTGGTAGCATCATCAACATAAATCACATAATACCTTGAGCCATTGATACTGAAATCCTTTGATGGTCCCCACACATCTGTGTGTACCAACTCAAGTTTCTCTGAATACATAAACCCATGCTTAGAATAGGGTTGCTTATGAGCCTTACCTAATTGACATGCCTCACATCTATATGTCATATGTTGACCTGCAACATTAGGCAATCCAAGCACTGAACCATTATTAATCATGTCTTTAATACCTCTTTCATTGAAATGTCCAAGCCTTTTGTGCCAAAGATCTAACTCAGAGATCTTATGTCCTGCATAGGTGAACAAGGCATGACCAACATTACCTTGAATCTTCAATGTGAACAATCTTCCTTCTTTCTTCCCTGAAACAATTTGTTTATACCCATTGCTAGGGTCTTCCACAAACACTCCTTCATTAGTGAACCTCACTTCATAACCTTTTTCCACGATTTGTCCTACACTTATCAAATTCTTAGGAATTGTAGGAACATACAAGACCTTACTCAATAAGGTGCTACCATCCTTGGCCTTCACTGATCCAATTGACTTCACATTGTGCTTTGTATTATCACCTGTTTGAACAACATGATTAGATACCTTATTCTCCAAATCAGTCATCAAGGCTATGTTACCACTCAGGTGATTGCTACACCCTGAGTCAATGTAGAAGACTCTTTGATCTTCACTCTGCCTTTCACAAGTTGCATTCATTATCAATGTTGAATCTTCCTTCTGATCTGAAGC
>CM035413.1:117118028-117120528 GCA_020310875.1 Ceratopteris richardii
GGACTTGTATGTTCCTACAATCCCTAAGAATCTGATAAGTGTAGGACAAATTGTTGAAAAAGGTTATGAAGTGAGGTTCACTAATGAAGGAGTGTTTGTGGAAGACCCTAGCAATGGGTATAAACAAATTGTTTCAGGGAAGAAAGAAGGAAGATTATTCACATTGAAGATCCAAGGTAATGTTGGTCATGCCTTGTTCAGTTATGGAGGACATAAGATCTCTGAGTTAGATCTTTGGCACAAGAGGCTTGGACATTTCAATGAAAGAGGTATCAAAGACATGATTAAAAATGGTGCAGTGCTTGGATTGCCTAATGTTGTAGGTCAACATATGACATACAGATGTGAGGCATGTCAATTAGGTAAGGCTCATAAGCAATCTTATTCCAAGCATGGTTTTATGTATTCAGAGAAGCTTGATTTGGTACACACAGATGTGTGGGGACCAACAAAGGATTTCAGTATCAATGGTTCAAGGTATTATGTGATTTATGTTGATGATGCTACCAGATGGATCACTATCTATGTGATCAAAGATAAGTCAGAGGTGTTCAATACTTTCAAACATTATCATGTGTATGCAGAGAGAATTATAGGTCATAAATTGAAGAGACTAAGGTCAGATGGAGGGAGAGAGTATTTCTCTAATGAGTTCAGTGATTACTTGTGGAATGCAGGTATAAAAAGGGAGGTTACTTGCAGGTACTCTCCTCAACAAAATGGTGTAGCAGAAAGGAGGAATAGGACTCTTGTTGAGTTTGCAAGATCCATGATGAAGGAGAAAAATTGCCCAAATTATTTGTGGGCTGAGGCTGTAAATATAGCCACTTATCTGGTCAATAGGCTACCATGTAAAGCCTTGCAGGGTATGACACCATATGAGGCATGGTGGGGTAAGAGACCTACATTAGACCATTGCAAAGTATTTGGATGTTTGGCATATGCATATGTGCCATTACAATTAAGACACAAATTGGAACCTAAAGCTGAAAAGTATGTGTTCATTGGTTATGATGATAAGCAGATGGGATATAGGTTGTGGAGTCCATCCACAAAACAATTCATTGTATCTAAGGATGTTACATTTGATGAGCAAGGTACTTGGTATGCAGGTACTATCAATATTAATACAGGTGATGAAGAAGTTGTGAGTCAAAGGAAAGGTAAATCAAAGGTACAGATATTTGATGAAGAGGAATAATGAAGTGCAGGTTGAAGTTGAAGAAATGCCAAGATTTGATCCTGAGTGTGAAGAACCAAAAACCTCAAGGAGTGGAGAACTTAGAAGGTCATCAAGACACAAGTGGCAACCTACAAGGTATAGCTATGATACTTCTTTTTTGGCTACCAAAGATTATGCTTACATGATAAAAGCAGATGAAGACCCTTCTAAATATGAAGAGGCAAAGGGTAAAGAAAATTGGGAGAAAGCTATGCAGGAAGAATATGATGCATTGATGGAGAATCAAACATGGGATTTGGTTCCAAAACCAAATAGCCAGAAGATCATTGGATGTAAGTGGGTCTACAAGACAAAGAGGTTTGCAGATGGAAGTGTGTCTATGTACAAAGCTAGACTTGTTGTGAAAGGGTTTGCTCAAACATATGGTATTGATTATGATGAGACTTATAGTCCTGTGGCAAAGATGACAACCATCAGAAAACTCATAGCAATTGCTGCATGTAAAGGTTGGAAATTGTGTCAATTAGATGTGAAGAATGCTTTTTTGAATGGTTATATTTCAGATGATGTTTTCGTGGAGCAACCTCAAGGATTTAGAGATGGAAGGTATCCAGATCATGTGTGTAAGCTCAAGAGAGCTTTATATGGCTTGAAGCAGGCCCCAAGGGCATGGAACTATAGGCTTGTAAAGTTCTTAAAGGAACTTGGATTTCAAGTATCTAAGGCAGATAGTAGCTTGCTTGTTAAAGCAAGTGATGATGGGTTCATTTACATGTGCATATATGTTGATGATATAATTCTTATAGGTACAGATGAGAAAGGGATTCAAAGCCTAAAGAAGCAAATGGAGAAAGAGTTCAAAATCAGTGATTTGGGAGATTTTTCATACTTCTTGGGCATGGAGATTTCGTACACTCAACATGGAGTGTATGTGACTCAAGAAAGGTATTTAAAGAACTTGTTAATCAAGTTTAAAATGAATGATTGCAGGGTAGCACCTACTCCAATATAGGTGAATCACAAATTGAGCAGATATGGTGGAGAAGAATTCAAGGATATGAAGTTATATCAGAGTTTGGTTGGTAGTCTTATTTATGCTACATTAACTAGGCCTGATTTATCATATGCAGTTGGGGTTTTATCCCAATTCATGCATTGTCCTAGGAAAGAACATTGGATTGCAGGTCAAAGAGTGTTGAGGTACATTAAGGGTACACTCAAAGAGGGTTTGTATTATGTTTTTACATCAGATACAAACATCAAAGTATATAGTGATGCAGATTGGGCAGGTAATCCTGATGATAGAAGGTCAACCTA
>CM035413.1:117146590-117164090 GCA_020310875.1 Ceratopteris richardii
GAAACTTAGGTCACAGGCTCATTAACTACCAACTTAGATATCCTCAAAAGGATTTCACAATTGATCAAACACAGATGGAGCAGACACGAAAAGATCGGGCGCAATATTTCTTCATTAACTCAGAAAGTTACAGTTGAGTGATGAGAGGAAACTCAACTAACTTTTCACATATCTCATGACATCTATCTTCCTCTTCTTGACTTCTATCTATTTTCACATATACTCTCATATCACGCCTCGACATTTTCAAGGTATTTATAGATAAATTTGTACAAGTCTATGACTAATCAAAGATCTAAGTGACCTATGTACATATGTATACATTCCTCACATATTCTGAATGTGTCTTCCTTCCAAGCTTCAAGAATTGATTTCATCCTTCACTCTTTAGTCTTCAAACATTCAATTGGTGATTGATCTGCACCAACAGCTCCCCCTCAATCATCAATTGAGGTTTCTCCTTTCTTCTTAATACCTGCGATGTCTTTAAACTTCTGTAGCTTTGGTCCATCCAAACTCTTTGTAAGCATATCAGCTATCTGATCTTTTGTTGAAGTATGTATGACTTCAATCTCCTTATCTATCACTTTCTCCCTTAGAAAGTGATACTGTATCTCAATGTGTTTGGTCCTGGCATGAAAAACAGGATTAGCAGCTAAATACAATGAACTCATGTTATCTCCATATATAATTGGTACCCCATGCACATTGTCAAAACTCTTCATCAAAGTCTTGAGCCAAATTACTTCCTTTGCAGCTTCAACCATGCCTTTATACTCTGCTTCTGTAGAAGATAAAGCAACTGTATGTTGCTTCTTGGAACACCATGAGATAAGTTTATCTCCCACATAACACATGTATCCAAAAGTTGACCTTCTATCATCTGGATTACCTGCCCAATCTGCATCACTATAAATTTTGATATTTGTATCTGAGGTAAACCCATAATACAAACCTTCATTGAGTGTACCCTTAATGTACCTCAACACTCTTTGACCTGCAATCCAATGTTCTTTCCTTGGGCAATGCATGAATTGAGACAAAACCCCTACTGCATATGATAAATCAGGTCTAGTTAAAGTAGCATAGATAAGACTACCAACTAAACTCTGATATTGTCTCATGTCCTTGAATTCTTCACCTCCAAACTTACTCAATTTGTGATTCACCTCCATTGGTGTAGGTGCTACCCTGCAATCATCCATTTTAAACTTGATTAACAAGTTCTTCAAATACCTTTCTTGGGTCACAAATACTCCATGTTGAGCATATGTAATCTCCATGCCCAAGAAGTATGACAAGTCTCCCAAATCACTTATCTTGAACTCTTTTTCCATTTGCTTCTTGAGTCTTTGTATTCCTTCTTCATCTGTACCTGTAAGAATTATATCATCAACATATATGCACATGTATATGTAACCATTATCACTTGCTTTGACAAGCAAGCTACTATCTGCTTTAGACACCTGAAATCCAAGTTCCTTTAGGAACTTCACAAGTCTATAGTTCCATGCCCTTGGGGCCTGCTTCAAGCCATATAAAGCTCTCTTGAGCTTGCACACATGATCTGGATACCTTTTATCTCTGAACCCTTGAGGTTGCTCCATGAATACATCATCTGAAATATAACCATTCAAAAAAGCATTTTTCACATCAAGTTGACATAACTTCCAACCTTTACATGCAGCAATAGCTATAAGTGTCCTGATGGTTGTCATCTTTGCAACAGGACTATAAGTCTCATCATAGTCAACACCATAAGTCTGAGCAAACCCTTTGACAACAAGTCTAGCTTTGTATCTAGACACACTTCCATCTGCAAACCTCTTGGTTTTATAAACCCACTTGCATCCAATGATCTTCTGACTATTTGGTTTTGGAACCAAATCCCATGTTTGATTCTCCAATAGTGCATCAAATTCTTCCTGCATAGCTTTCTCCCATTTTTCCTTACCTTTTGCCTCTTCATATGTAGAAGGGTCTTCATCTGTTTTCATCATATAAGCATAGTCTTTTGTGGCCAAAAAAGAAGTATCATAGCTATACCTTGTAGGTTGCCATTTATTCCTTGTAGACCTCCTAAGTTCTCCACTTCTTGAGGTTTCTGGTTCTTCATATTCAGGATCAAATCTTGGTGTTTCTTCCACTTCAACCTGCACTTCATTATTCTCTTGTTCATCAAATATTTGAACCTTTGATTTACCTTTCCTTTGATTCACTTTTTCTTCATCACCTGTATTGATATTGATTGTACCTGCATACCAAGTACTTTGCTCATCAAATGTAACATCTTTAGAAACCATGAATTGTTTTGTAGATGGACTCCACAATCTATAGCCCATCTGCTTATCATCATAACCAATGAAAACATATTTTTCAGCTTTAGGCTCCAACTTGTGCCTTAATTGTGATGGCACATATGCATATGCCACACATCCAAAAACTCTACAATGATCCAAGGTAGGTCTCTTACCCCACCAAGCCTCATATGGTGTCATACCCTGCAAGGCTTTACATGGTAACCTATTGACCAAATAAGTGGCTGTATTTACAGCCTCAGCCCACAAATAATTAGGGCAATTTTTCTCCTTCATCATGGATCTTGCAAACTCAACAAGTGTTCTATTTCTCCTTTCTGCAACACCATTTTGTTGAGGAGAGTACCTGCAAGTAACTTCCCTTTTTATACCTGCATTCCATAAGTAATCACTGAACTCATTAGAGAAATACTCTCCCCCTCCATCTGACCTTAACCTCTTCAACTTATGACCTGTAATTCTTTCTGCATATGCATGATAGTGTTTAAATGTATTAAACACTTCTGACTTCTCTTTGATCACATAGATAGTGATCCATCTAGTAGCATCATCAACATAAATCACATAATACCTTGACCCATTTATACTGAAATCCTTTGATGGTCCCCACACATCTGTGTGTACCAATTCAAGCTTCTCTGAGTACATAAAACCATGCTTGGAGTAAGAATTCTTATGAGCCTTACCTAATTGACATGCCTCACATTTGTATGTCATATGTTGACCTGTAACATTAGGCAATCCAAGCACTGAACCATTGTTAACCATATCTTTAATACCTCTTTCATTGAAATGTCCAAGCCTCTTGTGCCAAAGATCTAACTCAGAGATCTTATGTCCTCCATATGTGAACATAGCATGACCAATATTGCCTTGAATCTTCAATGTAAATAATCTTCCTTCCTTTTTCCCTGAAACAATCTGTTTATACCCTTGGCTAGGGTCTTCCACATATACTCCATCATTAGTGAACCTTACTTCATATCCCTTTTCAACAATTTGTCCTACACTTATCAAATTCTTAGGAATTGTAGGAACATACAAGACCTTACTCAATAAGGTGCTACCATCCTTGGCCTTCACTGATCCAATTGACTTCACATTGTGCTTTGTGTTGTCACCTGTTTGAACAACATGATTAAAAACATTATTCTCCAAATCAGTCATCAAGGATATATTACCACTCAGGTGATTGCTACACCCTGAGTCAATGTAGAAAACTCTTTGATCTTCATTCTGCCTTTCACAAGTTGCATTCATTATCAATGTTGAATCCTCCTTTTGATCTGAAGCATAATTGTAGTAGGTGTTGTTATAATGTTGACTTTGGAATCCTCTACCTGCATTTCTTCCAAAGTAACTCCTACCACCTCTGCCTCTGAAATTACCTCTTTGATTTCTGCCACCTCTTCCTCTTGCATTATAATTTTGTACTCTGAGTATTATGCCAACAATCATTAGCTAAGTGATTTGTCTTACCACAAATCCAGCAAGCTTTGCCTCCATCTTTGTTATTTCTGCCTCTTCCTCTACCTTTGCCACCTCCTCTTCCTCTTAGGAAGTTGGCTTGAGTAGTTGTTCCTTCATCTTCACCTGCTTGTTGCTTTCCTTTGCTATTCTTCTTCTTATCTTTTGAGTACATTGCATGACCTGCACTCTTGTCACCATCTCCTTTAACATCCTGCTCAAATGTTAGCATATGACCTAGTAACTGATTTAAATCAGGAGTGAAATGGTCAAGTGATAATTCTGTAGATAAAATGAATGGCTTCCATTTGTCATCACCTCTCAAACCTGTAAGGATTTGCCTTACCAATTTATCCTCCTCAATGTCTTCATCAACAGCTCCTAATGCATCTGCAATGTCTTTCATCCTTGTTACATAGTCTGAAATAGATTGAGAGGCCTTCTTCTTGAAGGTTGTAAACTCTGCCCATAAAGATGCCTTCCTTGACTTAGTAGTATTCTGAAAATGCTCCTCCAAAGCATTCCAAATATCAGTTGCACTTTCAAGACCTCGAATATGAGGTAACAAGTAATCATTGACTGCCATATAGATAATGCTCCTAGCTTGAGCATCTTTCTTCATCCAATTTTTCAAATCTGCTAACTCTTCCCTAGTTGGAACACTAGGATCTCTGAACTGTGGCTTCTCTTCTTCTCCTGTGATGTAAGCAATCAAATCTTTGCTCATAAGATGAGCTTCCATCCTCATTGACCATGCAGGATAGTTTTCCCTATCCAATTTCTCTATCTGTAGAGAATCTCCCATCTTGTGTCTACCTGTGTATTGAAATCTTCAAGCTTTATGAACAATATATGTACCTTTACTTCGAATTAGACTTCTTTTGTCCTTCTTGATGTCGTATGGTCTCCTCCTCTTGCTTTGCCTTCAACCTTTCACCTTTTAGTTCTTCAAATGTTGAATTTCTTGAATCTGCAGCAGTTGGGACCCTCCTTTCCTTGATTTGATGTCTCCTGCTCTGATAACCACTGATGGAGAGTGTTAATCTCCAAAAGAACAACCTACTCTTGAATTTAGAACACCTCTATATCAAGAGTAAGTCAAAACCTTCACTAAATTAGAGGTCCAATCTCCAAATTATCAAAAGTTGAGAAAATCTGTGAAGAAGATAAAACACAGAAAGTCTGCTGCACAATTTCTTCTCATTGACCTATCAAACATGTAAAGTTTTCTATGAAATTTTGTATGGAGTGTTGCCTAGAGATTGCGCACCTCCTCCAAGTTAAAGTTCTTCAAAAGGTTTAGTATAACTTGAGAAATCAACTTCACAAGTTACCTATGTCTGAATCTGCACTTCTGAGAAGTCGATTTAGACACCCCTAACTTCTTAACTTCAATTCTCTCAGTACAAAACCTGTTTAAGCAAATGCTTCTAGCCACGAGTAGATTACCTTCCAACTTAAAGATTAAGTTGCTTGCACAAAAATTTAAACTATGGAGTGAGAACTGACCAAAAGATTAAGATCAAAATTTGCGCCTGTTTCAGAGAACTGTGAACACTCAATACATATGAATGTTCCTACTAACAATTCTCCTAGCCTGTTTGCAATTAGACTCTGAAACTCAGGTCACAGGCTCATTAACTACCAACTTAGATATCCTCAAAAGGATTTCACAATTGATCAAACACAGATGGAGCAGACACGAAAAGATCGCGCGCAATATTTCTTCATTAACTCAGAAAGTTACAGTTGAGTGATGAGAGGAAACTCAACTAACTTTTCACATATCTCATGACATCTATCTTCCTCTTCTTGACTTCTATCTATTTTCACATATACTCTCATATCACGCCTCGACATTTTCAAGGTATTTATAGATAAATTTGTACAAGTCTATGACTAATCAAAGATCTAAGTGACCTATGTACATATGTATACATTCCTCACATATTCTGAATGTGTCTTCCTTCCAAGCTTCAAGAATTGATTTCATCCTTCACTCTTTAGTCTTCAAACATTCAATTGGTGATTGATCTGCACCAACAATAGATAGATAGATAGATAGATATATAGATAGATAGATAGATAGATAGATAGATAGATAGATAGATAGATAGATAGATAGATAGATAGATAGATAGATAGATAGATAGATAGATAGATATATAGATAGATAGATAGATAGATAGATTGATAGATAGATAGATAGATAGATAGATAGATAGATAGATAGATAGATAGATAGATAGATAGATAGATAGATAGATAGATAGATAGATAGATAGATAGATAGATAGATAGATAGATAGATAGATAGATAGATAGATAGATAGATAGATAGATTGATTGATTGATTGATAGATAGATAGATAGATAGATAGATAGATAGATAGATAGATAGATAGATAGATAGATAGATAAAAAGATAGATAGATAGATATATAGATAGATAGATAGATAGATAGATATATAGATAGATAGATAGATAGATAGATAGATAGATAGATAGATAGATAGATAGATAGATAGATAGATAGATAGATAGATAGATAGATAGATAGATAGATAGATAGAGAGATAGATAGATAGATAGATAGATAGATAGATATATAGATAGATAGATGGATGGATAGATTTATAGATAGATAGATAGATAGATAGATAGATAGATAGATAGATAGATAGATAGATAGATAGATAGATAGATAGATTGATGGAGAGTGTTAATCTCCAAAAGAACAACCTACTCTTAAATTTAGAACACCTCTATATCAAGAGTAAGTCAAAACCTTCACCAATTTAAGCTATCAATGACCAAATATCAATTTCTTGACTAAACTGTGAAGAAGGAAATTCCTCAGAAAGTCTGCTGCATAGATCTTGCTCATTGACTGAGTAAATGTGTAAAGTTTTTGATGAAACTTTGCACAAGGTGTCGTCTAAAGATTGCGCACGTTCTCCAAGTCGAATTACTTCAAAAGGTTCAGTAGATCTTGAGAAATCCACTTACCAAGTCAGCTATGTCTAAATCTGCACTTCTGAGAAGTCGATTTGGACACCCCTAACTTCTTAACTTTAATTCTCTCAGTATAAAACCTGTTTAAGCAAATGCTTTTAGCCACGAGTAGCTTACCTTCCAACTTAAAGATTAAGTGCTTGCTTGCACAAAACTTTAAACTGTGGAGTGAGAAATGATCAAATCATTAAGATCGAAATTTGCACCTGTTTCAGGAACCAGTGAGTACTTTCTCACATGTAAATGTTCCTACACACAATTCTCTTAGCCTGATCACAATTAGACTCTCAAACTCTAGCCATAGATTGATTAACTATGGACTTAGATATCACCAAAAGGAATTCACAAAAGATCTATCACACAGGGAGAAAACACAG
Source organism: Ceratopteris richardii (assembly GCA_020310875.1). NCBI lineage: Eukaryota > Viridiplantae > Streptophyta > Polypodiopsida > Polypodiales > Pteridaceae > Ceratopteris > Ceratopteris richardii. The sequence goes on from CM035413.1 coordinate 117,153,769, forward strand.
AAACATCGGGCGCAATTTTTCCTTCTATTTCTCAGAAATTTACAACTGAGTGAGGATGGAGAGTTCAACTCACTTCACACATGTCTAATGACATTTTCTACTACTCAATACACTAATCTCATGATCTCCTATTTTCTCTCCTTGTCTTCTCACTTTGCCCCGACATTTTCAAAAGTATTTATAGGCAATTATGTACAGACTTATATCAAAGCATAAGTATAAGTAACCTATGTCTTAACTAATGTACATATGTGTACATGTCTTTCACTCTGTGAATGTATCCATCTTCTTTGCTTCAAAACTTGATCTCATCTCCATCCTTTGTTCTTCAAATCTTCAATTGGTGATTGGTCTGCACCAGTAGCTCCCCCTCAATCATCAATTGAGGTTTCTCTTATCTTCTTTATACCTGCCATGTCTTTAAACTTCTGTAGCTTTGGTCCATCCAAGATCTTTGTAAGCATATCAGCTATCTGATCTTTTGTTGAAGTATGTATGATTTCAATCTCCTTATCCATCACCTTCTCTCTTAGAAAGTGATACTGTATCTCAATGTGTTTAGTCCTGGCATGAAAAACAGGATTAGCAGCTAGATATAATGAACTCATGTTATCACCATAAATGATAGGTATGTTCTGTATAGTGTCAAAACTCTTCATTAGAGTCTTAAGCCATATCACTTCTTTTGCAGCTTCAACCATGCCTTTGTATTCTGCTTCTGTAGATGACAAAGCAACTATATGTTGCTTCTTTGAGCACCAGGAGATTAACTTATCTCCCACATAACACATGTATCCATAGGTTGATCTTCTATCATCTGGATTACCTGCCCAATCTGCATCACTATAGATCTTGATGTTTGTATCTGATGTAAACCCATAATACAAACCTTCTTTGAGTGTACCCTTAATGTACCTCAACACTCTTTGACCTACAATCCAATGCTCTTTCCTAGGACAATGCATGAATTGAGACAAAACCCCTACTGCATATGATAAATCAGGTCTAGTTAAAGTAGCATAGATAAGACTACCAACCAAACTCTGATATTGTCTCATGTCCTTGAATTCTTCACCTCGAAATTTACTCAATTTGTGATTCACCTCCATTGGTGTAGGTGCAACCCTGCAATCATGATGGAGAGTGTTAATCTCCAAAAGAACAAGTTAACCTTGAATTTAGACCACCTCTATATCAAGATTAACCTTAGACTCCACCAAACTTAGAGATCATTCACCAATTTATGAGAAAATTGATTATTCTGAAAAATTCAGCTTCTTCAGAAAAGTCTGCTGCAAATTAATCACTCATTGACTAATCAATCCTGTAAAGTTTTTGATAAAACTTTGCACAACACTTCGCTTTGAGATTGCGCAACTTTACCAAGTTAAATTTCTCAAAATGATTGAGCACACACTGAGAAATGTGTGAAACACTTTACCTATGTCTGAAAGTGCTTCTCTGCAATGGCGACTTTGACACCTGTAACTTCTTAGCACTGGTTCTCCCAACTCTGAACCCGTTTGATCAAGATCTTCTAGCCATAGATGGCTTATCTTCCAACTTAGATTTTGAGCCCTCACTTGTGTAAAACTTTACACTGTGGACTGAGCACTGACCATTTCTTTGAAGATGAAATGTGCGCTAGATTTCACGACTCTTAGAACATTCTTACATATGAATGTTCCTAAGCAAAATTCTCTCAGCCTGATTGAAATTAATCTCTCAAATTCTAGCCATAGATAGATTAGCTATGGACTTAGATAAGTGCAAAAGGATTTCTCAAAAGATTGAGCACAGAAGGAGAATGGGAGAGAAGATCGACGCGCAGAATTCTACAACATTTTCTTCTTCATTACTTTTCAAACATATGGTTGATGATACATACAATGTTCATCACCTATTCACCTTTTGTCTTCTCTATCTGATCTATATCACTCTCCCTTTCTACGAATACATATCTGTAGATATATATACGAGTCTAACTCGTCATCTTTTTCAAATACATTGAACTATTTACAAGAGTAATATACAAAAGAAACATTTCTGATTCTATTCTCTTCCTTTGAAAGTAATCTTTATCCTTCCACATGTCTTTTCACTTTTGGTCTTCATGTAATCACCTATTGATGATTGCTCTGCTCCAACAGCTCCCCCTCAATCTTCAATTGTGATTACCTGCATCTTCTTTATTCCTGCCATATCTTTAAACCTCTGCAACTTAGGTCCATCCAAACTTTTAGTCATCATATCTGCAAGTTGATCTTTTGTAGGGGTGTGTATGACTTCAATTTCCTTCTCAATGACCTTCTCTCTCAGAAAATGATACTATATTTCAATATGCTTAGTTCTAGCATGAAATACAGGATTAGCTGCCAAGTATAATGAACTCATATTGTCTCCACAAATAATAGGAGTACTCTGAATCACATCAAAAACTTTCAAAAGTGTCTTTAGCCATATTACCTCCTTTGCAGCTTCCACCATACCTTTATATTCTGCTTCTGTAGATGACAAAGCAACTGTATGTTGCTTTTTGGAACACCATGAAATCAATTTGTCTCCTACATAGCACAAGTATCCATGTGTTGATCTTCTATCATCCACATTACCTGCCCAATCTGCATCACTATATATCTTGATTCTTGTATCTGAAGTAAACCCATAGTACAACCCTTCTTTGAGTGTACCCTTGATGTACCTAAGTACTCTTTGTCCTGCAATCCAATGTTCCTTTCTAGGACAATGCATGAATTGTGAAAGCACACCAACTGCATATGACAAGTCAGGCCTTGTCAATGTAGCATAAATCAAGCTACCAACCAAACTTTGATAGAGTTTCATATCTCTGAACTCTTCTCCTCCAAACCTAGACAATTTATGGTTCACTTCCAAAGGTGTAGGTGCAACCCTGCAATCTTCCATTTTAAATTTGGTTAGCAAATTTTTAAGATACCTTTCTTGGGTCACATATACTCCATGTTGAGTATAAGAGATCTCCATTCCCAAGAAGAATGATAGGTTCCCCAAATCACTGATTTTGAACTCTTTCTCCATCTGCTTCTTGATCATTTGTATTCCTTTATCATCTGTTCCTGTAAGTATTATGTCATCAACATAAATACACACATAAATAAATCCATCTTCACTTGCTTTGACTAGCAAGCTACTATCTGCCTTTGATGCTTGAAATCCAAGATCATTCAAGAATTTTACAAGCCTATAATTCCATGCCCTTGGGGCTTGCTTTAACCCATACAAAGCTCTCTTGAGCTTACACACATAATTTGGACTCACTTGATCTTTGAACCCATCTGGTTGCTCCATGTAGACTTCATCTGAAATGTAACCATTCAAGAAAGCATTTTTAACATCTAATTGAGATAACTTCCAACCTTTGCAAGCAGCAATTGCTATGAGTGTCCTGATGGTTGTCATCTTTGCCACAGGACTATAAGTCTCATCATAATCCACTCCATATGTCTGTGCATATCCTTTCACAACAAGTCTAGCTTTGTATCTAGACACACTTCCATCTGCAAATCTTTTAGTCTTGTAAACCCACTTACAACCAATGATTTTCTGGCTAATAGGTTTAGGAACCAAATCCCATGTTTGATTCTCTATCAATGCATCATACTCCTCTTGCATAGCATCTTCCCCAATTCTTTTTCCCTTTGGCCTCTTCATATGTAGAAGGGTCTTCATCTGCTTTTACCAAATAAGCATAATCTTTAGTAGTCAAGAATGAAGTGTCATAGCTATACCTTGTAGGTTGCCATTTGTGCCTAGATGATCTCCTAACTTCTGCACTTCTTGAAGTTTCTGGTTCATCACATTCTGGATCAAACCTTGGCCTCTCTTCATATTCAATCTGTACTTCATTGTTCTCACTTTCATCAAGTAATTGAATCTTTGCTTTACCTTTTCTTAGATCCACTACTTCTTCATCATCTGCATGTACATTATATTTACCTGCATACCAAGTACCTTGCTCATCAAATGTAACATCCTTGGATACAAGGAATTGCTTTGTGGATGGACTCCACAACCTGTATCCCATTTGCTTATCATCATAACCAATGAATACATACTTTTCTGCCTTAGGCTCCAACTTATGCCTCAATTGAGATGGCACATATGCATATGCCAAACATCCAAATATTCTGCAATGATCCAAGGTAGGTTTCTTACCCCACCAAGCTTCATATGGTGTCATACCCTGCAAAGCTTTACAAGGCAATCTATTAACCAAATATGTAGCTGTATTAACAGCCTCAGCCCACAAATAATTTGGGCAATTCTTCTCTTTCATCATGGACCTTGCAAATTCAACAAGTGTCCTGTTTCTTCTTTCTGCTACCCCATTTTGTTGAGGAGAGTACCTGCAAGTAACTTCTCTCTTTATACCTGCATTCCACAAATAATCATTGAACTCATTTGAAAAATACTCTCCCCCTCCATCTGACCTTAGTCTCTTCAATTTTTGACCTGTAATCCTTTCTGCATATGCATGGTAGTGTTTAAATGTATTAAACACTTCTGACTTTTCTTTAATCACATAAATTGTGATCCACCTGGTAGCATCATCAACATATATGACATAATATCTTGAACCATTTATACTAAAGTCCTTTGAAGGACCCCATACATCTGTATGCACCAATTCAAGTCTTTCTGAATACATAAACCCATGCTTGGAATAGGATTGCTTATGAGCCTTACCTAATTGACATGCCTCACATCTGTATGTCATGTGTTGACCTGCAATGTTAGGCAATCCAAGCACTGAATCATTATTAATCATTTCTTTGATACCTCTTTCATTAAAGTGTCCAAGTCTTTTATGCCAAAGATCCAATTCTGACACCTTCTGCTCTCCATATGTGAACATAGCATGTCCAACATTTCCTTGTACCTTCAATGTGAAAAGCCTTCCTTCTTTCTTTCCTGCAATAATTTGTTTATACCCTTGACTAGGGTCTTCAACATAAACTCCATCATTGGTGAACCTTACCTCATATCCTTTTTCCACAATTTGACCTACACTGATCAAATTCTTTGGGATTGTGGGAACATAAAGAACCTTACTCAGAAGAGTGCTCCCATCCTTAGCTTTGACTGAACCAATTGACTTTACCTTATGCTTTGTATTATCACCTGTCTGAACTGTATGATTAATTGCATTATGATCTAGGTCAGTCATTAAGGCAATATTTCCACTTAAATGATTACTACATCCTGAATCAATGTAGAACACTCTCATGTCCTCATGTGAGGTTTCACATGTATTCATAATGAGAGTCGAGTCCTCCTTCTGATCTGATGTATAGTTGTAGTAGGTGTTATTATAGGATTGATTTTGGAAGCTTCTTTCTCCACCTCTTCCAAAAGAATTCCTACCACCTCTACCTCTGAAGTTTCCTCTCTGAAATCTACCACCTCTTGCTCTTTGATTAAAGTTCTGATAATTACCATTGTTTTGATTATTATGCCAACAATCATGAGATAGATGATTGGTCTTACCACATATCCAACAAGCTCTTGCATTATCTTTGTTGTTTCTGCCTCTTCCTCTACTTCTGCCATTTCCTTTTCCTCTTATGAAATTTGCTTGGTTTGATGTACCTTCTTCTTCACCTGATTGTTGCTTCCCTTTGTTAGCTTTCTTCTTGTCTTTAGAGTACATTGCATGACCTGCACTCTTATCAACATCTCCTTTGATATCATTCTCAAAAGTTAGCATATGACCTAACAATTGATTCAAATCAGGAGTAAAGTGATCTAATGAAAGTTCTGTAGATAAAATGAAAGGCTTCCACTTCTCATCTCCTCTTAGCCCTGTGAGTATTTGTCTTACCAATTTGTCTTCTTCAATGTCTTCATCAACTGCACCTAAAGAATCTGCAATGTCCTTCATCTTTGTCACATAATCAGAAATTGATTGTGAGGCCTTCTTCTTGAAGGTAGTAAACTCTGCCCATAGTGAAGCCTTCCTTGATTTGGTTGTATTTTGGAAATGCTCTTCCAAAGCATTCCAAATGTCACAAGCACTCTCAAGTCCTCTAATGTGAGGAAGCAAATAGTCATTGACTGCCATGTAGATGATGCTTCTTGCTTGAGCATCCTTCTTCATCCAATTCTTCAAATCTGCAAGCTCCTCCCTAGTTGGAACACTAGGATCTCTGAATTCTGGCTTTTCTTCATCTCCTGTGATGTATCCTATCAGATCTTTGCTCATAAGATGAGCTTCCATCCTCATAGACCAAGCTGGATAGTTCTCTCTATCCAACTTTTCAATTTGGAGACTATCTCCCATCCTTGCTTCACCTGTAGTCTCAAAACTTTAACCTTTACAGATAATGAATGTACCTTTACTTCGAATGTTGCTCCTTCTGATCCTTTGATACTCTTTGTATGTCTTCCTTCAAGTTTTCTCCAACCTTTACCCTTCTGCACCTTCAAAATGTAAAGATTTGTACTTCTGCAATAGTCGGAGTCTTCTTCACTTCAATTTTGACACAACCTGCTCTGATACCACTGATGGAGAGTGTTAATCTCCAAAAGAACAAGTTAACCTTGAATTTAGACCACCTCTATATCAAGATTAACCTTAGACTCCACCAAACTTAGAGATCATTCACCAATTTATGAGAAAATTGATTATTCTGAAAAATTCAGCTTCTTCAGAAAAGTCTGCTGCAAATTAATCACTCATTGACTAATCAATCCTGTAAAGTTTTTGATAAAACTTTGCACAACACTTCGCTTTGAGATTGCGCAACTTTACCAAGTTAAATTTCTCAAAATGATTGAGCACACACTGAGAAATGTGTGAAACACTTTACCTATGTCTGAAAGTGCTTCTCTGCAATGGCGACTTTGACACCTGTAACTTCTTAGCACTGGTTCTCCCAACTCTGAACCCGTTTGATCAAGATCTTCTAGCCATAGATGGCTTATCTTCCAACTTAGATTTTGAGCCCTCACTTGTGTAAAACTTTACACTGTGGACTGAGCACTGACCATTTCTTTGAAGATGAAATGTGCGCTAGATTTCACGACTCTTAGAACATTCTTACATATGAATGTTCCTAAGCAAAATTCTCTCAGCCTGATTGAAATTAATCTCTCAAATTCTAGCCATAGATAGATTAGCTATGGACTTAGATAAGTGCAAAAGGATTTCTCAAAAGATTGAGCACAGAAGGAGAATGGGAGAGAAGTTCGACGCGCAGAATTCTACAACATTTTCTTCTTCATTACTTTTCAAACATATGGTTGATGATACATACAATGTTCATCACCTATTCACCTTTTGTCTTCTCTATCTGATCTATATCACTCTCCCTTTCTACGAATACATATCTGTAGATATATATACGAGTCTAACTCGTCATCTTTTTCAAATACATTGAACTATTTACAAGAGTAATATACAAAAGAAACATTTCTGATTCTATTCTCTTCCTTTGAAAGTAATCTTTATCCTTCCACATGTCTTTTCACTTTTGGTCTTCATGTAATCACCTATTGATGATTGCTCTGCTCCAACAAATCATCCATTTTAAACTTGATTAACAAGTTCTTCAAATACCTTTCTTGGGTCACAAATACTCCATGTTGAGTATATGTAATCTCCATGCCCAAGAAGTATGACAAATCTCCCAAGTCACTTATTTTGAACTCCTTTTCCATTTGCTTCTTTAGTCTTTGTATTCCTTCCTCATCTGTACCTGTAAGGATTATATCATCAACATATATGCACATGTATATGAAACCATTATCACTTGCTTTGACAAGCAAGCTACTATCTGCTTTAGACACCTGAAATCCAAGTTCTTTCAAGAACTTTACAAGTCTATAATTCCATGCCCTTGGTGCCTGCTTCAAGCCATACAAAGCTCTCTTGAGCTTGCACACATGATCTGAATACCTTTTATCTTTGAACCCTTGAGGTTGCTCCATGAATACATCATCTGAAATATAACCATTCAAAAAAGCATTTTTCACATCTAATTGACACAATTTCCAACCTTTACATGCAGCAATTGCTATAAGTGTCTTGATGGTTGTCATCTTTGCCACAGGACTATAAGTCTCATCATAGCCAACACCATATGTCTGAGCAAACCCTTTGACAACAAGTCTAGCTTTGTACCTAGACACACTTCCATCTGCAAATCTTTTTGTCTTATAAACCCACTTACATCCAATGATCTTCTGGCTATTTGGTTTTGGAACCAAATCCCATGTTTGATTCTCCAATAATGCATCATATTCTTCCTGCATAGCTTTCTCCCAATTTTCTTTACCTTTTGCCTCTTCATATGTAGAAGGGTCTTCATCTGTTTTAATCATGTAAGCATAATCTTTGGTAGCCAGAAATGAAGTATCATAGCTATACCTTGTAGGTTGCCATTTGTTCCTTGTAGACCTCCTAAGTTCTCCACTTCTTGAGGTTTCTAGTTCTTCATATTCAGGATCAAACCTAGGTGCTTCTTCCACTTCAACCTGCACTTCGTTATTCTCTTCTTCATCAATTATTTGAACCTTTGATTTACCTTTCCTTTGGCTCACAACCTCTTCATCTTCTGTATTAATATTGATAGTACCTGCATACCAAGTACCTTGCTCATCAAATGTAACATCTTTTGATACAAGAAAATGTTTTGTGGATGGATTCCACAACCTGTATCCCATCTGCTTATCATCATAACCAATAAACACATATTTTTCAGCTTTAGGTTCCAATTTGTGCCTTAACTGTGATGGCACATATGCATAGGCCAAACATCCAAATACTTTGCAATGGTCTATTGTAGGTCTCTTACCCCACCATGCCTCATAAGGTGTCATTCCCTGCAAAGCTTTACATGGTAACCTATTGACCAAATAAGTAGCTGTATTTACAGCCTCAGCCCACAAATAATTAGGGCAATTTTTCTCCTTCATCATGGACCTTGCAAACTCAACAAGAGTTCTATTTCTCCTTTCTGCTACACCATTTTGTTGAGGAGAGTACGTGCAAGTAACTTCCCTTTTTATACCTGCATCCCACAAGTAATTACTGAATTCATTAGAGAAATACTCTCCCCCTCCATCTAACCTTGTCTTTTCAACTTATGTCCTGTAATTCTTTCTGCATATGCATGATAGTGTTTAAATGTATTAAACACTTCTGACTTATCTTTGATCACATAAATAGTGATCCATCTAGTAGCATCATCAACATAAATCACATAATATCTTGACCCATTTATACTGAAATCCTTTGATGGTCCCCACACATCTGTATGTACCAACTCAAGCTTCTCTGAGTACATAAAACCATGCTTGGAGTAGGAATGCTTATGAGCCTTACCTAATTGACATGCCTCACATCTGTATGTCATATGTTGACCTGCAACATTAGGCAAACCAAGCACTGAACCATTGTTAATCATGTCTTTAATACCTCTTTCATTCAAATGTCCAAGCCTCTTGTGCCAAAGATCTAACTCAGAGATCTTATGTCCTCCATATGTGAACATGGCATGACCAATATTACCTTGAATCTTCAATGTGAACAATCTTCCTTCTTTCTTCCCTGAAACAATTTGTTTATACCCATTGCTAGGGTCTTCCACAAACACTCCTTCATTAGTGAACCTTACTTCATAACCTTTTTCCACAATTTGTCCTACACTTATCAAATTCTTAGGAATTGTAGGAACATACAAGACCTTACTCAATAAGGTGCTTCCATCCTTGGCCTTCACTGATCCAATTGACTTCACATTGTGCTTTGTGTTGTCACCTGTTTGAACAACATGATTAGATACCTTATTCTCCAAATCAGTCATCAAGGCTATATTACCACTCAGGTGATTGCTACACCCTGAATCAATGTAGAAGACTCTTTGATCTTCATTCTGCCTTTCACAAGTTGCATTCATTATCAATGTTGAATCTTCCTTTTGATCTGAAGCATAATTGTAGTAGGTGTTGTTATATTGTTGACTTTGGAAACCTCTACCTGCATTTCTTCCAAAGTAACCCCTACTACCTCTGCCTCTGAAATTACCTCTTTGATTTCTGCCACCTCTTCCTCTTGTATTATAGTTCTGATTATATCCACCATTACTCTGATTATTATGCCAACAATCATTAGCTAAATGATTTGTCTTACCACAAATCCAACAAGCTTTGCCTCCATCTTTGTTGTTTCTGCCTCTTCCTCTACCTTTGCCACCTCCTCTACCTCTTAGGAAGTTGGCTTGACTAGTTGTACCTTCATCTTCACCTGCTTGTTGCTTTCCTTTGTTAGCTTTCTTCTTGTC
>CM035413.1:117174090-117196590 GCA_020310875.1 Ceratopteris richardii
GGCTTGTTGCAAAGGGTTATGCACAGGAAAGAGGCATTGATTTTGATGAGACCTTTGCACCTACATGCCGTATGACTACTGTTCGTAGCATTTGTGCACTTGCAGCCCATCATGGTTGGAATGTACATCAGTTGGACATTAAAACAGCATTTCTGAATGGTGACTTGCATGAAGAAGTGTATGTTTTTCAGCCCCGTGGCTTTGTGCAGAAAGGGCATGAAAACCAGGTTTGCAGGTTAAAGAAGGCATTATATGGTTTAAAGCAAGCACCACGTGCTTGGTATGAGAAGATACATGCCTATCTGATTGCACATGGTTTTGAGAATAGTCCAACTGAAAGCACCTTATATGTTAAGCGTGCTAATGATGTGCTTTTGATCATTGTTGTCTATGTTGATGACATGCTGCTCACTGGTCCTATTGAGACACATATTGCTGATTTTAAGGCTGATTTGCATGCCTCATTTGAGATGTCTGATTTGGGGCATTTGCATCACTATTTGGGCATTCAGTTTATGCATGTTGATGGTGGAATGGATTTGTGTCAAACGAAATATATTGACACATTATTGCAGCGTTTTGGCCTTGAAGACTGTAAGCCTATTGCTACTCCTATGGAGACGGGTTTACGATTGAGTCTTCATGATGCTGGAGATGCATTTGATGCTGTTCTCTATCAGCAGGCTGTTGGATGCTTGATTTACTTATGCATTACTCGGCCAGATATTCAGTTTGTTGTCTCACAGATGAGCAGGTTTATGCATTGCCCAGGAGTCACGCGTTGGAAAGCGGTTAAGTGCATCTTTCGCTACTTGAGTGGTACTCGGCTACTTGGGTTGTTTTATCCCAAGGGGGGATCACTACCGCCAGATTTGCATGCTTTTTCTGACTCAGATTGGGCTGGTTGCTATGACACTCGTGTGTCCACCAGTGGTTTTTGCTTCATGCTTGGTAGCTCATGTATATCTTGGTTGAGCAAGAAGCAGCCTACTGTGGCCACTTCCAGTTGTGAGGCTGAGTATAGGGCAGCTTTCACAGCGACTGTTGAGTGTGTGTGGCTCAGACGCCTTATGGCTGATTTGGGTGTTGGCCAGTCTTCTGCCACCACCATCTTCACTGACAGTCAGAGCGCATTGGCAGTTGCGAGGAACCCTGTGTTCCATGCTCGCACTAAGCACATTGAGGTGCATTATCACTATGTCAGGGAGAGGTTCTCTGCTGGGGAGATCAGCTTGGCATATGTGCCCACGCAGGAGAACATTGCAGACCTTTTCACGAAGGCTCTGCCTAGGGAGAAGTTTGAAGCTTTCCGCAAAGATTTGGGCTTACTTCCTTTTGTGGAGTGATTTCCACATAGCTTGGCACTTCCTTATACATGAGTGCCATCTCCTTGTTCACCGCATCACTCCCAGGGGGATTTGTTGATATATTTAGGTAGTGATATGTGTGAACACTCTAGGACCGCCAGGGCACTTTTTTCCCTCTTTAGGAGGTTTTTTTCCCCCGGCTTGTATATACGCCTATTGCCCTAATGGGCTACTTATCCTTGTACATTCTCTAGTAATACATTCAGTCTTGTGTGTTGTGCTCCAAGCTTCTTCTTCTTCCTTGTGTTGTTCACGTGCTTCCGCAGACGTCTATCTCCAACAGGTAATGCTTAGGATGATAAGGAGTAATGTAATAGCGGCGGGATAAGTCTAGAGTCATATGTATATAAGTCAATGATGTAAAGAGACACAGGAGAGAGTCATTAGAAGACAAGTGTCATAGAGATAGATGAGAAGAGAGTCATCTTCATAAGATAGCGACGAGTATTTTGTAGATTTCTCTCAGTCTGATCATGTGGATCAGGAATCCTTTTGTACACATCTAATCTAGAAGCTAATGAAGATATGTTCAAAGTTTCATGGTTTAATTCCTTTCATGCTATGAGTGTGATCAATAGGAACATGTGTATTTAATGTCTACAAGTAGACCTCTCAGAGTCGCACACTTTTTCGTGTCAATATTTTGCTTAGATCTTAGTGCACACTGTAAAGTTTTGTATGACTGAGCTTTCAAAATCTAATTTAGAAGGTAAGGAAGTTATGGCTAAAGCATTTAGCAAAACGGGATCTCTGCTGTGAGAAATCAACTGTGTACCTAAGTCGAGAAGACTTAAGGACTTGTGCCAAAGAGACTATACCTCATTTGCCACACAAGTGCGTATAGTGGGAAATTGACACACGCTTATTTGTCAATCCGATCAAACGACCTAACCAAGTGTATGAGGACATGTGCACAAGTGATGGAAAATGAAGTGGTTCAGCTTAGATGCATGAGAAAAGACTAATCCACCTCTCAAACTCACTGAAATACTAAAAGTGCCTATCGCGATACCACTTACAGCAGTTTTCACTAAATTGAGGATTTCACTCAGCTCCAAACTTCGAATATGGCCAATAGTGGGTTCATTTCAAAGCTCTCGACGAGACGCTTCTGTTGGAGGTCCACTAGATTTTGACAACCGTGCTTCAAGTTATGACCAAAATAGTGAATGGCAGGAAATACCCACACTCACTCTAGAACTCACACAGACACCACAGTAGCTCAAAAACAGTGGGAAGGGGTAGACAACAGTCCTACACACACATTCCAAGCATTACACATACATAGAAGATCAAAGAGAAGATGAAAATCTTCAAGAAAGAAGCAAATTCGAAAATCAGGAGCTCTCCTTCTTCACAATGACAAAAAGTCTCTACAAAGAGTCACAAAGTGACTTATATACATGTGCCCTAAATTTGGTCCTTTCACACAAGAGACCGGCACTTTATTACTAAAAAGTGAATTTCCTACTAATTTACAAGGAATATATTACAATAAGTTGGGATTATGCATCTAGAGGACTGCTCTAGTGCATTTACATGGCTTGAGGGAATTACCTAAGACTTCGAAGAAGAAAAAATATGCCCATTAATTTGAAAATTTTGGGGCTCTACTTTCTCGTGCCTCTTTGCTCTGCAACACTCTCCCCCTCTTTGTCTCTGTCGTCCCTTGACAAGCTTTTGGTTCTCGTTTGTAGCTCGTCTAAGAGTTCTGAATACACGCACCTAGTGGTCCAAGCAGCAACAAGGACTGTCAAACAATTGGTTATCTTATCCGAGGTATGTCCTTTGATTCTGTTTTATCCTTGGTATTCCGTACATCACAAATCTGGGTTGCTGCATTCAGTCAGGCTGCGACGCACGCCACCAGTGGCTAAGAATGTGCTGTTCTTAGTCACTCTCTTCAACTTTTCTGCCTCTCCCCTTTCTAACTTTTGGTCTTCTAATGTGTCTTTGTCTTCACACATCTGACCATGTTGTATTGCTCTGAGCCTGTTCACTTTGTTGCCCACGCACGCTATCAGTGGGAGGATTATTACCTGCCAAGTATTGTCTTGCACTTCTTCATGGATACTTCCTGGCCCTAGTCCGTCCTTCCCATGAAATGTCCTAGTTCTGATTGTTCTTTAATTCCAATCCTGAGGACCTGGATGTTTCTCGTTGTTGCCTGATGCGTGCCCCTGCGAGGCTTTGCGTAGAGGATGGTTCTTTTGCTTTATGATCTTCATTCTTTATTGAGCACTTTTGGTCTTTGATCTTCTTCTTCTTCTCTTCTTGCTTGATTCCCCTTCCACACGTCCCTCCTCCTGAACTCTGTCGTCCCCGACAGGATTTTTGTGGCGACCTGAGTACATTTGAATGGCTGTTTGCTCTCTTTGATTAAGCAGGTTGGCGTGATATATCATAAATTCTTTCCATTGTGTGGACTTCAATCCATCCTCTGGTGCTTGTCAGTGATCCGCAAAAAAAGCTTGTTTCGTAAGCCACTAGTCGTGCATTAAGATTTGAAGTCATCTTTACAAAAATTTCTGAATCGATTTCGAAGAAACCGGTGAAAAATGCTTCTTCAAATGTTTGCATGTATGTGCTTGGCAAAAACATAAGTCTTGAGTAGTATGCCATAAGTGTTAAGCGGCTCCGAATGGTGGAAAGATAAAAAACGAGCGCTTCGGATCCTTGCGTAATGCCGATGAAGTTCAAAAATGTATATTTCGCGTGTTGGAAGACTTTAATTACAGTTAGGAGCATGCTGAAAATCTTATTCGTCATTTTAATAGCCAAATCGGAAACATCCACATATCTTGCAATCCAAAATTCCATTGTTTTTACCAGGTACTCTTCCGTCGGTAGGTAGTTATGTGGTGGACTAGGTAACAGCGGATAATTCAACCATTGATTATTTATGCTTCCCTGACACTATCCTTCCCAAAATTGCGACCAGGAGCATCTACGGGGTACTCGACAAAAAGATGGGTTTACCTGAAGCACATATGGCGATGCTTTCCACTGTACCCGTAGTGTAGGGTTCTTTTCCAAAAGTTTTCACCTCCAGATAGGATCACCCTTCTTGAACTCCTATTGAGTATAATTGAAAGTATCATTGTTGAATTGGAGGTTGTTGTCAGGCTCTTTATTTGTCGTCGTCCTTATATATTGTCGTTTTTGTTCTTTTAGGAGGCCATATGGTACATTAAAAGGCTTGAAAATTTGATGCAAGTTTTTGCTCTCAATTTTAGCTTCCTTCATGACTTGGATTATTTGATCTTCAAATTCATTAGTAAGATGGGACACCAGTAGTGCCTTTCATGTATGCTCAGTTCTGCAATATCCCGATTATTATGTTCAAATTGGATCTCCTGTTCCTCCCTTATCCGCGAATGATGTAAGGGGGGAGAGAGAGGATGTACCTCAGTCTCCTCAGTAGCCTCTGTGGATTTTTGTACTACTGGTGTCTCCTCTGTTGACTTCTGCTCTAGCCTCTCTTGTAGCTGCTTTATCATCTCATCTTTCTGCTTTATTTCGTCATTGGCTTTAGCAATAGTTTCCTTGTTTTTGAGAATTTCTTTAGCTACAACATCAAGGTGATCAGTGTCTTCTTTACATTGCAGTAGATATCAATCTTTAACTTTTTTCCACTTGGTCCTTAGAGCTGCGGTATCATCCATGTACCTCTTTTCCGAGTCGGCAATGACTGCCTGCTCCTGCTTGAGTTGATCTTCATACTTAGCTATCTTGTCCTCCATTTCCTTTATATCTTTTTCTGGCTTTCCTTGAATCTCCATAGGTTGATCACTCAAGAGATCTGTCATTAGCTCCTTGTTTCTCTTCCGTAGGTTTTTTGCTTCCTCCATATATACCTTTATTTGTGATTCTAATATCTTACTTCTTGCATTCATTCACGTCTTCTCGGCCTCGCTAGCTTCATATTTCTTCTGTAATTCCTCTAATTGTTCTTTTAATTTTGTGTTTGCCGTCTCTAAAGTTTTGCACTGCTCTTTGACCTCTTGAACTTCATTTTCTTTATGTATTATTTCCTCTCTTGCTAGCTTTAATTCTGCTGAAAGGTTCTTACCGATTTCTTGAAGTTCATGCTTGTCCTACATCGCTTTGTCATAGTCTTCATCAGCCTCAAGCATTAATTGTTGCGTATCCATTGCGGTTCTGATCATGTCTTGCACTACTGGCTTGAGCTGAGCGATGTCAACATTCAACCATGTTCTTGGTATGCTTGGAGCTTCTCCGGTTTGTACATCTTTTCCTTGCTCTACATGGATAGTTTTGTTGTGTGGTTGTCTGATATGTAGTTGGATGGCTGGTTCTTTTCGTTCCTCTTCTAGGTCAATAGTTTTCGTGGCACTCCCTTGAAAAGTAACATCCATGGGGGAGGGTTCTGCCACAACCCTTATCAGTGTGAAGGGTTCTGACTCTTCGACTGTAGCTTCTTTAGGTTCTTCCTTTGGATTCTTGATTGACACCTCTCCCGTAAGCGTTGTCTCCTTGATTTGAATCTTGGAAGTCTCATTGATTTTGATGACATGTGTCCCTTCTTGATTCGCCTCCTTGCTCACGTTGTCTTGATCGAGGTGGACGGAGTTATTGGTTTTCATGCCCCCTTCTTCTTCATTGTAGTTGACGGCATTCAATTCCTCCCATTGTCTGTCGTCCTTGGATTCACTTTGAATATCCACATTCAATAATGATGTGTCGGGTTCTTCTTGTGCATCCGAAGATGAGCTTGAATTATCCAACCCTAATTCTCTGTAGCGGTGTACTTTGGTGAGCTTCTTTTTTGCTTCTATTTCTTGGTGGGTCTGCTGGTAATGGTGCCCTGGCACTGGGAGATTAACTTGCCCTTCTGTATATTCGTATGTATCTTCCATGGCTTTAGTTAAGTCTTCTTCTGTAATAGGCCTTTGCTCTTCAATCCTGGTCGTTGGAAGTACGTGTGCCCTTTTTGTGGCTGGAACTTCTTCTTCTACTTGCTTTGCATCCCTTAATCTCTTTGTGCCTCTCATTCTGGGTTGAGAGCTGGTTTCTGCTTCTTCAACAATTTTGACTACTCTTCTCTTTTTGGGGACTGTGGCCACCTTTACATACTTAGCCATAGCAGTTGATGAGGGCATTTCTTGCAGGTGCTCTCAAATGCCTAAAGCATGATAGATCAAAATGGTTAGAGCTACACTACCATTCAGGAACCCATTGCTTCTTCGCCTCAAATAGCCGTTCCTGTATGTATGGAGTCAGATTAATTTGATTTCAAATCTGCTTGATGGCGTGTGAGAGTAGTTGGACAATCATTTTCTGAGGGGCCATGTATCAATGCATGTTTGGGAAGTAGAAGTGCTGATGAATGAGTCTGACTTCTTCTTCAATGTCCACTCGATTGATGTCCGTGAAGTTCTTGTCTTTGCTCCTCGGCTTTCCTCTTTCAATACTATGTTGCCATCTTTTTCCCATCCAAAAGCTTCCTTAATCAAGTCATGTGTAAATTGAATGACTACCCATTCACCGAATCGATCCATGACTCTAGCCTCTGGCACCAGCGGGTCATGTAGTGCAGGGTGTAAAGTATTCATGACTTGTGTGCATCTTTGAAAGTTGGGCTTGTAGATCGGCAGTTCGAAGTATTTGTGTATACACGCTTTTTTCATGATGGCAATAGTATTTGGAAGCTCATGCACCACTTTAAAATCTTGAGACATAATCGGAAATTGATGATCCGTATCCATGATTTTGATAGTCACCATGAAGAGATATTCCCCGACTAGTTGATCTTCTCTAAACCAATGTCCCTTTGCCTTGGTTACACTCTGTAGAGGAAATTCCAATACTTCCTCCTGAATTGTTGCTTCCGAATCTTCAGAAGCCATCTGCACTTATAATGAAAAGTGCATTAACTTCAATAGAAAATATGGCAAGTGTGTGGTGCATTGCAGTGACATGTCATTTCGTCACTCCGTTCCCCTTTCTTTTATAAGTGAGATCTCTTACCACATATTTTTATTTCTTACGTGAAAGAAAACAAGGATTAGTATAGCCAAAGCATTTATTTATGTACATAGTATGTCCATTCCTAAGCAAGTTGAAGCTATGGCCTATTCCCAATTGGAGAATGTGCACCACTAATTTTATTATGTATCTCAGGTGCCAAATGCTTGGCCTTGTAATGTGGCCCTATTATGCATACTTTAGGTGCATTCAATACTTCATGAGTGCAATTGGAATCTTCGATGTTCTGGTGGTCCACTCCTTGCAGTTGCTTTGGTTTCCAAATCCATTTCGTGGTCGCGTGGATAGGTCGTGTCCTTACTTTGGTTCCTCGAGCTTCATGTGTTTCCTTTGTTTCTTCTACTATCCTAGTGATGGAGGTTTTTCTCTTCATGTTTCTATGATGAGTCTGTTTTGTCTTCGTTGTCCGAATGTCTCGATGTAATGTATCCTCCTGTTTGCTTATTTCTTGAATGGCTCCTTGTCTGACCTTCTTGGGAAACCATATCTGTTCTCGTGCCTTTTGAGCTTCAATTAAAGGCTTAGGAAGCCATACTTGCAATAGTCTTTTTGGTTCAGATTTCAGTGAAGCTGATTTCTTGTGCTCCTTTTTCTCCTCACGAATCGGTGTTGATGTCTCTGATTTTTGCACTTGATCCTTGCGCATCCATTTGAATCTAACCTTTCCTGGATGTGAGTATTTGATTGTGGTTTTCCAAAATTATGATCCTTCTGTCGTGTGAGAAACTCTCAAATTGTTGGCTTTCTTAGAGTCTTGCCGTTCACGAAATGAATAGGATGAATTCACGTCTTCCTTGTACACATTAGGGTTTGAACTTTCTGCTTCTTCTAGGCTTGTTTGTGAGGTATTGGTGTTGGAATCATGTTCCAATAGCTCTTCCTTGAGGTCTTCTGCACTCTTGATGTCTTCCAATTTCGATGAGGGCTTCTCCCCTAATAGACTAAAAACTTCCTTGTGTCCTATCTTGGCTGAAATATAGCCTTGCACTAGATTGATGCTTACTTCATTCTCAATGATCCAATCCTATCCTAGAATCAAGTCTTCTATTAAGTCTTCATCTCTGCACACTAAGACTCTTTGTTCCATGGAAGAATTTCCTAAGTGGAGGGATATAGTAGTTTCTCCCATGCATTCTATGATTTGACCTCCGATACCTATTATATGGGCTTTCGTGGGAGTCATAATCATTTGAAGGCCTTTGATGACCGTATTTCGTATGCAACTAAGTCTTGCTCCGGATTCTATCAAGGCATCTATCAAGCGGTACTCTGTGGTTCCAATTCCTAGGTTTAAATAAGGTTGTGACATGTAGGCATTTGTCGTGTCAGACTTATGAACCTCGTAATTAGCCATAGGGATAGGCTCTTCTCCTTGGAGATACCATTCGTCTCTTTGCCTAATCCACTCTTTCTGTTTCTTAATGCGTTCTAGGGCTTCTTGTCGTGCCTCCTCTCTAATCCTCTCTTCCTCTTTCTTCTTATTTTGTGCACCTACAAGACGTGTTAACATTTGGTCCGTCAATGGCTCCATGAACCGTTTCACTCTACATCCACTTATGTAGTTAGGAAGAATATCTCCATCCAGAGCGGCTAGATTAACTGCTCCACTCGTCGAGATCCTTTTAATGATTAGAGGTCCATATCCATGTTTTTGTAACTTCTTGGCATGTTGCTTCAAGGTATAAACGAGGACTAGGTCTCCTTCTTTTATTCCTTTGTCTTTTATGTGAGCATCATAGTATGCCTTTTCCGTCTCTTGGCTGCATATATTCCTACAACAGCTTGTAACCTAGTTTCATGCAGCTTCACGATTTGGTCTAGTTGTTGGGATAATTCATGTCCGGTCCATTCGTACTGTTGGGCTACTCTCAAGGTGGGTATCAAAAAATCAATAGGTAGGATTGCGTTCTGTCCATATACTAGATTGAATGGGGTAGTTCCAATGGCAGTCTTGTACGCGACTCGGAAGGCCCAAATTGCATGATGCAATTGTTTGTCCCAGTCAGACCTCCCATTGTCGACAATCTTTATCAATACTATGCATAACACCTTATTGGAACTTTCTGCTTGCCCATTGGCTTGAGGATGGTATGGGGCTGATTTTTTATGGATCACTAAAAACTCATTCATTAGAGATTCTATCACTTCATTAATGAAGTGTGTTCCTCGATCACTCACAATCTCGATTGGTAATCCGAAACGAGTGAAAATATGCTAAAAAAGAAACTGAGCCGTGGTTTGAGCATCATTCTTTCTAATAGCCTTTGCCTCTACCCATTTTGTCAAGTAATTGGTGGCTACTATGATATATTCGGCATGTGACATTTAGAAAATGCTTTGGCGCACACCATAGGTCTCAACGGCATGTCATCTCTCCGTATCGGGTATTTAGCCCTTTGGCATGTCTCACAACTTCGTACATATGTCTCAGCATCCAAAGTTGGCCACCACAAGTCTGCAAAGAGGATCATTTTGACGGTTCTCTTGGCTGAAAAATGACCTCCTGCCGCACCTGCATGTGCCATCTCTAATATAGGTAAATATTCTCCCTCGTGCACACATAGTCGTAATTGGTTGTCTTTTCCTCTGTTAAACAAGTTTCTTCCTATGAGTACATAATCCTTGCTCATCTCTTCTAGGGATCGTTTTCTCACTAAGCTAACTCCTTCCTCGTGTTCTCGTGTCTTTAGGAATTTGACCAATGTTTTGCTCCAATTGGGTGCTACCGTTGAGAAAGGTATGGGTGTATGATCCTCAGGGATTGTCTCCTAGCATTCTGCGCAGTTACTTACATAATCATGGACATCCTTAGGCATGTCTGGCCAGTATACTCCTAATCGCTTTAACTCCCTAATAGTTCCATGAGTTCCTTTGTGTGTCCTCCATTTGTTCACATGTGCTTGTTCAATCAGTTTCAATTGTTCGTCCTCCTCAACACATCTCAGCAATACACCATTGGGTTCCTTATAGTACACACTTCCCGCAATAATGTGCAAGTTCCTTGACTATAGAATTTTCTTTTTGCTCTCTCTATTGATTGCGTGTTGTGGGCCATGAGTGAGTATAGGAATTAGTTTCTCTGCCCACTTTGGACACACTTCCAAATTAAACAAATAAGTGTCCGACGGATCATCGGGTACTCCACTTGGTGGTTCTCCGTGTGTTAACCTAGAAAGGTGATCTGCTCTCACATGGGTATTTCCCTTTTTCACTATCACTTCAAAGTCGAACTCCATCAATAGTAGAAACCATCTTATCAATCTTCCCGTGTTACAAGGCTTATTGACTAGGTACAATAAAGCCTGATGGTCTATGAAGAACTTGAATTTGTTGGCTAAGAGATAGTGTCTAAATTTCTTCACTGCATAAACCATTCCTAATCCTTCTCGCTTGGTAGTTGTATAGTTCCTCTCAGCTTGATTCAGCTGCCTACTCACATAGGCAATTGGGTGATCTAACTTCCCTTCATCGGCTGGCTGGGCTAAGATACATCCTATTGTGTAATTAGAAGTGTCAACATGGATATGAAAAGGCTTGTTCCAATTCGGTGTTTTCTGAATCAGAGCAGTGCTAAGCTGCTTCTTTAACTCATTGAATGCCTTCTCACATTCCTCTGTCCAAGTGAATTGAGTTAATAGTCCATACAAGGGTTTGGCAATTATGGCATACATGTGGATAAATCGACAGTAGTATCCACAATGTCCCATAAATGCTTGCACCTCTTTCGCATTCTTAGGTCTAGGAAGCTCTAAGATGACCTTAATCTTGTCTTCATCCGTGGAAATTCCATTTCTAGAGACTATGTGTCCTAAGATCTTCCCTTGTCTTACCATGAAGACACACTTCTCTGGGTTCAGGCAGACTCTATATTGTCGACATTTACTAAATATCTTCCGCAATTCAGGAATGTGGTCTTGCCTCTGGTTTGAATATGTACATAGATCATCTACATACACTTCCATGCTCTTCTTCAGGAATTCTTTGAAAACATGACACATCAATCGTTGGAAAGTGGCAGGCACATGAGTCCAAAAGGCATCACTCGGAAAGCATAGACTCCCCATTCAGTCACGAATGCAGTCTTATGTTGATCATCGGTAGCAATGGCTACTTGGTTGTATCCAGAGAATCCATCTAAAAAGCTATAGACTTCTTTCCTGTGACTCTTTCCAATAGATGGTCAGTGATGGGTAATGGGTAGCTGTCACATATGGTGGCTGCATTGACCTTTTTCAAGTTAATGCACATTCTCAGTTTTCCGTTCTTCTTAGGCACAACTACTAATGGCAATACCCACTAGGTGTGTTCTATTTCATATATGAGTCCTGCCACTACTAGCTTGTCTATTTCTTCCTTAATTTTAGCAGCATAGACCTCATTGTATGTATAAGGGCGTTGTTTTGATGGTTTTGCATCTGCCATCATTGGTATTCTATGAGAGCAAATCGAGGATTCCACACCTTTGAGATCCTTATACGTCCACGCGAATACATCTCAATATTCTCAGATCAACTGTGTTAGTTCTTCTTCCTCTTCAACTGACACATCTTTACCTATGTATGTGCATCTTTCTTCTCCATCATCCACTGTTACTATGATCTTCTTTGTTTGCTCTTTGTTGTCGTACGCCTCTCCTTCTCAAGCCTCTCTCTTAGGCATTTGAATGGCTACCTTTCTCTCTTATACTTCATATATTTTGAAATGCTCTGGAACCTCGAAAAGATCTGGATTTGGTCCCATTTTACTCGTGTTTTCCTCTTGCTCTTGTACTCTGGGGGCGGCCTCTATTGCCAAGATCTTTGTCGGTTCCTGCTTATCTTTAGTTCAAATGGTGTCTAGATAGCTCTCTTCTGAATCGAATTCTGGTTCCATTTCTATACGCTCATATTCCTCTTTCCACTCTTTTTCTAAGATTTCCCCTACTTCCACTTCTTGAAGGACAACCATATACATATTTACATCATAGCCTTCTTCGTCTATGCACTCGTTCATCGTTAGAACTTCCTCATTCACGCACACATCCAAAGTGGCTAAGATTTCCATCCATCCATGTGGTTCAAAGGTTTCATCAGGAAAGATTTGAGGCATGTACATTGGGTCTTCTACAGGTCTGTAGTTAGGATGTCCTATTGGCCACAGCTGCCTTTTATCATCCTCTTTCTTGGCTTCTTTACACATCCATAATTGGGCATCCTCATACTTCCAAGATTGATCGCTTGATCCAGCGCTATGAATTGATAGGTCGTCTTCCTCCTTGTGTATGGGATTCCATTGTAGTGGAGGTACATCTCAATATGCAAACGTATGTAAGTTTATCTTGGTGGTATTTCCTTGATGTTGTAGGTATAAAGCATCTCTTCCCCATTCTTGCACTATCTGCATTTGTCTCATGAAGGGTCAACCTAATATCATTTCGTAATTGTTAGCCTTTTCAAACTTATAGATGGCTAGTGTGTGTTCAAATTCAACTCCGTAGGTGGTTAATTTTATCCTTTCTAATATTCCTAAGGGTTTTTCCACATGACCATCTGCTAATTGGAGCTTCATGCATGTGGGCCATATAGCAGGTTTTCCCCATTTCTACCAGATTTCCTTTGTGGAAATTCTGACTCCAGCTCCTGTGTCTAGTATAGCCTTGGTCATGTACCCATTCTAAGTGACAAGTAGACACATATTACCTTCGTCTCCTTCACTAAACTCTCCCACTTTATCTACTAGGATTTGTATCTTAAATTGTTTTTCTTCTCCCTTGTTTTCCTTTTCTTCCTTCTCTTGCCCTAATTCTAGTTGACTAGCTAATTGCTTCCATAATTGCGGTTTAACCTGAAGTAATTCTTCCACAGCCAGTTTGCATTGTACTTTCGTCTTCTTACGTTCCGTTACATTGTGTGAACTCTTTTCAGAGTTTCCTTTTCCTTTTCCATGTACCGTGGGTGCTCGGATTATCATGGATTCCTTTTCGTATTCTCCCATGTAATTTGGTAAGGTTGAAATGCTCTGAGCTTCTTCTCTATTTCTGTCTAGTCTGGATACTTCCTCATATACTTCTTCCATGTTGGGATTTGGTTGATAAAATTCCACATCTAATTCCTCAAAGGGAGGCTTAGTCACTCCATTCTTCTTCCATTGTTCTTCTTGGATTCTATTCCATAATTCCTTTCGCCAATCAGCCTCTAAGTCAGGTATTGTTGACATAGGCTCGTCTTGATCTCTCACTCGCTCACACTTGTCATCCTTCTCTTTAAGTTCTTTATCCTTGGCTTTGACACACTCCTTGTATTGATCATCTGCTATCCTCGTCTCTGGAAGGGCTGGGATAGTCTTTTCTAGGGTTGCTTCTGCAACCTCTATAAGTTTTTGACATATCGCTAGCCTCTCTTTTTCTAATTCTCCTTGTGGGTAAAGCTTTTCGTGTTGTTCTACATTCAGTCTAGTCTTAATTCTAGCTTGGTAAGCTTTCAGCCACATGTCTAAGTCGTCTGGTTTTGGATCAGCTAGAATTGATCTTGGTTTCTCTGCTTCTAGGATAAGCGGTGGAATGGGAACCTCTTTCCGAATCTCTAGTTCTTTATGCTCTTTCTTGTTTTTGGTTTGTTTCTTATTGTCTTGACTCTTGTTTTTCATCCATTTATCTTTGAGCTTTTCTCTTCTTTCCTTCCATTTTTGTGTTTTTGTGTTCTGGGCACTCTCACGGGAATCCTTTGAATCTTCTACTATTTGAATTTTGGGACCTACTGTTCTATTGCTTTCTTGTTCCCGTTCTGGTTGTTTTCCTTTCTTTTCTTTCGTTTGGGCTTGGGTAATGGCCTTTAAAGGCACAGTGTATTCCTTATCACCTTTAGGTGCTTCTATCACTTCAATTACATTAATTGGTGCAGTCTCTTGGACTTTTGTTGGATTCTTAGGGCAATCTCTGAAAAGATGTTCCTTCCCGCAATCATTACAATATCCTTCCCAAGTCCTAGGAGGTGGTGGGTTGTAAGGCCGACGACATTCTCTAATGAAATGGTCTCCTCCGCATCTGTAACAAGGTCCGCTCGGCACAGGTGGTCTAATGGGTGGTCTCACGGGTGGTTGTGCTTTAGGTGCAGTATACATTAACGTTGCTACCTCTGTTCCATAAGCCTGATCATAACCTTCATATCCATAGTATGCCGAATCATATGCTGGTTCATACTCTAACATGTTGGCTTCATAGGGATAGTAATCTCCTGGGGACAGCTCATATCTAGGATTTGTTGATTCTACATTGGTCATCGTTGAGGCTGGCACTATGGCTCTTTCCAAATTTTCTTTTGGTTGGGCATACTTTACCAGCACCACTTGTTGGGGTTGTGATAGTTGTTGTCCTAACACTGGTTGGGGTGGTGGATATGGTACTTGCTCGTATGGCCTCGGTGCTCCCGTTGGTGTTGGGTAGGGATTGTACCTAGGCATATCTCTACCTGGCTCCCTAGGTGGATATCCATATGGTCGATACTGAGATGGTTGTAAAGGTCATGCGTGCCTATTGAATGGACAACTTTTCGTGGTGTGGTTGGTGTATTTTTGTTCTATGTGGCAATACAATGTAGTTCCTTGTTGCAGCTGTCTGTTGTAAGGATATGTCTGATGTGCACCGGTCCCTCCTCGTACACACATGTGTGTAGGGTGATCTCCTCCACATAGACTGCATCTTCGTAACATGGGCACTCCTAAGGCTGGGTGTTGGTAATTTCTCTGTCCTTGGACTCCCAATTTCTTTGCTACCAGCTCCACTAATTCCTCCACATTACTGGAGTTGGAGGTAATATTACTCCGAGAGTCTTCTGATTTAGTGGGGCTAGGTGTGCTCTTGAGATCCTCAGCTAGATTGTCTTCTAGGTCAATGCACTCTTGAAGACACTCACTTAGGGTTTGTAACCTCTTCACGTAAACTAGCGTTCTTAGGGTTCCATTCGTTAGTCCATCCAAAAACAATGATATCATTTTTTGCTGAGTGGGTCTTTCTGTAGCTGGACATCTATCAACATACTAGTTGAACCTTCGGGCGGTCGTTTTCAAAGTTTCATTAGGGTTCTGTTTAAAGCTATGGATTAAAGACACAAAATTGTGTTTTATCCCTCTTTTAGTGAATTCCCCAATGAATTCTTGAAAAAAGTGCTCCATATTTCCAAATTGGTTGGGGTCTAATGGCTAGAACCAAGTCAGAGCCATTCCTGTGAGGGTGAGTCCGAAAGACTCATACTGCACGAAGACGTCGTCTACTTGTTCTGCCCTTAGAACTTGTTTAAATTCGGCAATGTGGTCATAGGGTTCTCCCAATCCTTCATAATGATTCCTTACGCACTTGGCCACCTGAATCGGTCTCAATCTCCTCATTGGTTCTGGCGGTCTAGGCATTACAGGAAAAGCAGGAATTGTTGGTCTAACAGGGGGTATTCCTAGCTGTGCTCCTAGTGGTGGTCATGGTCTTACCGGTGGTCGGTATTGATTACCTACACCCGGGTGGGTCTGATTGTGCGGTTGCACTCCTGGAGTCTCAAATTGTACATGAGTACGGTTTGGAACACTCCGTTGGCTAGTTTGTCCTGACATGGTGTTGGGTTCCAAACGGGTTCTGCGAGGTGGTTACCTGCTCTCTCTCTGCCTCTTGTTGGGTTCCAAAGGGGTTCTGCGAGGTGGTTACCTGCTCTCTCTGAGGGAATACAGGCAAACCCATGTATTTCAGTTGAGCCATGTCTATGGCATCTACCAACCAATATCTCCTCTGGTTCTTATCTAGGTATGTTATTCTAGTCTCGTCTTCCGGATCCTTTAGCTCATAAAATGTCATCGGGCTTTCTTCTCTTCCTTGGGCTGGTGAGTCTGTTTGAAGCAACAAGTCCATTCCATGGATCAAATAGACTTCCAATAGGTAATCGCCTTGAGGTATCAAGTCTCCTCTCAAGACTCACGTCACCTGGGACTTGCCCCTAAGAGTTGTCACTAACTCCTTAGGGTTTGGTCTCCCTGAGTTTTCTTGTTCCACTAGCTCTCCCCTCTCATTGATCAAATCGGGAAACTCAGTGACTATGTATATGTGACCTATCTTGTCCACGTATGCTCCTCCTTCATACTTAGCTGCCGGTCTGGGCACAATTGTTGCATCCATTGAATTCACCATCCTAGCCACAGATCTATTTAAGCCATCCAGGTAGATGGGCATCTCCTGGGCATTAGTAGAAACGTAGTGTAAGCAAGTGCGGTACTCTCCTTCTACAATGGTCATAAAGTTTCTACCGGGAGTGGGGCCTTGCATGTCTTCTGAAGCCATGGGTATCTCCTCCTCTCAGTCACTAGAGGTATCTGAATAGATAGAGCGGTGACTGACCTGAGTGGCACTCCCTACAGAAGATATGACACTTATTCGACTACTTAGCACTCTCCCTGACCTCAAGTTCATTCACCCTCCTAAGGCTCTCTAGGTCTCTAAAACTCTCCCTAAGTGGCTCCTCAAATGCCTCAAGTTTGCCCTTCAAAATGCTTCAAATGCTTTAGGTGATACCACTTTAGGCGATACTGCTTTGGGCGATACCAAACTGGCTAGGATACGATACCTGAAACCTAGACGATACAATACTATAGCAACAGGTGATATGATACTGTTGTTGGGCACGATACGATACTGGCTATCCTGGCGATATGATACCTCTAGAATAGACGATACGATACCAAGCCTAGTCACGATCACGATACGACACCGGAATGAGAGACGATACTATACCTAGGGCTGCACGATACGATACTACTGCACGTGGCGATACGATACCTCCGACCTACACGATACAATACTGGATGCTCTGACGATACGATACTAGAGTAGGGCACGATACGATACTGGCGGTTGCATGATACGATACCGCAAAACTGCATGATACGATACCAATGCAAGTGGCGATATGATACCACCAACTTGCACGATACGATACTAGTATGGTATCGCGATACTAAACTGGGCAAGGCACGATATGATACCAAAATGGACCGCGATACGATACCACTTTGGTAAGGTGAGATCACGATACCAACCCGGTGATACGATACCACAAGTGGTATCGCGATACTAGAGCTGGAATCAGACGATACGATACTTCGGCGAGTATCACGATACAAGGGAATTTTTGGTATCGCGATACCAAAAACTCAACCGATCGCGATACTCAAGCCAAAATATCTCCAAATTCAAAATTTTTTGTTGCCCCTTACTCTTCTCTCACCCCTCTTCACTCCTAGCCTATTGTCTCACTCCAAGAAGTACAAAAAACACTCTGTCCCTCCCCGCGATACCGGTTGTGCAAGTGATCACGTTTTTGTGCACTTATAAAGTGTTTTTGTCAATGAAATCTTATGGAATCTTACCTCTGGGATGTCTTGCTTGCACCTTGAGCTCAGTAACTAACTTTGATAGCCTGGAAAGCACGATACCAAGCCCACGATACTGATCGCTGGTTCTCACACGATACTGCTTTCTGAAGAGTTGAGAAATGAACTAAAATTTTTTGTTTTTATACTTTTTGGTGACTGAAACTGAACTACACTAATTTGGCAAATTTTTTGGGATTTTTCTTGGTGATCTTGACTTACTCCTACTTCACTGCTCTTCTCCTAACCTAACCCTAACTCTTCCTTCTCTCCCTTCCTACTAACCCTAAACCTAAAAACTCATTACACACACCTCCGAGATGTGAAGTAACAAGTGCTGAAGTGGTGGACTACTTGCCACTCAACGAGTTTACTTCTACAAGTACGATTTCATCACACATGAGCTATAACCATCACGAAGGCACCTTGGTTGAGTGTTCCCTAGCAACGGCACCAAAAACATGTGTACCTAAGTCGAGAAGACTTAAGGACTTGTGCCAAAGAGACTATACCTCATTTGCCACACAAGTGCGTATAGTGGGAAATTGACACACGCTTATTTGTCAATCCGATCAAACAACCTAACCAAGTGTATGAGGACATGTGCACAAGTGATGGAAAATGAAATGGTTCAGCTTACATGCATGAGAAAAGACTAATCCACCTCTCAAACTCACTGAAATACTGAAAGTGCCTGTCGTGATACCACTTACAGTAGTTTTCACTAAATCGAGGATTTCTCTCAGCTCTGAACCCTGAATATGCCCAATAGTGGGTTCATTTCGAAGCTCTCGACGAGACACTTCTATTGAAGGTGGTTTAACTCAATTTTGACAACTGTGCTTCAAGTTATGACCAAAATAGTGAATGGCGGGAAATACCCACACTCACTCGACAACTCCTACAAGCTCACACACACACTACAGTAGCTCAAAAACAGTGGGGAGGGGTAGACAACAGTCCTACACACACATTCCAAGCATTACATGCACATAGAAGATCAAAGAGAAGATGAAAATCTGCAAGAAAAAAGAAAATTCGAAAATCAGGAGCTCTCCTTCTTCACAATGGCAAAAAGTCTCTACAAAGAGTCACAAAGTGACTTATATACATGTGCCCTAAATTTGGTCCTTTCACACAAGAAACCGGCACTTTATTACTAAAAAGTGAATTTCCTACTAATTTACAAGGAATATATTACAATAAGTTGGGATTATGCATCTAGAGGACTCCTCTAGTGCATTTACATGGCTTAAGGGAATTTCCTAAGACTTTGAAGAAGAAAAAATATGCCCATTAATTTGAAAATTTCGGGGCTCTACTTTCTCATGCCTCTTTGCTTTGCAACATCAACCTTAGAATTTATCTATGTCAAAGTCGTCTCTTCAGGAAGATAGTTTCTGACATACTTTTGATCTTAAGGATCAAATTAAAGTTTTAATGATTCTTTTGGAGGACTAATAGTTGATATGATTGCGCAAAGGTAGTGTGGAGATATGTGCATCATTGGTTTGAAGAAATTTGAAGATATATGCTGGTAATGAAGTCAATCATTGAAGCAGACTCTTGAAGAATGAAGATTTTCACTCAGAGAAGTGATAGTTGAAAGTTTTTGTAAATGAAGATAACATTTGTGTAAAGTTTGGTCCATAACTGATATAGAGGTGATCTTAAATCAGTATAGATCAAACCTTTGAATATTTAAAGGTCTCCAACAGTGGTATCAGAGCTGAAGGTGCAATACAAGTGAAGTAAAGGCATTGGAACTCTTGACTGTTGCAAATATTGAAGTTCCTTCTAATTGAAGGTGGAAAAAGTCAAATTGTTGAAGATAGCCTGCATAAGTACAGAGTACGAGTTCAAAGGATCAAGAAGGATTAAAGCTTTATATCAAAGGTACATTCTATTATCATAAATCATAGTAATTGCAGACACAAAAGATCAAAGATGGGAGAAAGCTTGCAGATTGATAAGCTAGATAAGGAGAACTATCTAGCTTGGTCCATGAGGATAAAGGCACAGCTCATGAGCAAAGATTTGATGGCATTCATTACAGGACAAAAAGAAAAGCCTGAGTTTGAAGATCCTAGTGTTCCAACTAGGGAGGAACTTGCAGATTTGAAGAATTGGATGAGAAAGGATGCTCAAGCTAGGAGCATCATTTACATGGCTGTAAATGATTATGTTCTACCTCACATCAGAGGATTAGAAAGTGCAACAGATGTGTGGAATCCTTTGGAAGATCATTTCCAAAACATAACCAAGTCAAGGAAGTCCTCATTATGGGCAGAATTCACAACTTTCAAGAAGAAGAGTTCACGATCAATTTCTGATTATGTGGCAAGGATGAAGGATATTGCAGATAGCTTGGGAGCAGTAGATGAAGACATTGAAGAGGATAAGTTGTTAAGGCAAATACTTACACATCTGAGAGGAGATGAGAAGTGGAAGCCTTTCATATTGTCCATAGAATTGTCACTAGATCACTTTACTCCTGATCTTAATCAATTGCTAGGACACATGCTAACTTTTGATCAAGACATTAAGGGAGACAATGATAGGAGTGCAAGTCAAGTTATGTACTCCAAGCATAAGAAAAAAAATGGCAAAGGGAAGAAGTCAAATGATGATGAAGGAATTTCAAGTCAAGCTAACTTTACAAAAGGAAAGATGAACTTCAGAGGTAAAGGAAGAGGAGGTAAGAACAAAGATAATACTAAAGCTTGTTGGATTTGTGGCAGAACCAATCATTCAGCAAATGATTGTTGGTATAACAATCAAAATGGTGTAAGTAATAACCAGAGCTTCAATCAAAGAGGTAGAGGAGGCAGAAACCAAAGAGGCAACTTCAGAGGAAGAGGTGGTAGGACATCACATGCTAGAGGAGGTGGAAGAAGTTTTCAATCTCAGTCCTACAACAAGAATTATTATAATTATGCATCAGATCAAAAGGATGACATGATTCTCATCTTGAATGCAACTCATGAAGCAGTAGGAGAAGATCAAAGGGTGTTCTATATTGACTCAGGATGTAGCAATCATCTGAGTGGCAATATATCATTGATGATTGATATGGAAGCAAAGGTGAATGGACATACAGTTCAAACAGGTGACAACACCAAGCATAAAGTAAAGAGCATTGGTTCAGTGAAGACAAAGAGTGGGAGCACACTCTTAAGAAAGGTACTTTATGTTCCTACTATTCCTAAAAACTTGATAAGTGTAGGGCAAATTGTGGAGAAGGGATATGAAGTCAAGTTCACAAATGATGGTGTTTTTGTGCAAGATCCAAATCAGGGATATAGAAATATCATTGCAAGAAAAAAGGAAGGAAGGTTGTTTACTCTCAAAGTCCAAGGTAATATGGGACATGCTTTATTTACTTATGGAAGTCAAAAGATGTCTGAGTTAGACCTATGGCATAAAAGGCTAGCTCATTTCAATGAGAGAGCCATAAAGGAAATGTCAAAGAATGATGTGGTGCTTGGTTTGCCAAATGTTGAAGGTCAACACATGGTGTATAAGTGTGAAGCTTGTCAATTAGGTAAAGCACACAAAAGTTCATACAATAAATCAGGGTACAAGTATTCAAATATACTTGAATTGGTTCATACAGATGTGTGGGGTCCTTCAAGGGACTATAGTATAAATGGATCCAGATATTATGTGTTGTTTGTTGATGATGCAACCAGATGGATTACTTTATATGTAATCAAGGACAAATCAGAAGTGTTCAAGACATTCAAGCATTATCATGCTTATGCAGAAAGGATTACAGGACAAAAGGGACAAAAGCTCAAGAGGTTGAGATCACATGGAGGGGGAGATTATTTCTCTAAAGAGTTTGATGATTATTTGTGGAATGTAGGTATAAAAAGAGAAGTAACTTGAAGGTACTCCCCTCAACAAAATGAAGTTGCAGAAAGAAGGAATAGAACTCTTGTAGAGTTTGCAAGAGCAATGATGAAAGAAAATAATTGTCCAAATTACTTATGGGCAGAAGCTATCAACACCGCAACTTACCTTGTGAATAGGTTACCTTGTAAAGCTTTGGATGGAAGAACACCTTATGAAGCATGGTGGGGTAAGAGACCTACTCTTGATCATTGTAAAGTATTTGGATGTTTAGCATATGCTTATGTTCCTTCACAATTGAGACATAAGCTAGAACCTAAAGCAGAGAAGTATGTGTTTATTGGGTATGATGATAGACAGATGGGTTACAGATTGTGGAGTCCATCCACAAAGCTCTTTCTTGTTACCAAAGATGTTACATTTGATGAGCAAAGTACATGGTATACAGGGTCAACAAATGATTATGCAGATGTTAAAGAAATACAAAGGAAAGGGAAGACAAAAGTAAGTGTGTTTGAAGAAGATATTGATGATGTTGATTATAAAAGTAAATTGCAGGATAATGTTGAAGATGGGCCAAGATTTGATCCAGAATCAAATATGGCTCAGACTTCAAGAAGTGCAAAGGTAAGAAGATCCTTTCGAGAAAGAAAAGAACCTATCAGGTATAGCTATAATACATCTTTCCTAACAACAAAAGATTATGCTTACATTGTGAAGACAGAAGAGGATCAAATTACATATGAAGAAGCTAAAGGTAAACAGAACTGGGAGAAGGCAATGCAAGAAGAGTATGATGCTCTACTTGAAAATTAAGTGTGGGAACTAGTGCCAAGACCAAAGAATCGAAAGGTCATCGGATGTAAGTGGGTGTATAAAACACAAA
>CM035413.1:117211590-117214090 GCA_020310875.1 Ceratopteris richardii
GGCTTTCCTTGAGGGACATACAATAGGTTCTGATAGAATAGTAACCCGTCCTTTTCCTGGAATTCATTTACTTCTTGGACTTTTCCTTCTTGAGTTTTTTGCTTAACATTACAAAATAATTCATCTTGCGGTAGATTCTCACGAATCAAATGATTCAAGGCTGAATCTTCAGGATGGGTTGAAGAGATAGCTGCTAACTGGAGATGCTCAGGCTTGAGTAATACACCCTCTTGTTGATCAAAGGCCTCTTCACCCTTCTTTGGTGCAAGGTAAGATCTTCTGGATAGGGCATCTGACTGACATTGATGACGTCCTGGACGGTATGTGATGACAAAGTTGAATCTGGATAAAAAGTTACTCCATCGAGATTGCCTTCTATTGAGAATCCGGGTGGTCATAAAATACTCTAGGTTCTTGTGATCTGAATACACAATGACTTTATGAGCTGCTCCTTCTAGATGGTGACGCCAGGTATCAAACGCGTCTACTATGGCAAGGAGTTCTTTATCATGAATTTCATAATTAATTTCTGGAGGGGAAAACTTCCTTGAATGATATGCAACTGGATGTAGGTGTCCATCATCTCCATATTGGGAAAGAATGGCCCCTAGAGCAAATTCCGATGCATCTGTCTCAAGGAAGAAGGGCTTACTAGAATCAGGATGAACTAGAATTGGAGCAGTAGTGAATGCTGATTTCAAGGTCTGAAAAGCCTTCTCTGCTTCTTCGGTCCATGAGAATTTGGAGTTCCCTGTAAGCTTGGTAAGAGGTGTCACTATCTTGGAGTAATCTCTAATGAATATCCTGTAGAAATTGGCAAACCCCAAAAAACATTGTACATCTCGAACACATGAAGGTGGTTGCCAATCAAGGATTGTCTCAATCTTCTTAGGGTCCATAAAAATTCCTTTATCTGATACTATGTACCCTAAAAATTCCACTTCTGTCTTATGAAAAGAACACTTCTCCAATTTCGCATACAATCCTTTTTCTCTTAGTTTCTCTAGGACTATCTTTACATGATCTTCATGATCCTCTAGATTTTTGGAGAATATCAAGATATCATCAAGGTATATTACAACAAAATCATCTAAATATTCTCTAAAAATATCATTCATCATATGTTGGAAGACAGCTGGAGCATTTGTAAGACCGAATGGCATAACTACATATTCAAAATGCCCATACCTTGTTCGAAATGCTGTCTTCCATTCGTCTCCTTCTCTGATCCTGACAAGGTTGTAAGCTCCTCGAAGATCAATTTTCGTGAAGAATTTTGCTTTTCCAAGGCGTTCCAAGAGCTCTGATATGAGTGGTAGAGGGTATCTGTTTTTTATAGTGACTTTGTTCAATCCACGATAATCTACACACATCCGGAGAGTCCCATCCTTCTTCTTTACAAATAGAATAGGAGCTCCTGCTGGAGACTTCGAGTGTTTGATAAACCCCTTTGCTAGATTCTCATCAATGTTCTTGCGTAGTTCTGTAAGTTCCTCTGGAGATAGTCTGTAGATTGGTCCAAAGGGTGGTTGTGTTCCCTCTTGAAGATCTATGGGGCAATCATAAGGTCTATGCTCTGGGAGGATATCTGCATTCTTCTTTTCAAAAACATCTTCAAAGCTGTTGTACTGATTGGGTAGCTGTACTGGATCATCTTTCTTGGATTCTTGAGCTGGTATGGCATAGATCATATATGTAGGTTCCTTCCTTACTGCATGTATGAAGGCTTTGGCTCCAACATATGTTGGGTTCTTCTGGATATCTCGACGGGTGATTTTATTCTTTTCCCAATTAATTTCTGGATTATGTTTCTTTAACCATGGCATTCCGATGATAACCATATTTGCTGGACTCGATATTACATTGAAACATATGTGTGAATCATGGTCACCAAGGTGTACTCTTAGTGGTATGGTTTCCATGGTTATATTCCCCGATGCTAGAGGCCGTCCATCTACTACTTCAGCTACTACTGGTCTGTTCTTTCGAAGTACTGGAATTCCATGTTTCTTAACGAGTCCTTCATCAATGAAACATGAGGACGCTCCTGAATCTACCAGAGCTATGAGGGAAAGGGTCTTCTTAGACAGGATTAACTTGACAGGGGCAAGACATGTTTCTACGGGTGTGGATGGAATTATGAGACCCTTTCGTATATCATGGTCCGGCTGTATGGTCTCTTTTACAACTGGACTTCCTCGTTTCCCTGCTCTACAAGGGTGGCTGCGACTTTGGAGTTCGTTCTCTTGTTGGGACAATTTACTGCAATGTGGCCAGGGTTTCCACAATATAGACATAATTTGTTATCCCTCCTTCTTTGTTTCTCTTGTGGTGTTAGAGGCTGGAACCTAGTTACATCTATCTGCATAGGTTCGGGCATAGTGTCATCTCTAGGAGTAGGCTGGAAAGGTTTCCATTGGCGAGGTCTTCCTTCTACTTGTTTTTCTTGTTTCCTTTCAAAAAGGCGGTTATCACATTGAATGGCTTGGTTGATGTATTC
>CM035413.1:117219090-117536590 GCA_020310875.1 Ceratopteris richardii
TAGATAGATAGATAGATAGATAGATAGATAGATAGATAGATAGATAGATAGATAGATAGATAGATAGATAGATAGATAGTTAGATAGATAGATAGATAGATAGATAGATAGATAGATAGATAGATAGATAGTCAGATAGACAGATAGACAGGTAGACAGATAGACAGATAGACAGGTAGACAGATAGACAGATAGATAGACAGACAGATAGATAGATAGATAGATAGATAGATAGATAGATAGATAGATAGATAGATAGATAGATAGATAGATAGATAGATAGATAGATAGATAGATAGATAGATAGATAGATAGATAGATAGATAGATAGATAGATAGATAGATAGATAGATAGATAGATAGATAGATAGATAGATAGATAGATAGATAAGATAGATAGATAGATAGATAGATAGAAATAGATAGATAGATAGATAGATAGATAGATAGATAGATAGATAGATAGATAGATAGATAGATTGATGGAGAGTGTTAATCTCCAAAAGAACAACCTACTCTTGAATTTAGAACACCTCTATATCAAGAGCAAGTCAAAACCGTCACTAAATTAGAGGTCCAATCTCCAAATTATCAAATCTGAGAAAATATGTGAAGAAGATGAAACACAGAAAAGTCTGCTGCAGAATTTCTTCACATTGACTTATCAAATGTGTAAAGTTTTTTATGAAACTTTGTACGAATCATCTCCTAGAGATTGCGCATCACCTCCAAGTTAAATTACTTCAAAAGCTTTAGTATAACTTGAGAAATTGTCTTCACAAGTTACCTATGTCTGAATCTGCACTTCTGAGAAGTCGATTTAGACACCCGTAACTTCTTAACTTTGGTTCTCACAATATCTAACCCGTTTTGCCAAATGCTTTTAGCCACGAGTAGATCACCTTCCAACTTAAAGATTAAGTGCTTGCTTGCACAAAACTTTAAACTATGGAGTGAGCACTGACCAAAAGATTAAACTCGAATTTTGCGCCTGTTTCAGAGAACTGTAGACACTCAACACATATGAATGTTCCTACTAACAATTCTCCTAGCCTGTTTACAATTAGACTCTGAAATTCAGGTCACAGGCTCATTAACTAACAACTTAGATATCCTCAAAAGGATTTCACAAATGATCAAACACAGAAGGAGCAGACACGAAAAGATCGGGCGTAATATTTCTTCATTAACTCAGAAAATTACAACTGAGTGATGAGAGCTAACTCAACTAACTTTTCTCTATCTCTTGACTCCTAACTTCCTCAATTTTGGCTTCTACATATGCTCTCATACATGCCCCGACTTTTCTCAAAGTATTTATAGACAATTTGTACAAGACTCTTACTCAGACAAAAGATCTAAGTCACCTATGACTATACTAATGTACATATGTGTACACTTCTCTTATCCTCTGAATATGTCTTTCTTCCAAGCTTCAATAGTTGATCCTTCCTTCACAATTTAACCTTCCAAGCCTTCAATTGGTGATTGGTCTGCACCAACAGCTCCCCCTCAATCATCAATTGAGGTCTTCTCTGTCTTCTTTATACCTGCCATGTCTTTGAACCTTTGTAACTTTGGTCCATCCAAGCCTTTTGTAAGCATATCAGCTATCTGATCTTTTGTTGAAGTATGGATTACTTCAATCTCTTTATCCATCACTTTCTCTCTTAGAAAGTGATACTGAATCTCAATGTGTTTGGTCCTGGCATGAAAAACAGGATTAGCAGCTAAATACAATGAACTCATGTTATCTCCATATATGATTGGTATCCCATGCATAATGTCAAGACTCTTCATCAATGTCTTAACCCAAATTACTTCCTTTGCAGCTTCAACCATTCCTTTATACTCTGCTTCTATAGAAGATAAAGCAACTGTATGTTGCTTCTTGGAACACCATGAGATAAGTTTATCTCCCACATAACACATATATCCAAATGTAGATCTTCTATCATCTGGATTACCTGCCCAATCTGCATCACTATAAATTTTGATATTTGTGTCTGAGGTAAACCCATAATACAAACCTTCATTGAGTGTACCCTTAATGTACCTCAACACCCTTTGTCCTGCAATCCAATGTTCTTTCCTTGGGCAATGCATAAATTGAGACAAAACCCCTACTGCATATGATAAATCAGGTCTAGTTAGAGTAGCATAGATAAGGCTACCAACCAAACTCTGATATTGTCTCATGTCTTTGAATTCTTCACCTCCATACTTACTCAATTTGTGATTCACCTCCATTGGTGTAGGTGATACCCTGCAATCATCCATTTTAAACTTGATTAACAAGTTCTTCAAATACCTTTCTTGGGTCACAAATACTCCATGTTGAGTATATGTTATCTCCATGCCCAAGAAGTATGATAAGTCTCCCAAGTCACTTATCTTAAACTCCTTTTCCATTTGCCTCTTGAGCCTTTGTATTCCTTCTTCATCTGTACCTGTAAGAATTATATCATCAACATATATGCACATGTATATGAAACCATTTTCACTTGCCTTGACAAGCAAACTTTTATTCTATTTTCATGAGACATTGAAGATCTTTAGAATTTGTGCATCCACAACCCTATATAAGATTTGATGAATGTGAGAATATAACTTGGAATATCGTATAAATTATGCGTATGGGTGAAGCTATCTTAGATTCTTAAGCCATCTTTTTTGGTAATTTGATTATGTGGGAATTTGATTGCCGTGGATTTTTAGAACATCTTGTGTGTTAGTTTGATTATGAATGTGCTTAGAGTTAACAAAGTCTACAACTTTGTGTTTTTAAGAAGAGAGGATATTGACACTAACATGAAAGTTGGAACCAATGAAGAAATTGTGATAATGGGGTAGAAAAAATACCTCTACATTCATATGTAAATACTTGACCTCAACATTTTGATGGGGCAGCTCTTCACCCATGAGACAAAGCAGAGTGAAGAAGAGGCTAGTAGCTCTCAAGCTAATTATGCAGGAAGAGGAAGAGGTGCGAGGAAGGGGCAAGACAAGGGGAGACCCTACAAAAACTCACCATGCAACATTTGTGGTCTTAGCAACCACACTATAGAAGAATGCTTCAAGAATACAAGGAACCCAAGGGGAAGAGGATACCATAGAGTTAGCTATGGACAATCAAAAGGCAGATACAACAATAGTGGAGGCAACTATAACCATAACTACAATCAAGGGATGATGAGCATCTTTTCTACACTGATTCAGGTTGTTCCAATCATGTGGCAAGGAATGTAGCTCTATTATCTAATCTTGAAGAACCTCAATTAGAGTTCCTCAAAAGCAATTAAGTTAATTGCTATTGTGCGTAGAGAATTGTTCAAAACACTAAATAGGTGTGTGAACTAAGATAGCAAGTTTTTTTTATCTTGGATTATCTTCCAATCTATTTGTTTTGATCCTTCCATTACTTGATCATCTTCCAAGCAATATATATGATCATAGCAAGCAAAAGAGGCCTATTACACTCTCGAGCCATCATTCTTAGCAGGTGTGAAGCATGATCTAGCTACACCACTTCATCTCTTGTGACTAACCACCATCTCCTCCAACATGAGGTGTTCCTCTAATGCTCAATAACATTTGAGGAACATATAACCTTATATTATAATTATCATGGCATAAAGATGTAGAAACTAGTAAAGTCAAGTTCCAATTCATGGAATCCCATAACAATTATAATCCCCTACACCATGTAAGGAAGATTGTTCCAAGACATATTTAGCCCCAAAATCTCTATTTTGAGCACTTGTCCTAGATCATATACATTTTTCATTCCTAGCAGGGTTGGAAGATACTAGAATCTACACACGATTGGATTTAGGACCAATCCTAATAAATCCCATGCACTAATCATGTACAAAATTGGCCTATACCAAGAATGGATTTTTCAATAGTATGGTGAAAGCGGCATCATAAGTCCTTAGCATGACTATCAAGTAGTCTAGATTAAACTCCAATCCCTTGATAATCATGCCTATGTTTTTCATAAGGCTTGTAGGCTTCAATAGGTTTGATCATCTATTTGTAAGGACATGGAAGTGCCCTCCATATATGTGAGTGTTAGAAGATGTATTTTTTGAAGCCTTTTGGATGAAAAATAATTGTAAAATGACAAAAACTTGTAAAAATATTTATGCAACTGATGTAAAAATAAGGAAGAGTCTTCCTTATGTAGGATAGAATCTTATGTAATTTTTCTAGAATCTTTGGAAACTCCTAGATAGCATATTTTTAGAATAATAGAGGAAAGGACCAAAATTCAAGTGTGAAAAGGGACACTTGAAAATGTATATAAGATAATTTCCTCTATTATGAGGGGGTTGGTTAATCATTTGTTTACATGCTATCCAAGTGAATAGAGAAAGAGTTTCCTGCTGAAAATCGTGTTTTCTCCTCTTTGTGTGGTTTCTTTGATTTGTGAGTCCAATTCTTGTGTATCTATGGAGATTTGTGAACTTCTATTGTGTAATTCTGTTGAATGTGTGTGAAGAGAGCTGAATACTGATGTGTTGAGTGATAAGTTGATGAAGAATGGTGCTGGAGATGAAAATCGTCTGTTTTCACAGAATCGCGATTGTCTCGTCTGTATGGTACAGGTAATATTTTTGAGTTTTGACTTCATAATTGTGTTCTGCTGATGAAATAGCATGTATTAGACACCAAGATTGTGGATAATGGTGGAGATTTTCTCAAGATAATCCAAACCCTAGAAATTCCTCTTCATTTTCACTATTCTCAGAAATCCAGCCATTATTCTCTTATTTCTTGGATTCTATCATCTAGAAGGGGCTGTGGTCTCTTGAATACTTCCAGGATTGACAAAATAAAGATGTATTGTTAATTCTTTATGCTAAATGATTGGAGAGGACAACTCCAAAGATCAATAACAAACATTTTTTGGCGCCATTGCCGGGGAGTATTTCAAAAGCTTCATTGAAGTTGGACCTTGCTGGATCTTCTATTGTTGATGGTAACAAACACATGGAAAAGGTAACACTCTTTAATCAAGAAATGTGAACATGAAAAGGTAGATGTCTTTGCTTGTCTTTTGGGAAAAGAAAGCAATAGATCATCTTTTAGAATTGGAAGTGCTAAAATTTTTGTAAATTGATAGTTGCTCATCTCATTTTTTGAAGTAAAAGTGCAGGTGTGTGAAAAATTTGAATCAAGAAAGCTGAAGATGAGGTAACATGTGTCTATTCTTGCATTTTTTAGAGTGCTTTTTGACCAAGTACTAGGCAAAATTGTTGATCTTGGGAAGATAACATGGTTGCATTAAGGAAAAGTCAAGTAAAGTAGCTAGATGCAAGTAGAAAAGATTCAATTGTTAACCAAGTCAAAGCATAAATCTTGAGAAACAAAGCTGATTTGCATTTTTTTTTTTTTTTTTAATGTTTGAGTTTATCTTTGCAAAAATTGATACTTACATTTCATAGCACAATTTTTCTCTTAGGAATTTTTCTCATGAACTGTTTTGATAGCTAAGTCACAAGAGAGTATAACCAATCAAGGAACACAGGATCATTAGATCACCAAACAAGAAACCCTAAGTGAAGTGTTTACCTTAATTTAGGGCAAAATACTAAAAAAATGCATAAAATTCATTAAAAACAATCAAATAAATTTCTTTTCTTCTTAGGAAGTTGGACTGAAGCTTTGTTGATAAGAGTAATAGGGACCAAGTGAAAGAAAAGCAAAAATTTGTCAAAAAATTAGAAAATTGGAAAAACACGATTCTCTGCACAAGATCGCGATTTTCTGAGTGATGTTGTGATTTTGATGCAAAAGTATAGGAGTCTGTTGAATTGCAATTGGTAGAGGGCATTGAAGGGGAACAAGAGAAAAGAATACTCAAATTTGCACAAAATAAGAAGTACAGAAAAAACACGATTTTCTACACAAAATCGCGATTTTCTGTAAGAGAAATTTTCTGGAATTTTCAGCATATTTGGGTTTTTTGAGAAAGGTAATTGCAAGAGATTTCATCAAGATAGGGTAAGTGAAGTTGGACAAATGAAAGAGTGAAGAAAAGTGGAAATCACACAAAATCGCGATTTTCTGAACACTATAAAATCGTGGAATTGCAAGAAACACTCATTTGAGTGAGTGTGAGAGAGAGAGAGAACAGGTACAGAATCGCGACTTTCTGCAGATTTAAGAGTTGAAGAATTTTTTGAATCAAGCAAGCAAGGTAAGAGGTTTCTATGTCATTTTAATTACATTCCTCTAGATTTTCATGATCATTAAGCACAGAAAAGTAGGAAATAACCAAAATCACGAAATCGCGATTTCTGAGTTTTTAATTTTCTGTGAAAAAATATTATTTTACTTAATTTTTTTCATTGCATGTTAAAAACTAGATAGGGCGATTCTATAGAAGAAATAAAAACTTGAAAATCAATACTTTAAAAATCTTCAAAAAATTGTTCAGAATCGCGATTCTGTAGTCAGACATAAAATCGCGATTCTCTGAAATTTTTTACAAAATCGCGATTCCCAAAACACGATTTTCATAAGAAAATTGTGTTATTTACAATTGTGAGCAATCACGATTGTCTGGGAAGAAAATCGTGGAAAACACGATTTTGTGCACAAAATCGTGAAAATCGCGATTTTGTATACAGAATCGTGAAAAACACGATTTTGAACACAAAATCGTGAAGAACACGATTCTGAACACAGAATCGTAAAAAGCACGATTTTGAACACAGAATCGTGAAAAACACGATTTTGAACACAAAATCGCGAAGAACACGATTCTGAACACAGAATCGTAAAAAACACGATTTTGAACACAGAATCGTGAAGAACATGATTTTGAACACCAAATCGTGAAGAAGACGATTTTGAACACAAAATCGTGAAGAACACGATTTTGAACACAGAATCGTGAAAACGCAATTTTGAACACAAAATCGTGAAGAACACGATTTTGAACACAAAATCGTGAAGAACACGATTTTCAACAGAAAATCGTGAAAAACACGATTTTAGTCAGAAAATCGTGAAAAATATGATTTTCAATAGAAAGTCGTGAAAAAACACGATTTTAGTCAGAAAATCGTGAAAAACACGATTTTGAATAGAAAATCGTGAAAAACACGATTTTAGTTAGAAAATCGTGAAAAACATGATTTTCAATAGAAAGTCGTGAAAAAACACGATTTTAGTCAGAAAATCGTGAAAAACACGATTTTGAGTAGAAAATCGTGAAAAACACAATTTTGAACACAGAATCGTGGAAAAACTCGCTTTTGAACACAAAATTGTGGAAAACACGATTTTCAATAGAAAATCGTGAAAAACACGATTTTAGGCTGAAAGTCGTGAAAAATTAACTGAATGATCCTTAGGTCTGGGAACAAATTAAACACACATACTAAGCAAGACTTAGGAAGGAAGGAAACAGAACCAGTGGAAGGGGAAGTGCAAAAAAGAAATCTAGGGCAAAGAAACACCATGGAAAATGTAAATGAAACAAATGAACCCATGGAAACTGGAGATTTTAGAAATATCCTCAAATACATGTATACAAATAGGTTTGGAACCTATGTATACCAAGATGGAATGCATAAGTTTCTCATTAGATTGAGAAACTTAGAAGTTCCCCTGAACAAAACACCAGTAGCTCAATTCAAAGATGGTAGGTATGAGGATAGGCAAGGGTGTGTATACATCTTCTCCCAAGACCCAGAAAATTCAAATGACTTAGGGCAATGTGCTGACAAAGGACCTTGGGAACATAACCTAGGACAATCAGACTTACCAAGGCCACATGAAAACTACACTAGTACTGAGCAACAACAAGGGAGGAGGACACACGCTTCCCCAAATCCTTTTGAAAAAGAACTAGAAGGATTTAATGAATT
Organism: Ceratopteris richardii; assembly: GCA_020310875.1. NCBI lineage: Eukaryota > Viridiplantae > Streptophyta > Polypodiopsida > Polypodiales > Pteridaceae > Ceratopteris > Ceratopteris richardii. The sequence continues at coordinate 117,226,974 of CM035413.1, forward strand.
TTCACTAAGAAGAAGACATCATTGGCAACCTCAGGGTAGAATGCTTAGACCATATCAAGTAGCCAAATGCATGAAAAATCAATATGAAGGGTATTCTGATCCTCATGCTCATGCTGCAGAGTTTAGGCAATTAATTAGAGCTGAGGAGGTGGAAGATTACAAAGTCCAATTTGAAGCATTTGGTCTAACCCTAACAGGACCTGCATTATCTTGGTTCATCCCTTTGAGAAAGGAAATGTACTTAGATATTGAATCCTTCCTAGAAGCCTTCATTGGTGAATTCTCAAAGACTGGAATAAAACATAGCACAACCACTCTGATACACAGTTTTAAACAACAAAAAGATGAAAATGTCAGAGAGGCAGCTAGGAGATTTAAGCAATACATTGACAGATGTCCTAAATAAGAAGTACCTTCCATGGCGAGACAAGTATCCCTATTCATAGAAGGATTAAGAAGTGATCAATTAAGGACCCTAGTGTACTACAGAAGATGCCCTGATCTAGGAGCTTGTGTAAAAGAAGCAATAGATTTGGAAGATAACAGAGGCCAAGATCTGTTAGCATTTGATGAACCCAGATCAAATGAAGATAAAATCCCTCCAACAGAAGAATTGGCTCAGGCCATTGCTAAAGCCCTAGAGGTAAGCACCGAAACCAGTTTGATAAACTCCAGGATAAACACAAATAAAAAATGCTACAATTGTGGAGAAAGCCATTTGGTACAACAATGCCCATATCAAAAGCCTCCACATTTGCAAGACAGAAAAACACTCAAATATTGTACACTAGAGAGGAAATGGACAAATCATACCAGGGAGGAATGCTTCTATAATAAACAACCCATAAAGGTAAGAGATTATGGGGGTCAGAGAGAATCAACATATATTGAGCAACCAAGACCTGTGCTTGGGCAACAACCTCCTATACCAACAAATGTGGTACCAATCAAATACACACCAATAGAGGAGGGAAACTCAAGAACAAAGTCACCATACAAGGAAGATTATCAATGGAATGAAGGATATCAAGAAGAATGGGAAGGTTATGAATTAAGAGAACCAGAATTACAAGCCCTAGACTTGGGAAATGGAAGAATTGAGATGGACACTGCCACTTTCATGTATATAACCAATAATTATATGTCCAACCAAAAACCTCAATTCAAAGGGGGACCAAAGATAACTTGTTATAGGTGTGGGGGAGAACATTTCATTAGAGACTGTCCACAACCTCCTACATTAAGAATAGAAGGAGCTTATTGCAAGGATTGTGGCAGGGAGCATTTGATAAAGGATTGTCCAAAAAATCCTCAAAAACTACAAAACACACCTAATAACCTACCACTAAAAGCAGTCAATATCATGGAACAAGAAGAATTGAGTGACATTGACCAAGTGAATGTAAATGCTATAACAAGGTCACAAACAAAACAACAAAGAACAACTAAGGAACAAAATGAAGGTTCAATCTCAAAGGTGAAGAAAAATAGACAAAAAGGGAAATGGGAGAGGAAACAAAGAATGGGTAAAAACTTGGAAGAAGAAAATAGGGAACAACCAAACAGTACTTCTCCTCAGAAGACACAAACCCAATTGGAGATAGGAAATTCACAAAGTCTAGACACTCTAATAAAAGCATACAAGGGAAGAATTCAAGAGGGACCAAGCCCTGCTGATCATACAATGGCTTATCCTATGCCAGACTTAGAACATGAAAGGATGCAGAAGTGTAAACAAATCATAAGGGAAGTGCAACTCAAAATGGGGGAAGAAGACTATTCTCAAAAAATAGTTGAGGAATTTGAGACAACAAAAACAAGGGGAAATAGTATCAAGGAAGAAAACCCACAAGTAACATTCCAGGTGAATATAGATAAACAATGCACAATTCTATATCATACCACATGGGAAGAGTTAATGAAACAAAATCCTCACCTACAGAACCAAATGAAAAAATGGGAAACAACACCAGAAAATCTTCACCCACAACTACAGGAAATGGAGGAGTTGTGGTATATTCCCATTGATAAGATAGGAGGATATTGTGAAGGAGAAGAGGGAAACTCAACCTTAAAAATACAATTTGGTAAAAACCAGGCCAAAGCTATTCTGGATAGTGGATCAGGAGTGGCCATCATGACTAAACAAACTTGGGATAAATGGGGAAAAAATGAATTATTACCCACCAAAATGAGATTGCAACTTGTAGATGGACACATAGAAAAACCCCTAGGAATATGGGAAAAAGTGATTGTGGACATATGTGGAATAGAGATAGAACATACCTTTGCTGTAGTTGAATTCCCACAATCCACTTCATATGAAATTATCCTAGGAAGACCATTTATGAGACAAATGCAAATTGTGCAAGATTGGGGTAATGATTGCTTATACCTGCAGAGCAAAGGAAGAGTAACCAAAGTAAATCTAAGAAATGGGCACTATTGTGACATATCTCCTCAAGAATGGTATAAAATTCATCAGAATCAAGAGTTGAGTGAGGAATCAGAAATGGAAGACCAGGATGAAACTGAATCATCAGTATGGAAGTGCAATATGATAAGAAATCTTACCAGTAGGAAAAGGAGATTAAGAAGAGAGGATTGTGTGGAAGGACGGAAGTTACAAGATGAGAACTATGTACCACAACAATTCAAGGATGAGGAATTTGAGCCCTATGGGTGGAATCAAATTGTGGCTACCATGGATCTAGCCAGTGATGAATATGTAGGAGTGGAATTTCAAAATGAAGAAGGATATGATGTCTTTCACATTGGAATTCAAATGATAAAGGTATCCGGAACAGTTGAGGACAAAGAAGAAGAAATGATATTAGAAAAAGGGAAGACACAATTTTTGGAGGAAGTAAAAGCTGAAGATGCTATTAAAGATAAAATCTCAGGCAAGTACAAGAAAAACAAACACAAGGAAATAGAAGAAAATTAGGAGGATGAGAAGAAGACAAGGGAAACGAACAAAGTTCAACAGTTTGATGTACCAGAAAATTTCAAGACTTATGAAGTAGAAAACAGACTACTTCTCAAGAGGAAACCAAAGAGGGAAAAAAAGAAAGGGGAGGCTTATGATAATGAGGAACAAACTAAAAAGATTATGATCACTCAGGAAGAGGGAGAAGAAAGACATATTGTAGTGGCTGATGACATGACATCTCAAGAAGAGGAGGCACTAAGAAACTTGGCAAGAAACTATAGGGATGTGTTTGCTTATAGCTATAAGGATTTGAAAGGTGTTGATCCTAAAATCTATGAGCATAAGATTCCTATTACACCTCAGGCCAAACCTAGCAAACAGAGACATTACACATTCAATGATAAATACTCTGCTAAAATAAAGGAAGAAATTGACAAGCTATTAGCTGCCAATTTCATCTATGAAATTGAGTATACAGAATGGATATCACCTATAGTTGTGGTACCAAAAAAGAATGGGAAGCTTAGGGTATGCATTAACTTGAAAAAGGTAAATGCAGCAACTATAAGAGATAATTATCCACTGCCTATAACAGATCATCTTCTAGAAAGAGTTGCAGGGAAGGAGGTTTATAGTTTTTTAGATGGTTTTTCAGGATACAACCAGGTTCCCATAGCATTGGAAGACCAACATAAAACTGCCTTCTCCACAGAATGGGGAATTTATGCTTTTAGGGTTAGGCCCTTTGGGTTAACCAATGCTCCAGCAACTTTTCAGAGGTTGATGTGTCATATCTTCAAAGAGTTCCTGAGGAATGTAATGGAAATCTATGTAGATGATCTTTGTACTTTTTCATTAAAAAGACAAGATCACTTGCAGGATTTAGAAAATATATTCAGGAAATGCAGAACCTACAGAGTATGTTTAAATCCAGAAAAATGTGTATTCTTTGTAAGACAAGGAAGAATGTTAGGTCACATAGTCTCTAAAAATGGAATTTCAACTGATAAGAAGAAAATAAAGGCCATAATAGAGCTTCCAAGACCAACAAGTGTAAAGGAACTTCAAACTTTCATGGGACATTGTGGGTACTATAGGAAATTTGTACACAAATTTGTTGACATAGCCAAACCCTTATATGCCCTAATTACAAAGTTTGAGTGGACTAAGGAGTGTGACCAAGCCTTTGAAACTCTAAAAACTTGTCTGGTAACAGCCCCAATTCTAAAAACGCCTCAATGGGATAAACTTTTTTATGTCCATGTGGATGCTTCAAATTATGCTTTAGGATGTGTGTTAGCACAACCAATAGAAGGAAGCAAGTTAGATTTTCCAGTGGCTTATGCCAGTAGGCAATTGAATCTAGCATAAAAAAATTACACAACCACTGAAAGAGAGGGATTGGGCATGATATTTGCTATAAAGAAATTTAGACATTACCTTTTGGCCAACAAGTTTAAGTTCTTTGTAGACCATCAAGCTTTATTATATTTGGTAAATAAACCTTGTCACACTGGGAGAATAGTCAGATGGTTTTTCTTGCTAATGGAATTTGAGTTTGAAGTGGTGGTCAGACAAGGGAAAACACACTTGAGAGAAGATCATTTATCTCGAATTCAGTCTAAAGAACCCAGTTCACCTTTAGATGACAACTTGCTAGACACTTATTTGTTCAAAGTAGAGACTGTTCCTGAGTGGGCCATAACTTTAGTACCATTATTGACCATGGGACCTTGCAGGACAGTTGGGAACAATGCACACTTAGTGTTACAAAGCAGAAACTTTATATTACTAGCTGGGCATTTGTACCATCTCAACCATACAGGCATATTGGAATATTGCACTCATGAGGAGGAGCAACAAGAATATCTGAGGAGAGCTCATCATTGGAACCCTTGCACTCATGCTTCTAGGGTAGTCACCCTAAGTAATCTCAATAGGATGGGGATACATTGGCCTAATAAGATTCAAGATGTAACAAAATACATTGCTAATTGCGGGAAGTGCCAAATATTGCAAGATTCAGAATTCATAACTCTATATTGGTTCTAGAAAAATCCTGATTGGAGTAAAAATATCATTGAAGAATTGAAAAGGAAGAAGAAAGGAAAACAAGTGATAGCTGGTACAGATTCAAAAAATCTACAAGTAATCTCTGAAGAATATCAATTGATAGGAGAACAGTTGTATAAGAGAGGAATGGATGGATACCTAAGAATTTGTGTTCCTGAGAATAAATATCTGGAAATGTTGGAAATGGCACATTCTGGAGTGGCAGGAGGACACTTCTCAAGTGACAGAACTGCTAAACTCATTTTATATTCTGGCTTTTGGTGGCCAACGCTATTTCCTGATGCAAGAACCTATGTAAAAAGGCATGATGTCTATCAAAGGGTGAGTCAACCAAATAGAAGAAATGATATGCCATTAGTTCCATTAATTTCAGCCAGAGCCTTTAGTAAATGGGGGTTGGATTTCATTGGACCTATACATCCTCCAGCAAAGCAAACCTATGCTGAATACATCATAGTGGCTACAGACTACCTGACAAAGTGGGCTGAGGCCAAAGCCACAAGAAGGAATGATGCTCATACTACGGCCAGATTCCTATATGAAAATATTATCACCAGATTTGGACTTCCAATTGAATTGGTAAGTGATAGGGGGACCCATTTTGTAAACCAAATCATAGAAAACATCACTGAATATTTCTAGATCAGTCATAGAAAGTCAGCCCCATATCACCCACAAACCAATGGGTTAGCAGAAAGTACTAATAAAGTACTTTGTACTGTACTATCAAAACTAGTAAACACAAACAGGAATGATCGGGATTTACAACTTAATCATGTCCTATGGGCTTATAGAGTGGCTTATAAAACTGCAATAGGAAACACACCATTCAATCTAGTATATGGAAAAAATGCAGTTTTACCTATGGAATTCCTTATTCCAACATTAAAAGTAGGAAGTCACTACAATTGGACTGGACATGAACTATCACAGAGAGTAATAGAATTGGAAAAATTGGGAGCATCTAGACTCCAAGCCATTATGAGTATATATGTGGACAAGAAAAGGCAAAAAGCTTATCATGATGTTCACATAAAAGAAAAAGATCTACAGGAAGGAGATCTAGTTTTGGCTTACACAGTCAGAGAACATCAGAAAAAGTTCCAGAAAAAAGGACATGGACCGTATATTATACATCAGATAAGCAACAGTGGAGCCATTCAATTAGCTAACATAGACGGAGAAATCATGCCAAACTTCATAAGTGGATGTAGAGTTAAGAGGTATGATTGCCCATTAACTGTTGATGAATGGAGAAGGTTGCAACAAGCTCAAAACAGGAAAAGAGAAGAGGAAGACATTAGAAAAGAGGCTCAACAGGAAGCTATGGAAAGAATAAGAAAAATCAAAGAGCTTAGGGAAGTTTGTCTGTGTGAAACTCCTCTAAAACCAAAAGAACATGTGCCTGTGATGACAATGGATTTTCAAAATGAAAGCATTAGGGTTTTGATAGATTCTGGAGCACAAGTAAATCTGATTAGTTCAGCTTTGGTAAGTAAATTTAACATAAAAAGAACTAAAAGTAGAACCATAATGAAAACTTTGGAAGGTCAAATAGTATAGAGCATGTCTTCACTGTCTATTGAAGTTAAGTTCAATGAAGAATATATGAAAATAGACTGTGAAGAATGGCCAGATCATTTGATGTCTGAAAAAGTGATTTTAGGTCAACCATGGCTCCAACAAGGTAAAGTGATTTTGGATTTTGAAAAAATGAAGCTTAAATTGAACATAAATGACAAAAGGTTGTTAATATTTTTATTGAGTAATGAAGAACAGGAAATTCAATCAGATGTTCATGATATACACTTGGAAGGATTCACTTTTGCATTTGAAGGTACACAGACATTACCAATACAAATATTAAATGATCAAGCTTCATATAACCAAAATCAGCAAAAGATTGGAAGAACAAAGAAGGGTGGAGAGATAGGAAGAAAGTGGCAATCATGGCATTGTCTAAAGCATCAAAACATCAGAACAAGAAGCTCATGGAATCAAAGTCTACAGGAGATCTGCTCATCAAAACAGAAATCGAGGACAAAATGGATATGGAGACCAAAAAATCCTACAAAATGCTTATACGAAGGGAATGGTTGTTTGCCTGAAACCAGAACAATTAGAGTCATGAAGTATTGGGTCAAAAAATCAGAGTTGTTCCAATGGAAAAAAGATCATTCATATTTGATCTATATTTAGAAAATCATAACATGTTGAAAAATTATGACACAAATATTTGACTTGATTCTCTCTTTTAAAAAAGAGAATTAGGAGGGGAAGAAAAGAAATAGAAAAAAATTATTATTAAAAAAGAAAAAAAAAAGGAGAGAGAAAGAAAAGTTGAGAAAAATTGTTTATTTTCCATTTTTTTTTACAAAAATTATATAGCACAAAGCAAGATCTAGGTAGAAGAGTAGTAGAGTTCTATTTATTTTTTATTAATTAATTTTTGTCTTTTTTTCTCTATCATTGATAAATGTTTTGTTTTTCTCCAAAAGAGTTGTTAGGAAAAGGGACTGCACTAGACATCTTGCTACACCTGTAATGATCACTTTTTTAGTCTTTCTGAAGAAACAGAATTTATTTTGGATTTTATTTTCATTCTTATGTCATGACATCTCAAAATAGATATTACTCTTTAGTTTCGTATGACTCATGTGGGTGGAGTTTTTCTTTGTGTGTTTTATTTTCCTCAGAATGGTGAATGCAAAGGAGTTATCAATTCATGACTTCAAGGCAGAATCAGTCACTCTGTCAAGAGGTCATTGGTTCCTAGACAGTGAAGCTGTGGAAGAACAGGTGGACCTAGAGTCAGATGAAGAGCCAGAAATTCCAGAAGCTGAGAAGGTGGTGAAGGAACTCAAGGAGACCTTAAGCACAATTGTTCATCACATATTCACAGTGGGAGTAGGAGGATATAAATATACAATGTTTTGTCAGGAGTTCTACAGGTTTCAAAGAGTTGTTGTCAATATGAAAAGATGGAAGGCAGTAGGGTTGCACAAATTATTGGAAGAGCCCATCTTCTTCATTGATTTCGAGAGAGTGGCACAAGTAATGAGTAGTCTGATGGAAATAGGAAAAGGGAATGATGCTTATTTCAGGTGCAAAGTCAAGAACAAGGATAATCAGGAGGTGGGTATCACTATCAAAGCAGAACACATTAGAGCAGCTTTACAATTCTACCCTATGGGAACCAAGCTTGATCCCAGTTTTGTAAAGAAGAATAATTAAACCTATACAGGGTACGCAAAATTCACTGACTTTAAAGGAAGAGAGAATGAAGAATATGCCACAAGGATGTTCTTACAATATTTGTGCTTCCCAAAGCTACCAAGGTATACCATGCCACATAAGTCTGTTACACTGTTGATGTTCAACAAAAAAGATAGAACCAAACCCTTTGGAGTAATGGATGTGACACCATACATCCATGAACAGCTGAAAGAAGCAACAAAACACTGGGAATAGAAAAAATTCATGAATGGAGCCTAGTTTTTAACCAGGATCATTTATCATGTCCTAGGAATGGAAGATCAATTGAAATTGGCTCCAGAGGCACAATACTTTAGAAATCTTATGTCAGGAATCAAGAGTCCTCCAAGGAAAATGGTTGTGAGGGAAATAGAAGGACAAACCCGCATGAGGGGAACAGGAATGAAAAGAAAGGTAATATCTGAAGAAGTGATTCCTGTAAAGAAAAGGAGGTTGGACCCAAGAAAGGTTGAACTAGAGATGGAGGAAGCTACAAAAGAAGAATATGAAGATACACAGAAGCAGGTCCAATCCTCTAGTGATCCTCATCCACCCCAAACAAGAAAAGAACATTTATACACTTATCTAACTCAAGGAAATAACAAAAGAGCAATGTATGAGGCACAATATCAGAAGATGCTGGAAGATTACTCATGCAAGGCTACAGATTGGGTACAAGAGGAGGTGGAGCATTATGAAGCACTTCATGATCAGATGATGACAGCTGAAACAAAAGAGGTGTTTGTTAGAAAGGAAGTTGAGTTGCTAGCTTACTTCAAAGAATTGCAAGGACCTCCAAAGACCAGAACCACTATTGTTGTAAAAAGGAAAGTTCCAAAGAAACCAGTGCAAAAGAAGAAGTTGACCAAGAAGGGAAAAGGAAAATCAGTAGTTGAAACTGTAATCACAAAAGAAATGGAGGAAGTGATAGTGGAAGAAACACAGAAGCAATCCACTGTGGTAGAAGCATCAAGACTCAAAGAACCAGAAAGAGGAGGACCTTCACATTTTTCCTCTAATTCTGAAAGTGATATTGAGAGCTTTTTATTAAAAAATCTGAATCTATCAATACCAAATACTCGTAATGTGATTACATAGGCCCCTGAGAAACAGAAAGCACCCGAAGATTTGAAGAAGAAGTCTCAGGAGAAGCAGATGCAGGAACAGGAAGTGAAACAGCTCAGTTCTGAAGATGAAAGAAAGTTGATGAAAGGAAAAGCAGCTATGATAGAACAAGAAAGTGAAATAAGAGAAGAAGTCAGTTGTGGGCTGGTGCATACAAGAATAAAATCAGTATGGATAAAACCCTCACAAACCTACTTCAAATTAGATGAGCGCATAGCAGAAATAGCCAAAAAAGCACAGATAAGCAGTCCAATTATAAATAAAAAAGGTGCAGATCAAGATCAAATTCAGGAAGAAGAGGAAATAGTAGTGAAAAACAATATTCAAGAAGTCACCGGAGGAGTAGTGGAAAAGGAAATTATCCAAAGTATAAAAGATGTACTTCATGATTTGAGGAATAATGAAGAATTTACAACCAATGAAGATCAAGAACAAGAGGGAGCAATGCATCTCATGGACATTGACGAGCAGGAAGAAGAACACAAAGAACAAAAAAGTAATTACCAGGTCAAAATTTTTGAGGAGACTGAATCAGTTCTAGTCCAGGAAAAGGAAGGACAAGAAGAGCAAACAGGTAAAGGGCAAGTAAACTCTGTTGAGGAAATTGAATCTACTCTGGTTCAGGAAACCCTAATTCAGGAAAAGGAGGTACAAATAAAGGAAGGACACCTCTCTGAAGAGAAGCAACAGGTGATGGAGAATGAAAAGGTACAGGGAATAAAGGTGACTTCAGATGTCTTAGAGCAGAAGAATCTCGGTGCTCAGATTTTGGAACATGAAGAAGACATGGAAGATCCAGAAACATTGGAGACTCATCCAAGCAATGAAGAACACCAGGCCAAGGATTTAGAATATGAAGAAGAAGAGGAAGAGGAAGATGAATGCAAAGAAGACAAACAAATAGAAGCTAAACAAATGGAAATGGAAGGGGGATTGGAAAGAATACCCAAGAATATAAGATCAGCTTCTCAGATTATTATGAATAACATTGAACAGTTCAGACCTTCAAGCAGGAACATGATCATTTCAGGAATGGTAGCAGAGTCTGAATTTGAGAAAGGCAATATGATCATTAAAGAGCACAAAAGGGAGAAGGAACAAATGTCAGAACAACTAAGGAAGGTGCAAGAGAAAAATGAGGAATTTACAAACAGAATAATTGCTTTGGAAGAGTTAGAAGTGCAGAAACAAAATAAGATTCAATATCTAGAAGAAAAGAGTGTAAAACTAACAGAGCAGAATAATAAACTGGAAATGGAGCTGAGAAAAATTGAAGGAAGATATAGAACCTTGCAGACTTCTTATCAGATTTTGACCAAAGCAAATGAAGAAATCAACAAGTTATTATTGGAGGAAGGTCAGTTAAAGGAGGAAAGTCAGACAGCTCAGATGACAGAGGAAGAAAAGGAAGAATTACACAAGGAGATTAAGAGATTACAAATAGAATTGAAAGAAGCCAAGGAACTAGAGAAGCAGGCTAGTATACATGCTGCTACATCAATGAGAGGATATAACAAGTTGCACATGGATATGGAAAAAGAAAGAAGTGATTGGCAAACAAGGAGGGAAAAGGAAAAAATGAATGGATAAAAGAAAGAGAGTTATGGGCAAAACAGAATGGAAGTTTGATGATGACAATAGAGGAATTACAGAAAAAGCTGGATAAGCCACAAGTTCAGGAAGAAACACTTATAGAGACCACATACACAGAAGAATATGAGGTAGAAAATACTGATGGAATACAACATGGCAGTGAACCAGCAAATAAAAGACCAGAGGGAGAATATTCAGAAGAATTTGTAAAAAAATTGCTGACAAATAGAGATTCCAGAATGGAGTTTATCAGGAAAATGCATGATGAATATGAAGATCAAATTGTCACATTTGCATTAAATAAGGGGATTAATCTAGACCAGCATCATTGGGCCGCAGATGGATTGGGTATACCATTGTGTATGATCATGGAGAGTATCAAGAACTATCAGTTGGCCAGAGTTCGGCTACCTCCAAATAAATATCTTGAGTATGAAGAGGATATCAATGTGACTAAAGAATTATTTGAAAGAGCCAATCCAAAGTGGAGGAACAAATGGTTGGATGCAAATAAAGAATGTAGGAAAATCTGGAAAGAGGCACCTCTTCACTTAAAAATTAATCCAGCTTACTGTCCAGTGGCAAGAAGAAGAGAATGGACAATTTTTTGGGAAAGACGGAGAGAAGGTCAAATCCCACCTAAATGGTTGAATTTCCCAAAAATAGCCGTTCCAAAGGCAGGCACATGGCCTACAAAAAACTACATGGTGAATACAGCTGAGTCCGTTATAGCTACATACAAAGATGTAAACGACCCTGCATGCATTCTACTTATCAGAATAATGAGATTAATTTTGGCTTGTATAGAAACATACACCGATACAGATATCAGAACATTAAATTACATTGGCTTCAATTCTCCAACAGATGCATTATTGTTTGATCTTAGCGAAACACCTGATAGAATCTGTTTAATGGCATATTACAGCAGAGTAATATTTTTGGGCAGTCATTACTTACAAATTTTTGAAGATGCATTTGATTACGGGTTTTTTGAAAGAGAATCTGAGATTTTTGGAAATTTGTTAGTTGTTACTAAGTCCAAACTCACAGCATATGAAGCCGCCTATATAGAGTACTTGAAAAAGGACGTCATTGATAAACCAGAAGCTGCAGTACAGTGGAGAAAGGCATTGTTTGAAATGGTCAATAACCTAAACATTATAGAAAGGAAAAGTCATGACTTGCTGTCACAAGTCTATCAAAGAAAGAAAAAGTGAAGAAAAGCAATCAGCACAGAAGAGCAGGAAAGTCTTTTGTCAGGAGCCAAAAGGTTTAGGAGGGGAAGGATGTTAGAAGATGTATTTTTTGAAGCCTTTTGGATGAAAAATAATTGTAAAATGACAAAAACTTGTAAGAATATTTATGCAACTGATGTAAAAATAAGGAAGAGTCTTCCTTATGTAGGATAGAATCTTATGTAATTTTTCTAGAATTTTTGGAAACTCCTAGATAGCATATTTTTAGAATAATAGAGGAAAGGACCAAAATTCAAGTGTGAAAAGGGACACTTGAAAATGTATATAAGATAATTTCCTTTATTATGAGGGGATTGGTTAATCATTTGTTTACATGCTATCCAAGTGAATAGAGAAAGAGTTTCCTGCTGAAAATCGTGTTTTCTCCTCTTTGTGTGGTTTCTTTGATTTGTGAGTCCAATTCTTGTGTATCTATGGAGATTTGTGAACTTCTATTGTGTAATTCTGTTGAATGTGTGTGAAGAGAGCTGAATACTGATGTGTTGAGTGATAAGTTGATGAAGAATGGTGCTGGAGATGAAAATCGTCTGTTTTCACAGAATCACGATTGTCTCGTCTCTATGGTATAGGTAATATTTTTGAGTTTTGACTTCATAATTGTGTTCTACTGATGAAATAGCATGTATTAGACACCAAGATTGTGGAAAATGGTGGAGATTTGCTCAAGATAATCCAAACCCTAGAAATTCCTCTTCATTTTCACTATTCTCAGAAATCCAGCCATTATTCTCTTATTTCTTGGATTCTATCATCTAGAAGGGGCTATGGTCTCTTGAATACTTCCAGGATTGACAAAATAAAGATGTATTGTTAATTCTTTGTGCTAAATGATTGGAGAGGACAACTCCAAAGATCAATAACAAACAGTGAGCCCTAGGATCTTCATCATATATTTGGTCATTAAATTTACCACAGCTCCACTATCCAACTACGCACCTAGAACTACATATCCCTTGATTTCTACAATCACCATAGAAACATATAATGAATTACACAAATATTTTTGTATATGAATGTGTATGCATGCATGGATTAGATATACACATCCATAACTATATGTATGTATACTATGATGTATACAATACATGTGTATATGTATGTACATGTACATATGTGACTAGGTACATATATGTAACACGTGCATAAATACACACACACACATCTCTCTCTCTCTCTCTCTCTCTCTCTCTCTCTCTCTCTCTCTCTCTCTCTCTCTCTCTCTCTCTATATATATATATATATATATATATATATATATATATATATATATATATATATATATATATATATATATATATATATATATATATATATATATATATATATATATATATATATATATATATATATATATATATATATGTGTGTGTGTGTGTGTGTGTGTGTGTATGTATGTATGTATGCATGTATGTATGCATGTATATACTATTAGTTTAAATATTAGGGCTTCCATCGTTCCATGGTTTTTATGAGCATAACCTTAGTTCCAACGTCACTCGCAACCAACACAGAAGAAAAGGAATTAAATAGTCATACAGTATTCAATATGCACAAATCCTTTGCATGCATTTTTTACCTTGTTTCCAGCATCAGTCATAGAAAGGAGTATGCACTTGTAAAAATGTCTCCTAGCCACACCATTCCTAAGAAAAAAATCACAAACCAATCTAAGGATACAATGTTCAAAATGTTGAACAACAAATCTTGAGTTCAAGAAATATATCGAGCGTCTAATACAAAGTTTTTCATGCTTCATAATGCGGTCATCATCATCTGCCTGCAGACCTATGAGTGAAAACTTACAATAACCATTAGAGGTGAAAGGAGACTAACCCCTAATCTTCTTGCTGGTTCATATGACATTCATATAAGTTACATGGGGTTTAATGGGGGTATTCATGAGAATTTTTCTCTTTCATATATAGGCCATCCTACAAAATTATTAAGGGAAAACATGGACTTTAAGTGAAGGAAACATAACATGGGAACTCAACCTTATGATTATGTAAAGATATGGGCTCTCACATGACATGGCATTGATGTGAGGAGCTAAATGGACATTCCTATATATATATATATATATATATATATATATATATATATATATATATATATATATATATATATATATATATATATATATATATATATATATATATATATATATATATATATATATATATATGAATGTCCATTTAGCTCCTCAAATCAATGCCATGTCATGTGAGAGCCCATATCTTTACATAATCATAATATATATATATATATATATATATATATATATATATATATATATATATATATATATATATATATATATATATATATATATATATATATATATATATATATATATATATATATATATATATATATATATATATATATATATATATATATAGTGTGTGTGTGTGTGTGTGTGGAAGGGCTATGTAGTTGGGAGGAAAAGACTATTTGCAACTCTGATTAACTATATCTAGCTTAGCAAACTTAGGTTTGGAATCAGTTAATCTTTGTGAAAAGACGGGCTAGTCGAGAAGGTTACCTACAACATGAGAATTTGAACAACAAAGAAAATGATTGGAAACTTAATATATAGGAGAAAATAAAATGGACTTCGATAATTTTACATCATATATCTGAAAATAACCCCGACAAATCCTTTAGGGGTATAGAGACTTAACACTAGAACTAAGAGCATGTTGGCACTAATTACCAAAACCTGAGACAAAATATTTATCAAATATATTGTAATTTGTTCTTATAATGAGCACTGCTTGTTTATTCTATTTTCATGAGACATTGAAGATCTTTAGAATTTGTGCATCCACAACCCTATATAAGATTTGATGAATGTGAGAATATAACTTGTAGTATCATATAAATTATGCGTATGGGTGAAGTTATCTTAGACTCCAAAGCCATCTTGTTTGGCAATTTGATTATGTGGGAATTTGATTGTCCTAGATTTTAAAACCATCATGTGTGTTAGTTTGATTATGAATGTGCTTAAAGTGATCAAAGTCTACAATTTTTTGTTTTGAAGAAGAGACTAATATGAGAGTTCAAACCAACGAAGAAATTGTGACCATGCACGAGAAAAAATTCATAATTTTTTTTCCGGAGAGTACAATGAATGAGAGTTTGATATTGAGACTAATATGTAAGTTCAAACCAATGAAGAAATTGTGATCATGCACGAGAAAAAATTCATAATTTTTTTTAATTGAGAGTACAATGAATTGAAAACACACTCACACACCCAAGCTGGTAAGGTAGAGGCAACCATCTTTGAGGAACTCATAGATATGTCGATACGTTTTGCACACTGTCGTTACATATTTCTTTTGCTATCAAAACTCTCAGGCGTCTTGTGTAGGAATCGTGATGCCCTTCATATTTGCAGGTCATCTTATGTATTCCGAGCCAAAGCACCACATTTTCATTCCATAATCGCATGCCACGGGTCTGTGTCTTGCAGCCAGCCTCCCTCTCTCTCTCTCTCTCTCTCACACACACACACATACAACATTTCCTTTACATGTATCACGCTTTCCTTGCAGAACTGCAGTAGCATAGCGTACCTGCCGTGCGGCCTGCAGAAAGCAGTCGGCGTTGTTGCTTTTCTTTGGATTGGCTCGAAGCGGAAGGATACAAAAGGCGATGGGGATGTCCGCACATGGGCTTGAGGGTACAGTACAGAAGAATAAAGGACATGAACCTTTTGGACTGTCATTCATTGGTATTCGGGGACGTTCTCCGGCGGTCGCTTTGTGCTCCCTCCAATGTAGGAGGCGTTGTGACGTAGTAATGTCCCCTGGACAGAAGCAGGATATCTAGATGCATATTGAGAGATAGAGAACTAAACTTCTCAAATTGTCAAGAGCAATGTAGCTACAAAGACAGTTGTCCACCCATGCGCTTCCAATATGGAGCTTAGATGATGATGTAGATAGACTCTAAATGAAGGGCCTATTAGTGTGCAATGCTATGTAGAGCTACATATGGGCCATGCTTATATAGCTTTTACAAGGGAAGTTGGTATAGATAAACATAGTCGGGAGACACAAAGTAGTTGAAAAAATATATAATCTGACAATACCTTCATGACTAAAAGTCCTACCATGTCGACTCCACGAGCCAAGGGATAGGCCTCCCACACCCCGCACAAAGGGCCAAGCCTCCCTTTGCACTCCTCCTACCATTAAGGTTCTATGAGGAAACTACACGGCACCACAAGGCTTATATTTTTGCCTTGAATGGAAACCCAATGGCCTAGAAGTCTATGACCTACCTAACCTAATGGCTAGGCTCACACAAATCATGTATTACCATCAATGGTCACACATAGACCTCATCTAACTTAGAAGTGAGGGTTCCACAGATGTCCAAGCTCTCACAATGGCTTCTCCTCATTATGGGGGCCTTAACACTTAGTGCACCATAGATCATTTGTGGTCACTTGAGGGTGAAGTATTGAGCATATCTAACAACACCTACAACAAATGTACAAAAGAAACTTGGAAAGCATGCCCAAAAGAGCACACTATTCAAGGAAAAACTCAGTAAGAGTTAACGAAAAACCAAAAGTTCTTGCAAAATAAAACAAACTACATTTTCTACTCATCCGAATTATTTCATTTTTATATTATACAAATATTTGGGATCTATTCTCAATGTTCCAAAATGGAAATTGCATCCATATGGTTTATACAATGCTTATACAATTGTCTTATAGAATGCTTATACATTGCTTATACAATTGGCTTATATAGTTGGCTTATACAATGCTTGTACAATGCTCCCAATTATAAGCCTATTTACAGTGAACGGGTGTTGGCAAGACTCATATCATCGCATGCCTTGCTTTCCATGCAGTGTCTCTCTTTCTCTTCTCTATTCCTCTTTTGGAATGATCTTATCTTTTGAATATCCTTTTTTTTCTTGATTACTCCATTTAATCGTGAATAATTATCAAATTATAGAAAGAATCCATATTGTTTGACCAAATTATTCGATGATACATTTTCATATTCGAGCAATCCTTAGTCATTTGAGACTTTCAAATCAAAAGGCTTTTGATCACATTTTAATATAAAAAACTTTTGATCAAATAATAATATTTGATTAAAAAAATTCACTCAAAAGGATATCAATCAAAAAATAATTTCCACAAAAAAAATTTAATGTTATAAAGGGCACATTTGTTTTATGATTTCTCTCGCATAGAGTGTTATTCGTTGCATAAGAGAAAGATTAAGGTAATAATGTTTAAAACTTTTTTATAAATGTATATTTTCTAACTAGAAATAGGGACTTTAATTTATTTGTAAGAAATAAATTCATTTCTATGTTATGATTTACAAGAGTGTCTCTACACACATATGATTTAGAATCAAGTATTAATAAAAAATAGATATACATGTCATAATTTGCAAAAGAGTGTTTTTACTTGTTTATTTATTTTAGGTTAGGATTTGCAACTTTAGATAAAAGAATAGTCAAGCTATGTTTCGCAAGAACTCTCCTTGCTCGCATATTGTTATAGGCTCTAGACTAAATCTATAAGATGTTGCGATTCTTTGAATTTTCACTTTTGTTCTTACTTTAAACTATTATGATTGGACAAATATTATAATGAATTATTTTACCTCCTTATAATGAATTCTTTTATTTTCTCGATATTTTGGTAGTGGTGTATAATGAATTATTTTATGTTCTCGATATTTTGGTAGTGATGTGTGTGACTGCACTTACGAATATCTAGTTAGTTTTTTCCCTCTTATAAACTTTTTTTCCCCATTTGTATATATGTGTATCAACTTAACACGATACTTATCTTTTTTACATTTACTTAGTAATACACTTACTTTTGTGATACAAGCTTCTTCTTCTTCTTCATGCTTTTTAAATGCTTCCCTAGTCCTCTATTTCCAACACTTGTTATCTCAGTAGTTTGTTGATTTCTAGAGCGCATCCAAATGCATTATCCTAGCGATAATGCAAGAAATTTCATCCCTTTTTTCAAACATATATACATTTTTTTATTCTTTGATACAAACAGCTCAAATTTCTTTACACATTGTTTTGGCCTCCAAACACACTATCATATTGGCAATTCAAGAAATCTCATTCCTTTGTGCCAAACATATATACAATTTTTGATTCTCCAATACATACACCTTAAAGTAGACTATAGGTCTAGTGGAGCTCAATTGGATAATTTTGTTCAACTAATTTTTTGAGAAAAAATCAATTTTGTCCATCACTTTATAGTCACCAACCATGGTTGAAGGTAATGGTATAGTTCATATGTTGGTTTCTGAGGAAAAATTTCATGGTTCTAACTACACATTGTGCATATGCATTATTTGTCATGTATTGATAGAAAAAGGCTTGTTGAATACATCCTCCTAGTCCATAAATATTATGGTAGTAGGGGATGTAGCTAGTGTTGAGCCTGAAGATCTTAATGTTCGTGGTCCTACTATAGGTTGTATTGCACCTACTCAAGACTAGCTTCATTGGGATGACAAACATGCGGAGGTTCATGAATTTTTATTCATTTTTATCAAACATATCATTATCACTCACCTTCACTCATGTAGAACAACCAAAGATGTTTTTGGAATACTCTTTCTACAATATACCATGCAAGAAATGAGGCTCATGTTGTTTACCTTCAAAAACAATTGGAGACTAGGCATATGAATGAAGGAGATTCAATGAAATCTTTTCTAATAAAGATCAAGAATTTAAAAGAACAATTGATTGTTGTAGATGTAAGGTTGTGCGATAGTTCACTTGTGTATACTACTCTTAATAGCCCTCCAAATTGTTAGCAAAACATTTTCTTTTAACTCTTCATCTAATGATGGAAGGTAAACCAAATGCCTTAATTTTTGATGGGTGAGTCTCTTTTTATGGTAGGAACATCAATCAAGTCCAAACAAGTGGGCACTACATGTTGTAGATCAAGCTTTCTAGGTATTTGAAAGGCAAAGGTAAATGGATCTTGTTTACTACTCTTGTAAAACCCAATAAAGAAGATAAACATGAAAAGAAAACATAAAAGAAAATATAGTTTTGCAAGCACTATAAGGAAAATGATCATATCAATAAGATTTTTCCTAAACTGACTATAAAAGAGGAAAATTAAGAAGAATGAAATAGGAATTGTTGTTGTTGTACAAGCCTCTACCCATAAAATTGATTCTACTCGTCTTGTGCAAGATAATGAATGGGCATTCGCCACTCATTGCAATTATGATCCACCTTCTCATGAATACTATATGTATAGACTAGACTCATAAATTTGGTATTTTTAGAGTGGTTCAAATAAATAATATTACCTAGCCATGTAGCTTCTTTGCTTCATGTGAGCTTCTTCCTACAAGGAACATTATCACATGTGCTAACAACACCTCTTATCATTTCATCGGAGTTGGGAATATTATTCTTACTACTATGAATGGGAGTCTATTAACTTTCTCAAATGCTTTATATGTATCAAGGATAAAAAAGAGTATATTATCTATGTCAGTATTAGTCAAAATCAGCTTAGTAGTGAAATTTATTAATGAGAGATGTATGGTTCCTGATGTATCTGATGATGATAAAGTCATTTCATCTAGAATGTTATGTCATGGGCTTAATAAGCTCATACATAAGGGAAAATTTGTGAATAAGTTTTCATGTGCAATTGAAGATTCTCAAGTGATTTCATATCTAGCATGCATATTTTGATCTTGGAAAATGTACTAGTGTATAGCTTGAGGCACTTTATAAGCAT
The DNA here is from genome assembly GCA_020310875.1 of Ceratopteris richardii. NCBI lineage: Eukaryota > Viridiplantae > Streptophyta > Polypodiopsida > Polypodiales > Pteridaceae > Ceratopteris > Ceratopteris richardii. Next base: position 117,247,003 of record CM035413.1, read on the forward strand.
GTCTATGAGGGCTATACCTTTGGAAAATGTGGCTTTCTTCCTTCCCCAAAGGTGGTTTAGTGGATCTTCACATAAATGAGATCTTTTTCATAGTGATGCCAATGGTCCCATCCAAGCACTTTCCTTTCGAAAGTACCTTTACTACATGAGTTTCATAGATGAGTTCTTAGGGCATGCATGGGTGTATCCATTTAAACGAAATTCCAAAGTGCTTATTGGTGATAAATTTTTCTTATGATGTGTGAACACACTTAGGATCACCGAGGCACTTTTCTCTCTCCTTAGGAGGTTTTCTCCATCAGCTTGTATCTAGCCGTGTAACCCTATACGTCACTTAATTTTTTACATTTCACTTGGTAATACATTTAGTATGGTGTTGTTCTGCAATCTTCTTCTTTTTGCTTGTGTTTTTCGTGTGCTTTTGTAGACTTCAAACTCCAAAAATTGGTATCAAAGCAGGCCACCACTTTCTCTAGGGCATCATGAACACCCCTTTGATCACAATCTCAAAATCACATGAAAATTGGTGAGCACACTTGGGCCAATTAGCAATTCGAAAAACGAAAATTCTATGTGGCATCATTTTTTTGTTTGAGCTTATTTTGGGCCTCTCAACATGCTATTGTAGTGAATATCTACGAAATTTTATCCTTTTGTTTCAAACATATATACAAGTTTTGTTTCATGAGAACAAGCCCCTCAAATTGTTCTTGTTTGGGTATTTTTGTTCAAATTTTTGAAATGTAGTCAGTTTTTTGCATTAGGATATTTAGTCACTAGACATGCAATTCATTTTTTTGTTTGAGCTTGTTTTGGGCCTCTCAACATGCTATTGTAGTGAATATCTACAAAATTTTATCCTTTTGTGCCAAACATATATAAAAGTTTTGTTTCATGAGTACAAACCCCTCAAATTGTGCTTGTTTGGGTATTTTTCTTCAAATTTTTGAAATGTAGTCAATTTTTGTAGTAGGCTATTTTTGTTCAAATTATGAATATCACTAATGGTAGTTCGCATTATGAGAAGCCTCATATGTGCCAAGGATCAAGGATAATATGTTATCCATTTCAGCATGAGCTAAGATTGTCATGGTTGTCAAATTTTTTGATGATAGATGTACAATTCATGATCACTCAAATGGTGATGTTATTATTCCTTATGCCATGTTATGTGTTGTGGGATGTATAGGATCATACATTATGCAGAATTTATGAATGATTTAGCATGTGTGGTTCATGATTCTCAAGCTATCTTAGATGTAATGCTTTGGCATGCATGCTTTGATCATTTGAATTTTGGTAGTTTTCTTCGCTTGTATATATCTTTTGTGTCCTCTCTACCCAAACTTAAGGCACATTCTAAAACTTTCTTTGAAGGTTGTATTTTTTGAAAAATATAGCATTCCTCCTTGTGGAAAGATGGTCCATTTAGAGCAGCACATAAATTGCAACTTGTCATAGTAATGTATGACATCCTATGCACACAACTTCATTTGGGAATTACCTATACATTGTGCCTTTCATTGATGCATTTTCTAGGCATACATGGGTTTATCCATTTAAAGAAAATTTTGAGGTGTTTTTATGATTTCTTTCGATTTTAATGCTTTTCTAGCTGAGAGTGGGATAAACCATCAGTGTACAATGATGTATAAACCTCAAATAGTATATTTATTGAAAGGAAGGTTAGTTCTATCATCAAAATCGTGAGGTGTATGATTAGAAGTTATTCTTTACTACATAGCTTCTAGCTTAAGGTTTTTATGTGTGTAGCATATGTACTAATTAGCAAGTTTCCCATAGAAGCATTCCACTCTATCACTCCATATGAGGCTTGGCATGACTGCAAGCAATATGTTGCTCATGTGCATGTTTTTTATTGTTTGGCATGTGCATAAGTGCTTGAACAAAGCAATCAAATTAATTTTTTTTTGGTACAATTATGAAGAAAAAGGTTATCATCTATATCATCCACAAACTAAACACATTGTACTTAGTTGGATTTTGCTTTTGTGGAGGATCCAATTTAGTTGGTATTTTCAAGTACAAAGGAGATGCCAGTTAGCTCAAAGGATGTGAATGACACTTTGTTGCCTCTTTTTACAACTGGGGAGTCGAGTGCTAGTCTAAGCAGTTATCAATGAGAGACTTGACATAAAAGAGCAAAAAATATGACTAAATGGTTGGTGTAAACTTTGAGGGATAGCAAATTAGATGCAGTTTTTTTATTTCATACTTGTTCACGCTCTCATAATGCCTACTTTGCATTAGATTATTATGTGATGGTTGTCTTTAGCCTTTGTGATGTTAAATGGACATGTTTCTTTTGATGAATCACGCAATTAAAAAAGTTGAATTTTGTTGCAACGCAATGAGAATATGATGATATTATGAAGAATGGTAGTTGGACTTTATGTGATCTACCTCCATGCAAGAAGGCCATTGGCACTAAATGGGTATAGAAGCTAAAATGTAAGCCAAATGGAATAGTTGATAGCTATGAGGCTAGGCTTGTTGCAAAAGCTTATGCTAATGAAAAGGGCATTGATTTTGATGAGATTTTTGCTTCCACGTGTTGAATAACCAGTGTTCATAGCATCTAGGCACGTGGAGCTCATCGCACTTGCAGTGTACATTAGTTGGACAATAAAACTCCATTTCTAAATGGTAATGCACATGAAGAAGGGTATGTATTTAAGCCCCATGGATTTGTGCAAAAAGAGCATGAAAATAAAATGTGTAGGTTGAAAAAGGAATTATATGGAATGAAGCAAGAACAATGTTCTTGGTATGAAAAGATAAATATCTACTTTCTAGCACATGATTTTAAGAATAGTTCAACTAAGAGAACTGCATATGTTGAGCATGCATATGGTGTAATCCTGATCATTCTTCTATATGATGATGATAATATATTCATTAGTCCTAATGACAAGCATATTTCTGAATTGAAGGTTGATTTGCATGCCTCTTTTGAGATGTCAGATTTGGTGCATTTGCATCATTATTTGGGCCTTGAATGTTGCAAACCTATTGCAATTCGGATGGAAATAGGTTTATGGTTGAGACTTCATGATGTTGGAAATGCATTTGAAGTTTTTCTCTATCAGTAGTCTGTTGGATGCTTGATTTACATATGCATAACTTGGCATGATATCAAGTTTTGTATCTCTCTGAGGAGCAAGTTTATGCATTGTTCGAGTATCAATCATTGGTAGGTGGTGAAGCACGTTTTTAGCTAATTGAGTGGTACCTAGATACTTGGATTTTTTTATCCCAAGGAGGATCATTATTGCTTGATCTAAATGCTTTTTTTGACTCAAAATTGGATGAGTCTTATCAGACTCATGTGTCCAGAAGTGGTTTTTGCTTCATGCTTGGCAGCTCATGCATATCTTGTTTGAGTAAGAAGCAGTCTACTATGACTATCTCAAGTTGTAAGGCTGAGCGTACGGTAGATTTCATAGTGACTATTTAGTGTGTGTGGCTCATATGCCTTTTTGTTTGCTTTGGGTGTTGGTTAGTCAAAGTGCATTGATAGTTGTAAGGAACCTTGTGTTCTATGCTCACACAAATCACATTGAAGTGCACTACCATTATGTCCAGAAGAGAATCTCCACAAGAGAGATCAATTTATCTTATGTTCCCACATGGGATAATGTTGTAGAACTTTTTCACAAAGGCTCTACCAGGGAAAAGGTTGAAGCTTTTGGAAAAGCTTTGGGCTTACTTCCTTTTGTGAACTGATTTCATTCCACAAAGCTCAGAACTTCTTTACACATGAGTGAGAGCTCCTTATTTATTGCACCACTCCCAAGGGGGATTTCTTGATATATTTTATTAGTAATGTGTGTGAGCACACTTAGAATCACCTGAGCAATTTTCACCCTCTTTAGGAGTTTTCTAATCCTAACTTCTATTTATGCATAAAACCCTAATAGATTACATATCGTTGTACATTTCTACTACTTGCTTCGGTGTAGAATATCTACAATATCAACAAGATTAAACACCCATACAAATCCCTGCATCCGTTTTAGAATTCAGTGGAATTTTTGCAAGGAAAGATCAACCAAAAACCACAGGTAAGAAACGAAGGATCATTGACAAAGTGACAAAGTTAAACGAGGAGCTAATATTTAAAGGAGAGAGTTTAGTAGGATCAAGGAACACTTTAGATACCACATATATGTTGGCACATGAAGGACAAAAACAAGAAGAGTTGATAGATCTTAGTAATATTCTGGTGCCAAAATTAGAAGAAAGAGTGAAAAGTGAAGGCAAATGGAAAGTAGAGGGAGGAAAAACTCCTAGAAACTGAACACCTACTAAAAGAATAGGAGAGTATCTATCTCAATGGTTTGGAACAGGACGATTAGAGAAATCTATAGAAAGTGAGGCTCTAAAGAAGTGGCAAGTAGAGAATCAGGATAAAGATTTACTCGAACTACCTATAATACCCAGATCTAGCACTAGAAACCTTCCTCTTATAGTGGAAAGATCCAACATTAAAAGAATTGCAAATTATGAACATAGAAGATATTATCCGATGGGAGTCACTTATACTAAGTCTAGATGATTTCCCAAGGATGATCCAGATGCTCATGTATGGGCATTTGAAGTTAATTTTGACATATTTGAAAGCATGAGCAATTTTATGGTGAATGATGGAGATAAAGCCAGACTTTTTCAGATAATGTTGGTTAATGAAGCAATGAAGTGGCTTGTAGAGTATGATATAGATCATTTCACCAAGTACAAAGTTGTGAAGGATGTATTTTTACAAAGATTTTGGTCTAAGAAGAATCCTACTCAGATTTTTGACTTTTCGCATAACAATAGACAGAAACCCAACTAGTCAATCCACGATTATGCTATAATTTTTCAAATGCATTTATGGCAACTATTGATAGAAATTAAGTTACCAGATAATGTAATCACACAATGGTTTATTAATGGATTAAATCTAGAATTGAAACAAATTATGATCATCTGAAGCACTGAAGGATTACCTTTAGACACTATAGTGGAACAAGCCCTGCAATTAGAAAATAAAGTCCATATGTTTGCTGCAGATCTTGAATGGGTTGCAGTTTCAAAGAAAAAAGATGTGAGTTCAACAAAACAAGTATTTTTTGTTAAATTTAAGAATCATGTGCATATTTCAAAAAATTGCAGGCTGAACCAAATGTAGTGTGAAATTTGTAACACTGAGAGTCACGATACACCATATTGTGTGTACAATGCTAAAGCCTAGAATTGGCTGATCGTAAATGCAATAGTTTAGAAACAGGTAACATCCAATACCTATGTGCCACCACAATTATGCAATACACAATATCCAAGGTATAATTAGCTAAGGATGCAGTAAGATCTAATACAAAAAAAAATGGTCATAGGTCGGATCATCGAACTTTGTACCAAGAGAACCTGTTCGGTGTTACTTTTGTGGCAAGATGGGCCATATATGTCATAATTGTAAAAAAGCACAGGAGTATGATAAATGCCAAAAAGATAGAGTTGCACCAATGTGGAACATAGTAATCATCACTAGAAAAGAACCACAAGTAGCTTCAACTCACACTAGATCTTGTAAAATTTTCTAGCCTACAATACCCATTTATGAACCAAGATTCAAAGAATAGATGCATATGGTGCAAAGAGCCCAAAAGTGGGCAAGTGAAGAGTAGCCAATCTTCCCTACACTAGATTGGATCTCTCGAGAAGCAATTCCATCTAGATCTAAAGAAATAGGACCACAATCTATGCAAGAAAGTGCTCCAATGATTGCAGACACCCCAAGGGTTGCACATATGTGAGTAAAGGTGTACTCAATGCCTTTCCACCCTTCATATTGAATCAATGAAGTACTTTGGATATATACTCACTTTGAGACAAGTATATGCATCTTTTACCCTTATCATTAGTAATGCGCATGCCAAGAATATGTTTGGCATCCCCCAAATCATTCATATAAAATGTCTCACTCAACTTCTTTTTAAGAACCGACAAATCATAAGAGGAATTTTGAGCAATCAACATATCATCCACATAAAGTATCAAGCATATCAAGCTGCCATCTGAGCATGTCTTTGTGTGGACACAGTGATCCTCATTGCTTTGAGAATAGCTTTGAGACTTCATAAAAGCATCAAACTTTTGGTACCATTGTCTAGGGGACTGTTTAAGTCCATACAAGCTCTTCTTAAGCTTACAAACTAGACTTTCCTTTCCAAGAACTACATAACCCTCTGGTTGTTCCATATAGATCTCATCTGTACGATCTCCGTGCAAGAAAGCAGTTTTCACATCCATTTGGACTAGCTCTAAGTCCTCCATTGCAACAAATCCAAGCAACATGCACAGGGTAGTCATCCTGACCACTAGAGAGAAGATTTCCTCAAAATCAACACCATGTTGTTGCTTAAAACCCTTTGCAACGAGTCATGCTTTATACTTTGGAAAGGCACTATCCGAAGTGCATTTCAACTTATATACCCATTTACATGGTAAAGCTTTCCTGCCCTTTGGCAAAGGTACTAGATCCCAAGTACCATTCTTGTGAATAGAATCCAACTCACTCTTCATGGCATGCTCCCACTTGACATGATCCTCTGTGTGCATAGCCGCTTTGTAGCAAGAAGGCTCACCGGCATCTGTTAGCATAACAAAATCTAAACCTAGAACATATCTATCAGATGGATGTGAGACGCCTGTAGAACGTCTCAATGGTTGCTAAATAGGAACATGTGCAGACTGATCTGAATGGACATTCTCTTGAACATCCCTATGTGCAGCATTTTTATGCATGCTAATCGGAGGACTAGTATCCTCAAACACCACTCTTCTCACTTCAACCTCCTTAATGGGATGTATATGCATATTAGAATCATTTAAAATGACATCACTAATTCTGATCACTGATCGTGTTTTAGGATCCCATAAGCGATATCCAAAGTTTCCTTCTCGTCCATATCCAAGAAAAATGCATTTCTTTGACTTATGGTCCAACTTTTGTCTAAGATTCTTCGGTATATGAACATATGCTTCACACCCAAAAACTTGAAGATGATCATAATATGGTGGCTTCCCTGTCCACAAATCTTGTGCCACTTTCAGACCTTTGGCAGTACTAGGTGAAAGGTTAGTCACATGAACTGCAGTCAATATTGCTTCTGCATGATGCAACATAGAGACTACTCTATCTTGAATAGTTCTATTCATCCTCTCAGTTACACCATTTTGTACTAGGGTATAAGGAGCTATAAACTCTCTACGAATCCCTATAGACTGATAGAAAAGGCTAAATTCATGTGAGGTATACTCATCCCCGTTATCTAAATGTAATGCCTTAATCTTAGTTCCTTTTTCAGTCTCAATTGAAGCAAGCCATTTTTTGAAAGTAGGGAATACCTCATCCTTCGATTTGATAGGATATGCCTAGACTTTTCTAGTAGCATCATCTATGAACGTGACAAAGTAAAGAGAACCACCTAAGGACCTAGTGGGCATAGGACCACATACATCTGTATGAATGAGATCTAAAGGCTGAATTGAAGAGTCAATGTGCATTCTATGCACATTTCTAGTTTGCTTTCCATATTGACAATGCTCACAAAATGAAAAAGCAGAGAAAGACAACATAGGTAAGTAGGCAGAATCAAAAATATTTTCCATTCCACTACGAGATATATGGTCCAAACGACCATGCCAAATACAAGAAATAGGTTTTTCAGTAATAGATAACAAGTGTTCTTTCTGTGATACAAATAAAGGATAAAGTGAGCCAACTTTTCTTCCTTTTTCAATAACCATATTGCCCTTTGATGTACAAAAGGACTGAGCATAGAAGACCACCTTGTAACCAAGGTCATCAAGTTGACCAACTCACATCAAACTGTGTGATAACTGAGGTACATGGCGTACATTATGCATAGTAAATTTTGAACCATCAATGAATTGCACAATCACATCTCTAATCCCCATGACGTCACATTGGTAAGAGTCATCAAGTCTCACGATACCAAGAGACTTTGCTCCATAATTAGAGAACCATTCTCTATGTGGTGTCACATGGAAAGAAGCACCAAAATCTAGGAGCCACGTGTGGGAAAGAGAATCAGCCATAAGAGCCTCATTTGGCACAGTACTATCAAGTTTCAACACATCAGCATCATCATAAATAGCATTAATTTCTTCAATTGTCATAGTCAAAGTAGATGGTGCAGGTAATTTTTTAACATGCCCATCAAAATTCTATCCTTTACCTTCAGCATTCTTTAATGCATAATAGTATTTCCTCATATATCCTTTCTTATGGAAATAATGACATTCGATATCCCTCTTCCTTGATTTACTTCTACTCTTATTCAATTGACCATTCTTTTCCTTGTTCTTGCTCCTGCCTTGTTGTTGATTCTTTCCTTGCTAAGAATCACAAACATTATCTGCATCTCCACTCTAAGTGCCAATCATAGATTTTCTACAAATCTCCTCACTCAAGAGTGCTCCACATATGTCATCATAGACGAGTTTATCACCAGGTGCACTATTGCTAATAGCTATGCAAAATGTACCCCATGATGATGGTAGACTGCATAATAGCAATAGTGCTTTCATTTCATTATCCATATCCATTTTTTGAGCCTATAACTTGGAGAATATAGCATCAAACTCATTTAGATGAGCAGCAACACTATCTTTTTCCTTCATGTGAAGGTTATATAATTTTCTCATCATATACACTTTATTTGATGCCATCTCTTTTTCATATGTATTGCATAACTTCTTCCAAAGCTCATCTGCACTTTCACAGTCTAATAGTGTAAAGTAAACATTATCTACCAAGTGCAAGCGAATGGTAGACCTAGTCATTTCATCGAATTCATCCCAATCATTTTCATCCATGTTACCAGGCTTCTTTGAAATTCCATTTACTGGCTTCCATTGCCTCCTTTGAATCAACACATCTTTAATCTGATTCTTCCATAGAGAAAAGTTTGTGCCATCAAATTTTCAGATCTCAAAATGGTCTTTGCCCTCTAAGTTATAGATGCTCCTCATAACACTGGCACTAGACCCTGGCTCACCAGAAGTGCATGAGATCTCTGATGCCATGATGGTGGAGGATTAAATGGAATGATAATGGAGCTAGAAGAGTCCAAACACCAATGAATAAGTGTGTCAAGCAGTAAATCGACCACTATATAGTTGACTAAGCCAGAAATCTGGAAACATTTTTCCAGAGTATCCTCTGCAAAATGAGCATATCACTAGTGTCAAAATATCATAAAACTGCAAGTACTCACATGTTTACCTACATAGTGAATCATTGACTCCACTGCATATAATCAATTACCCAATAGAAGCCAATTAGGCTTATCGAGCACCTATGAACAACTATCATACATCTCCTATGGTGAGGTTGGGTAAGTCTTCCACCTACATCACCAAAGAGACCCTCACATTTGGGTGTCTCCAAGTTAAGAAAACCTCGCCACTACCCTCTTTATCAAACATAAAAGTCTTTATGCAAAAACATAACTGCTATATCAATGACCACATGGATGTACATAAGCGGTATCCACAGAAGCATACATGTTGTGTATGTGCCCAATATATGAAATAAAATGACACTAAAAGGTAGAATGCACAACCCAAAAACTAATCAACAACACCTGCAAGTGTCTATCAACTCTGATGTTTTAGGCTCAAAAAACCTGCATAAATTTGCAGCGGCTCCTCCCACCAAATCTGAAAACCTTTTAGAAAACCTATAGTTTTACGAGCGTGGCTGAAAACACATCCCCAAACGTTGATATTGATTGTCAAAGAAGTACAAAGAACACTCTTCTTGATGTTCTTAGACCTGTGTGAAGAGAACTATGTGTGAAAGTACTCCAAAATGGCTCCAAAAAACACCCCAAAAATGCTTCAAAAATAGGCTTTGAAAGAAAGAATCAAGCTTTGAGGGACCAAAACATGTTCAAGGTAATGTTAACCTTAGTCTTTCCCCTTCTTCAGACACCACAAGAGTGTAGCTTAGTGGCAAGAGATTTCCACGATTAAGCGAGCTTCGGGGGGAATAGTACTGGGATGGGTCACCTCCCGGGAAGTAGCAAGAGCCTCTATCTTCCTTGATCATTGAGGTCCTCCCTCCCACGCAGCCAACCGTGACTTCGGTGACTTGGATGACAAGGTACGCCAAGGTCTATGCCTTGGTCACTGCCTTAATCGTAATCCTTGGAGAAAGCCGGGGGGGGAGAGGGGGGGGGGGGGTTGCTCGCTTCTCTCGCAAGGAAGGAACAAAGCTTTTGTGTTGAAGTGCTGCTTTACAACTGGAAGTCAGGAATTAGTAGTCAGATATAAACATCATGAATATCGGGTCCCATTAAATATGATGCAATCTCATGATGTTCATGCACTTCCTCATATCACTGAACTAGTTGATAGATGATGAGGAAGATGACTTTTTGAAAGCCAATGGTGATTTATTATCACTAGGGGTAATACAACCTTTACTAGATCAATGGTCTCCTTCGATATGTATGGACTTGTGCACCACTAACTGACAAAGTACCAAAAATATTAAGTGTTCCCTAACCCTAAAGCCGACACTAATTTGACTTGATGAGATTTTGAGGATAAGCAAAAACGAAAATATATAGCCGAGGAGCAGTTCATTACCTACAACCTAGGCACGGAGGATCAGCCGCGACCTCATAAGATTAGTGCTAAACTAACCAGTGAGGAGTGGAGGGAAGTACTTGAGTTATTAAATGAATGCCAAGATGTATTTTCTTGAGATTATCAAGATATAAAAGGATTAGACCCTCACATCTACCAGCACTGTATAGCTCTTCAACCAAATGCTAAACCAATCACGCATATAAGTTACATGATGCATCCAAATTATGTAGAGCTCATCAAGGACAAAATAGATCCATTACTCCGTGTGGGTATCATTCCAATTGAGCACGTAGAATGGATTTCACTGATTTTTATCGTACCAAAGAAAAATAAACACTTACGAATTCGTGTCGACTATCGTAAATTGAATAAGGTCATTTAACCTAATATTTTTCCTTTAACGTTCCTCAATAATGTGTTGGACAATGTAGCTAGACATGAAATCTATTCATTTTTATATGGTTATAGTGGTTATAATCAAGTGCACATGGTAGCAGTAGACATACCAAAGAGGGTCTTTATTAATTCTTGGGGAGTCTATGCTTGTCTCGTAATGTGCTTTGGCCTCACAAATGCTCCTAGCACCTTCCAGCATTGTATGCTTCATATTTCGTCCCCATATTTCACCACTTTCATGCGCATTTTTTGGATGACTTCTCGATGTCTATCACAAAGCTACACATCTTCCAGAATTACATCTATGATTTGAAAAATGTCGTATCTATTGTGCTTAAACCGAATAAAATATTTCTCGTATAGTGTGGTAAACTCCTCAGCCATATTATTTTGGCCTAGGCAATTCATGTTGATCCTGATAAAGTTCAAGTAGTCCTCGACGTGCCCGCTCCTTGCTCAACAAAAGAATTTCTTCACTTTCTAGGTCAAATCAAGTGGCATGGAAGACATTTATGGTGGTTCGCAACCTCAGTGTTCATCTAAATAAATTAGTTAATGTTTCGCAAAAAGATTTTTTGGTGGACCAAAGAGTGTCAGATCAGTTTTGATCGTCTTAAAGTCTTATTAACCCAAGCTCTTATTCTGCAAGCATTGAAATGGGAACTCTCATTCCATGTTTTTGTAGATGCCTCCGATATAGCTATTGGTAGTGTTCTTACACAAGTCAGAGATAGATGGTACCACTCAATCTCCTATGCTAGTCGACAGCTTGCCTCCGCCAAAAACAATTGTTAAATGATTGAAAGAGAGTGTTTGGGAATTATCTATTCGATAAAAAAAATCACCATTACTTACTAGGTTGAAAGCTTATTTTCCACATGGATCATGCTCCTTTGGTGTGTTTAGTATAGAACAAAGCAAGTACTAGCAGACTGGCCCGATGGGTCCTCTTGTTACAAGATTTTGACTTTGATATCATCCTTTGATCGGGTACTCATCATGCACTAGTAGACTTTTTGTCTCGATTGGATTTTGATGAATCACCCAAGACCACAAACACAACTTCTTCGACCATTTATACAATATACCCCTAGCCTCTACCAACCATATGGGATCTTGATACCACTTATTATGACACTAGTTTCACTTTCTTGAAGAATGGTCCATCATCAAACTCCTTATCTCAGGCCGAGCATCAAAATCTTGCTTTTTATAGTAAACATTTTTTAATTATCTTTGATGATTTGTATCACTATGTCTAGCTTTGGTGCACCCCTACCCATGAGGTCCCATTTATTCTGGTGGTCGCAGGACTATGTTTACAATATGGGTGCGTGCCCATCTTTGTTCCTCTATTCTCTATGATCACCTCGGTCCATCTACAACCTATTCTAGTGATTGTGCGATGTGATTTGCAAAATCATAGAGCAGCCTCACCCAATGTGGCAATGTCTTTTCCACTTGGGTGACGACAGGTTGATGACTTTTAGACTCATCATCTGAAGATGATGCTTCCTTGTCTTCTATAGGAGCGATAGCTCTTGGGCCAGGTTCATAGTGGATTGCCCCTTTGCTTCATGATAAAGTGGAAGCTCTCTTTTCCTCCTTCGGTCCATGTGGCTTCTCTTCCTTAAACACCACATCGCGACTTGCCATGATCTTCTTAGCCTGAGGGTCATAAAGCTTATAAGCCTTGTTATCTTTGTTGTTCTCTAGGAAGATACATTTGATGCTTTTTGGTTGAATGTTTTTTCTCTCCCTATATGGAACATGTACATAACATTCACTTCCAAATACTTTGAAAGGGAAAACAAAAGTATTTTTACCAGTGTAGGCTTCTTATGGAGTCTTTCCATCAAGTGCCTTGGTGTAGCTTTGATTCAAGATGTAGACAGTAGTGTTGATAGCCTCCTACACAAAATTGATTAGGCAAATCCTTTCCCTTCAACGTGCACCTTGCCATATCCATGGTGGTTCGATTCCAACATTCTGCAATACCATTCTATTGAGGGCTATGTGCCACTATGAGTTGATTCTTGATTCCTTAACTCTTGTAGAAATCTTCAAAATCTATTGTGTGAACTCACCGCCATCGTCTGTCCTAAATTTTTTCATCTTCTTCCTTGTTTCAATGTCAACAAGCTAAATCCATTCTTTAAACTTACCAAAATCTTGAGCCTTACCCTGAAGGAAGTACACCCACATCTTCTTGCTATAGTCATTGACAAGTAACATGAACTAGAAAGATCCACCCAAGGCCTGTGTAGGCATTTTTCTGTACAAGTGAGCATGCACCAACTCTAGAGAATAGTTTGCCTTGTTCTTGCTTTCTTGTGGAAACATGTTCCTCTGTTGCATGCCCATCATGCAAGCTTCACATGGTTCCTTCATTTCGGGAATCAATGGTAAGTGTGCAACCATACCCCTGAGATGCATCTCCTTCAATACAGGGTATCTGATGTGGCAAAACCTCTCATGCCATAGCTTGCTTGTGCCCACACTTATAGTGGCTATAAGAGCACACACGTCATGCAGGTTGTTCCTCCTTATGTGAGTCCCAACAATATTGTTATTATTGTCCATAAGCTTAGCTCCTATTTTACAAAATTATACTTGATGACCTCCCCCTCTATCATAACAATTAACTCAAGCTTTTTTTCTCTTGTGTTGGCGGACTCCTTGCCCTTGCCACCTTTTGAAGAGCCATTCTTTTATTTTGCCTTCTTGATGTGATAGCCTTGAATTATGTGTCCTTTATTCTTGCAATGGAAACACTCTCCCTTGATCTTCTTTTTATCATTCTTCCTTTTGTCTCCATCTTTTGAAGATTCCACTTTGCCCTCTATGGCATTTTCTATGAATGCAACATCTCCTTTGTTGCCACCACTCCTTGCCTTGAGCCATAACTCCTCCTCCATGAGTAAGTCATTGAATTCTTCAAAAGTTAGTGGTTCAGGTCTGATTTGAGTATTAAGAGCCATTAGCAAACCATCAAACTTAGGTGGACAGATTCAAAGACAACATCAAGCTAGCTTCTCACTTGACTTTTGTACACTTGCTCCTCTCATTTGATCTTGTAGATTCTTTGTGCAAGTGACAAACACATGTGCAATCTCCCCATCAGAAAAACTTTTTATTGCTAGCTGATTCTCAAAGTTCTGAATCCGTATCTAGTTACAAGTTTCATTTTTATTTGTCAATATGTTCCATGCTTCACATGCCTTGGTAGTATGTTGAATGAGAGTCAGAACACTATCAGTAGTATTTGTAACTAGAGCACATAGTGCATCTATGTTTTTATGTTTCCAAGCACGTAGAAGATCAGCATGAAGAGGAATCATTCGACCACGATTAATTGGATCAGGTGTTTCTTGGGGCTTATGATTAGTCCCAAGAACACTCTCTAGAAGCTCATATGAATCAAGGATATAAATGATTTTAAACTTCCATATGGTGTAGTTCATATCATCAAGTTTGCCTTTCCTGAACGCTAGTGGTCGTCTCTACAATGTTCGGATGATTGGCATCATTGTTGCTCCTGTTTGTGCTCCACCTACTCCTATTGATGAACAACTTTGATTCCCAATTGTATATAATGACATACCGCTTGACATATTCTCTCTTTTTTCACTGAAACCTCTGCATTTTTTCTTCAGCACCACTCAGAGCCTCCTAAGTTTTGATATCATGTAAGAAAATAATAGCACAGTGGAAAAGACCAGTAGATAGAGTTCAAAGAAAGTTGCAGACAAAGATAGATGCAAATGGAGAGATAGAGGACTCAAATTCTCAAATTGCCAAGCACAATGCCGTTACAACGATGGTGTTGTCCACCCGTGCACTCCCAATATGGAGCTTAGATGGTAATCTAGAAAAACTCTAGATGAAGGGCTAATTAGTGCACAATGCTATGTAAAGCTCAACCTAGGCCATGCTTATATAGCTTTTCCAAGGGGGGTCGGTATAGATAAATACAGTCAAGAGATACAAAATAGTCGACAAAAACTCTCTTCACGTACAAACTCTGTAATGAGTCAATACTCTAGAGTGATCCTGCAACTTAAGACAAAGAGAGAAAGATACAGAGTACAAGAAAGATGCTCTGACTCATCAAAACATACAAAGAGAAGAGTTTCGGGATTTGCCTTGACTTGCTGCTTCTATTCATGAAATCCTAGAGAGCTATGACAACACTCTGGAATGCCGCACCTAATGCATGCATATGCATTGCTTTATATAGAAGAAATGATGCCCTTAAATCTAGGAAGAGCTAGATGTGGAAATGCAAGTTGTTGAGTGATTTCTTGACTTTAGGAGTAAACAAAGGGCAAGTGGACTTATTCGTGACTTTCTATGCTTGATACAAGAATTTATTTATGTGTTTTGAAAACTAACTAAGATAGTGTTCATATGAGAAAAATCCGAAATCACTATGAGCACACTTTATTTGAACACTCCAATGAAAAGAAGCAAGGCTAGAGATATGAGAGGGTCCTCCAAGTTATTTTGAGTGCTTCATTGAAGCTTGCCACTTTTCAACACGGTCCACCCTTAGTGTCATTAGGATCGGTGGAAATGTTTGGAAGGATCACGTTAGGCATATTGATAGTCACTAGACCGTCGGTATGACCATTTGAAATTGACCATTTGTATACATTGTCGTCGCTAGTATAGGTGCCGGTATAGGCATCAATATGAGCATAGGTAATTTGTTGGAAATTAGCGGCGCTCATACCGACGCCTATACCGGCACCATGTTTAAAACATATCAGGACTTGGGAGCAAAAACTCAACATTTTGCGCATATTTTGAATTGAGTAGTACTTTTGTCAAACTTGCACGTGCAAACTCAATTGTGACCTACATTGTCTTGTGCACACACACACATATAGAGATCTCTTTATCTACACACACTCTGTCTCTCTCTAGATCTCAGGTTGTGGTAAGTGATGTGCATACTCTTTCACCCTTTCTCTTTCTCTATGTTTTCTCTTCTCTAATTTCTCTTCTCTTTAGTTTCACAAGAGTTTCTTGGCATCGATTCTTTGGAATTTGATGAGGGATGATGTTCATTAGGCTTTGATGACAATGTTCCAAAAGATAACATCAATGTAATTAATTGTTTTGTTCTCTATTGATAGAGAGTGAGAAAGAGAGAGAGAGAGAGAGAGATGAAAGAGAGAGAGAGAGATGAAAGAGAGAGAGAGAGAAAAAAAAAGATCAAAGATATCTAGAGAGAAATTAAGAGAGAGAGAGAGAGAGAGATAAAGAGAGAGAGAGAAGAGAGAGAGAGAGAGAGAGAGATTAAAGACAGAGAGAGAAAGAGAGAGAGATCAGAGAGAGAGAGAGAGATGAAAGAGAGAGAGAGAGAGAGATAGAGATACATACACACACATACTCATGTATATGCATGGATACATACACACACACACATATACACACATGCATACATACACACATATACACATTCATATGCATACATACATTCACACACATACGTACACACACATACACATATACATACACAAACATATGCATACATACATTCACACACATATGTACACACATGCATACACATAAACATACACAAACATATGCATACTTACATTCACACACATGTACACGCACATATGTACACATATACATACACACATACATACACACACATACGTACACACACATACACACACACACAATATTACATACACACATGCATATATTACCTTGACACATGCATATTACATACTCACATACATATTACATACACAGATGCATATTCATGCATATGCATGCATGTATACACACATATACATACACATTTACATACATATATGCACACACTCACATATAAGTATTAACAAATGGAAACAATCACAAGGATAAGTGGAACATGGGATGATAGCTATAAGGAGGCAAATACTTCACTCTAAAGTGTTAGATTAAGGCACTAATTCACATCAAACTACAAGATGAAGCTCACTTGTCATGAGGAAAGAAAAGATCAAAGAATTGGCTGATCAAAGTTAAGAGATTCAAGACTATGATGAAGGGATAGGAGCCAAAGAAGAAAGAGGATGAAATGATTGTGGCAGAGGCTTCTACATCTAAAACACAATCTGTTAATCTTGTTAAGAATGAAGAATAAGCATTTACTATTGTTTGAAGCTATATTCCATCTTCTCATGGACCATGTATGTGGGTAATTGATCAAATGTTTGATACTTTGATAGTGGTGCAACCAAACATATTATCTTGCAGCACAATTTTCTTCACTTCACTTGAGCCTTACCCTATAGGGAATACTATCACACGTGCAAAAAAATCCTCTTATCATGTAATTTGAGTTGGAAGATAATTGTAGATGCTTATATGTTCCAGGGATCAAGGAAAATTTGTTATCAATTTCAACATTATCCAAGATTATCTTGGTTGTCAAATTCGATGATGGAAGATGTACAATTCATGACCTTTTGAATGGGTATGTTATTATTGCTTCTAGCATTTTATAAAGTTTCACAAAAATTGAAGCTTCTTCATAGTGATGTTTGCAGTCCTATGAAGGCACATTAATTTGGGAATTACCTATACTTCATGAATTTCAATGATGAATTTTCCAGACATCCATGGGTTTATCAATCGAAAGCAAATTTTGAAGTTTTTATGTTCTTTAAAGAGTTCCCAATTATGGCTGGAAATTTATCAGCGTATAAAATGGGCACCCTCTGTTCTCATCGAGGGGGGAATATGTGTCTTCTGAATTTAATGCATATATGTTTGAGCATATGATAAAAAATTTGTGTACACTACCATATACACCTCAACAAATGGAGTTGCTGAAAGGAAGAATAGGTCTCTCACAGAAATGGTGAGGCATATGGTCATAGGTCAAGCTTTACCACATAGCTTTTGGCTTGAGGCCATTATGTGCACAACATATGTACTTAACAGTTGTCCACCAAAGCATTGTAGTTTATCACTCCATATGAGGCTTAGCATGGTCGTTAGACATTCTTTTCTTATCTGCATGTTTCTGGTTCTCTGACATATGCATTTTTTACATAACAACAACATAGAAAATTAGATGATAAAGTAGTAAAATATACTTCTTTTTGGTAGATTTCTAAAAGCAGAGGCTATCATGTAAATCATCCACACATTAAACACATTTTGGTTAGTTACGATGTTATTTTTGTGGAAGATGCAACTCGGCCCTTACTTTCATGTATCAAGGAGACACTTCTTTGTTGGAAGGATGTGTATGACACATGGCATCCTCATTTTACAGGTGGATAGTCAAGTGTTAATCCAAATGAGGCAGTTTCATAGCCTTTCTAGGTTTCATATAATGATTCAAATCATTCCATTACTAACATAGACTTACATGGTGCACTTGTTGATGAGAGTGCTCACATAGAACATGCAAAACTTTTCCTAAATTGTTGCTGCAAACTTTCAGAGATAGTAAATTAGGTACATCTTTGCCTTATCATACTTATTTAGGCTCTCATAGTGCTTCCTTTACATTAGATTGCTATGCAATGGTTGTCTCTAGTCTTTTGGATGAGAATGACCCTGTTTCTTTTGATGAAGCACAAAATTCAAAAAATTGGATGGCCTCCATGAAATCAAAATATGATGCTATTATGAATCATTTTACTTGGTCTTTATGTGATTTTCCTTCAAGAAAAAAGGTCATCGAGAGTAAATGGGCGTACAAGCTATGTAAGTGTAATGGAACAGTTGAATTGTATCCTTGAGAGGTCCAATAGTTCTATCATGGGAAAGATCACTAAAGTAGAGATGAACATGGATAAAATATACAAATTTAAGTTCAAATAAACTAAAATGGTTTCTATTTTTGGAGGTAGGTAAAAAATATAGTTTCTATGAACCTCAAAATAAATTTCCATATAGAATATCAAGTTCCCATTTTAGGTCTAGGTCATAAGGTTTTTATGGGTTCTCATATTAAGATGGGTAGAAGCATATGTGAAGGGATCTTTATTTTTTCCATCTAAGCTTGGTATGTATTCTAAAATTGAGGAAAAGAGCAAAATAAAAATATCAACATCTTACAAATCTTGCAAAATGATTTTGTGGGCTAATTAGTGGAAGTGAGGCAAGAAAAGTGCTTCTCATGATCATTATTTAAAATAGATGAGATCACGTAGACAATGGAATAAGAGAGATCAAAAGATTATCCTCATCATGTCACAAAGTTTTATCAATAACATGATTTGAAATATTCATTATATTCATACGATCGTCAAAGAGTGTGAGGTTTTGAATACTATATAATCACCTACCAAAGAAAGGAAACTAGTAATCCCAAGAAAAGTGTGGAAAATGCATTCAGTGAGTATAGATTAAAGGTAAAGATCTATTAGACTATTTAAATCCATAGATTATCATCTAGATGATGTTTTCTTATGGAAAGAAGAAAAAAGGTGGAACCTACATCTCGCTATCATACACAATAGATTGATGTGTATTGTAGGGGTCATAGACACATGTTAAATTCTCCGAGGGCTTTATTGAATGAGATAAACATGACTTTTGTTTATTACTTAGATGTATTTAATGCCATTGTGTATCTTATGAGAAGAGATCCTACAACAAGGATGCATTCTTGCAATCCACCTGATTGGAGCATGGTAATAGACCTTATCTATTTAATTTTAAGTTTATTGCTAAATATGTTATGTTCATGTACCAAGTAAAGTACGACATATGTTGCATGCCAAAGCAGAGAGGATTTCATGTATTAGTTATAATATGCAAGAGATGAAAAAGGACATGTATTATAATTTTAGAGAATAGGATCGAAGACTATAAAGACATGTCAAATTTGATGACTTGATGTCATTGTATGGTAGATCAAATCTACCAGAGATGGATTAAGATTATAAATTCAAAGTTAAGTCTCAAGAAAAGGAAACAAATACAAGGATAAAAGGAACATAGGATGATAGCTATGAGGAGATAAATATTTCACCCTTGTGTTAGATTAAGGCATTAAATCACATCAAACTACAAGATGAAGCTCACTTGTCATGATGAAAGCAAAGATTAGAGAATTAGTTTATCAAGGTTAAGAGATTCAAGACCATGATGAAGGGATAGGATCCAAAGAAGAAAGAGGATAAAATGATGCTTGTAGAGGCCAGCTCTACATCCAAAATGAAATCTATTTTTCCTGCTCAAAATGAAGAATCAACATTTACTACTGTTTGCAGCTATGATCCATCTTCTCATGATCTGTGTATGTGTCTAATTGACTGAGATGTTTGATACTTTGATATTGGTGCAACCAAACATATTATCTTGCAGCACACTTTCTTCACTTCACTTGAGCTTAACCCTACAAGGAATATTGTCACATGTGCTAAAAAATATTCTTATCATGTAATGGGAGTTGGAAAGTCAATGTAGATGCTTTATATATGCTAGGGATCAAGGAAAAATTGTTATCAATTTCAACATTATTCAAGATTGTCTTGGTTGTCAAATTTGTTGATGGAAGATTTACAATTCATGAACTTTCCAATGGTAATGTTATTAGTGCTTCTGGCATTTGATGTCATGGATTGTATAAGCTAATAGAATTTGCAAAACATATTAATGCTTCATCATGTGCAGTTCATGATTCTCAAGCTATTTCAAATGCATAGCTTTGGCATGCATGCTTTGGTCATTCAAATTTTGCTAGTTTACTTCACCTATAGAAATCTAAAATTGTCCCCTCTCTTCCTAAACTTGAGGCACCTTCTAAACATGCATGTGAAGGCTGTATTTTGGGAAAAATATAGCATTCCTCCTTCCAAAAAGATGGTTCACTTACGGTTGCACATAATTTGTAGCTTCTTCATAGTGAATTTTGCAGTCCTATGTAGAAACCTTAATTTGGGAATCACCTATACTTCATTACTTTCGTTGATGAAATTTCTACACATGCATGGGTTTATCAATTGAAAGAAAATTTTGAAGTGTTCATGTCCTTTAAAGAGTTCCTAGTTATGGATGAAAATTTGTCTCATCGTAGGGGGAATATATGGCTTTTGATTTTGATGCATTTAGGGCTGATCATGTGATAAATATTAGTGTACACTACCATATACACCTCAATGAAATGGATTTTTTGAAAGGAAGAATAAGTCTCTCACAAAAATGGTGAGGTGTTTGGCCATAGGTTACACTTTACCACATAGCTTCTAGCTTGAGGCCATTATGTGTATACAGCATACGTACTTAATAGTTGTGCGACCAAAGCATTGTATTTTTTCACCCCATATGAGGCTTGGCATGGTCATAAGCCATTTGTTTCTCATCTACATGTTTTTGGTTTCTGGCATATGCATTATTGTCATAACAACAATGTAAAAAATTAGATAATAAAGCAGTAAAATATACTTCTTTTGGTATATTTCGAAAATCAAAGGCTATCATGCATATCATCCATAGATTAGACACATTTTGGTTAGTTGTGATGTTATTTTTGTGGAAGATGCAAATCAGCCCTTACTTTCATGTACTAAGGAGACACCACTTAGCTCAAAGGATGTGTATGACACATTGAAGCCTCTTTCTACAGGTGGATAGTCAAGTGTTGGTCCAAGTGAGGCAATTCTATAGCCTTTCTAGGTTTTATATGATGATGAAAATCATTCCATTCCTAACATAGACATACATGATGCACTTGTTGATGAGAGGGCTGACATAAAACAAGCAAAAACTATGCCTAAATGGCTGATGCAGGGTTTCAAGGATAGCAAATTAGATGCATGTTTGTCATGTCATACTTTTGTAGGCTCTCCTAATGCTTCTTTGCATCAGATTGCTATGCAATGGTTGCCTCTAGTCTTTTGGATGAGAATTACCCTGTTTCCCTTGATGAAACAAAAAAATCTAAAAATTTGATGGTCACTATGTAATTGAAATATGATTCTATTATGAAGAATTATACTTTGCCTTTATTTGATTTGCCTCCAAGCAAAAAGTTCAATGGCACCAAATGGGTGTACGAGCTAAAACATAACCATGATGGAACAGAGAGCTCCAATAGTTCGATCATGGGAAAGATCACTAAAGTAGAGAAGAACATGGATAAAACATACAAAATCAAGTTCGAATAAATTAAAGTGAGTTCTATTTATCGAGGTAGGTGTAAAATATAGTTTGTATGAACCTCAAAATTACTTTCCATATAGAATATCATGTTCCCATTTTAAGGGTTTTCATATGAGGATGGGTAAAAGCATATGTGTAGAGATCTTTATGTTTTCCATCTAAGTTTGGTATGTATTCTAAATTTGAGAAAAAAGAAAAATATCAACATGTTACAAATCTTGCAACTAAAAATGGGAAACAAATAGAAATATTGATATATTTCTCATATCTGTGACTTTTATATTTTCACCACTTATGTAGAAAAAGTCTTCCGAAATTACCGCTCATTGCAATATTTATTTCAAGGAGATTATGTACCATCACGAGTCAACCATGAACATCTGCTTATCCATCCCCGCGGTAGTTGTGACCGCCGTTTAACCCAGTTTTGTAAAACCCCTGTTCTTATGGGATAAGGGGGGTCCCATGGGTACTATGCCCTTCCTTGTATAGTTGCAATTTCAAAGTTAAAGTCAGGGGGACTAGGCCTCGGCCGAACCTCAAAAAAAATTCATTTATCGTGTTAATTCATTTTGAGATCGGCACATTCATTTCGTGTTAATGTGTATCTTTTTACTCATCCATGTGCACTTTGTAAATTGAAAACACTAATAAATAAATGGGTGATTGCACTCTCTCAAGCTCTTTTGCCTCATCTCCATACTTCACAGTGTGGACGGAAGTGTATGGTGGCTCCAACAATCATGTGTAAAGGAATAAGGAATTTTCCTTAATTTTCCATAAAATTGATAACCAAATCTCTCATTTGTCACGCCTTCTGTACATGATGATAAAGCTTACTTATCCGATAAGTGCTCGACAACCTGCATTTCTGCTCCTCTTCAGTTATCTTAAGTTATCTTAAGCTATCTTAAGTTTTTTCCAATGTGTTATCTTAAGTTTACTGGAAAGAAGAATTTTTTTTCTTGGTTATACTTTTCATGAACGATCTTATAGATAACTGTAGTCTAAAATTATAATGAAAAACTTTTTTTGTTTAATAATGTTCGCAATAGTAAATGCGACTCTGGAAGCGATGAAGTGACTGGTAGTACTTTTATGATGTTCTTTTATCGTATCAGAGATTTCAGCTTTATTGATCCCTGCCATTTTTTTTCTCTGGTTCAAGCCTTCTGTTCTCTTTGAAGTGGCAATTGATCTTCTTCAGTCGATTCAAACTCTTATTGTTAATTTTCATTCCAATTATTTAATGCTTTTTTGCGTTTGCATGATGGTATTTTCAAACAAATATGTATCCAATATGAATGCTTGCATGGTATCTGTCCTTTTAGATCTCTCCAGCGTCTGTAATATGCCTTGGACATCCTGTTCCATGACTTCTTTATTGACTCTGTCACATTATTAATCGCTAACGCTCCATCACACAGAACAGAATAATCTTTTTTTGGCATTTAATAATGATGGAGTTGTCCTTGAAAATTCCTTGTTTGCGCGCATAATATCTATCCATGTGTATGAGAATCATGATTCGCATGAGCAAGTGATTAAAATTTTAATCATTGTCTTAATGCTGCAATCTCATTGTCTATGGAGTTGTGATACTAATGCGGACTTATATTGGCATGGCGTAATGACTGATAAGATCAAGAAGAGGACATGAGTTCCGTTAAGGTTCTATTAGCATGTCTGTCTGCTAGCATGTGGACTACATTTAAAAGTATTCACCAGGTCACAAAAGATTTCTTGAATCTGGTGAATGATGATACGCAGGCAAAACTACAGAATATTATTGCGCAAAAGACAGACTTTCAACGGTACATGCTGAATATGCAGGTTTAGTGCTTCTGACTCAGATACGACAATCTAAGCATGCCGGTTCCTTAATCTTTTAACGCAGAAAGATTAGTTCTCATTTTAGTCGAAACTCGAATTCGGCTCTATGCTTTCACATCATTGATTGAAGTACAATGGCTGAGGAACCTTCCATTTGATCTTCCTGACTTATCAATGGCGGAGGAACCTTCGATTTGATCTTCCTGACTTATCAATGGCGGAGGAACCTTCAATTATGGAGTTATAGAACCCTATAATGGAGAATAATATAGCTTTCATAACATCCCCATGAATTTGTCTTTTTTCTCATCCGCAGGCCGGATGTTATTATGATCCCCGCACAGTTATTATCAAGCGTCTGTGTACTTTATTCTCTTCTTCCTTCTACAACAAAGACGACTCGAAAGAGTTGATCCACTTGTCTGTATGCATGGGAATATTACCAGAGTAGCTTACTGTTTATTTTTGGATCTTGAATCATCTTAACTAGCTCCTTCTAAACAGTCGTCCTCCGCTGTATACCTAGTATGGTTGTGGAGCAGCTATGGCTTTATTATGGTGAGCTCTGTGCGTATATCTTGCCGATTAAATTCTGTAAGTACTGCTGGGGATGTGCATCCTCCGCTGGCGCATGTGGTTGAAACGGACAAAAGTAGAAGCAAATATTTGGCAACCGGATCACAGTATATTTCTTGGAATACATATACCTCTCTCTCTCTCTCTCTCTCTCTCTCTCTCTCTCTGAAGAAACCACACACAAACACATCTCGGTATTCGAGGATATCAATAAATTTCGTTACGCAGGAGAGGGAGGTGATAGATATTATCCATCGCTCACATGGACAAACCGTACGTATATATTTAGAGTCCGTCAGAATGTTTATGTTCACATAGAGAGAGAGATGGTCATTACTCACTGGGTATTCTTCGTTGCACACAGAACCATAGACATGTTCTAGAGAAGCTGCATATCGTGGTTCGTTTAGTACCGGTTATTTGTTGCAGGATAGGGAAAGGGACATGCTGCCGTTTGCAGGAGACACAGAAGAGAGCATTGCTGTGATGGCATAAAGCGGCGAATCTCCTTGCCAACTGCCTTTAGCAGACGGCTTTCTTAGGTCTGTTTCAGCAGGCAAAAAGATCGGACGGAGAACTCTATCATGACGACAATATAGAAGTGCCATTGAGCGTGTTACAGTGAGGTCGTATTTCAACAGTGTTTACGAGGAAGCAGTAAACGGATCATGAGTGGTGATAGTCACTGCACAGCAGAAGCTTTTGCCGAAGCGGGGGAGGCCGATGAGCAGGATGTGCCCCATGAGGTGAACCAGTATATCGATTACCTGCAGAGAAGCCAAGATCGGTGCCGAGACGGGAAAGAAGTACTTAATTATGGACACGAAGAAAATGGCACCTTTGAGGCGCATAATAGCTCGACCGGCCACACAGACGAGGGGTTGGGGCATGGGTGTTTGAAACTTTTCGGTTTCGAAGTCAATTGCAGATATGAAGCTGATAAATGCGACGACTACGCCGAGCAGGAAATATACCTGTGCAACAGAGAGACGGAGGCTATGGCCTCCGACCACACCGTTACCGACGGCGACGGTCCTGCCGCTGACAGTGCACGGAGGTTCGAGTGCCAGTATTGCAGACGGGGTTTCTCTAGTTCGCAGGCGCTGGGCGGACACCAAAATGCACACAAACGAGAGCGCATGCAAGCAAAGCGAGCAAGGTTGGAGGCCAGCAGACTGATGCAGGCGGCCCTTGTAGGAGGAACAAGCTCGCATCTCCCGTTCTATACTGCCTGCAACGCTTGCGTCGCTCCGCTTGCCAACATGCAGCCGCATCATTATGGCGGAGCGCAGTGCGTTCGAGTGCCGGCGGCTGCGGTATTAGCTCCCCATGCCGCTCGCACCGCCACCGATGACTCCCTTCACTCGTTCACCTCCCCATCTCCTCACTTTCCGATCTTCACGAATTCCCCTCCAGCCACCGTTCTTGGATCTTGCAATCCTATTTCTCCCTTCACCACCAGCACGGCGTCGATCGCCAGGCTTCCGCGGGTGCTGCCTCCGTTCTATCACCAGCATCCTCATTCAGGACTTCATCTTTACCAGGGTTCCTCCGCTTATCGCCGTCATCACGAGACATTGCTGAACCGCTCAGCATCGGATCAGAGCCTTGATCTCAACTTAGGCCCCCCTCTTAATCCATTTTAGAGATAAGCTAAATCGCTCGGAACCATGTCAAATCCGTTGTGCTTGATACTGGTTATATGGACTCGTCATTTCCCCCCATCCGCGTGCCCAATCCATCAACTGACGATGGCGACCGAGGTCCCATCAACCTTGTTCCTGTCATCGTGCATCATATCACAGCTCAGAGATAACTCTCCATTGAGCTTCTTCCCAAGCTCACGTCCTTGATCATCGTAGAGACGTACGAGTATGGCACTGTTGTAAACTAGATGAGTAGAAAGGTTTTCTCACCGTGCCGATGCTTCTGTGCTAAAGAGCACTCACTGCATCAAAATGGCTAAACCATTTCACACATCAACATATATCTGTGCGATTCTCCCTACAAGATTGTCGATTTCAGCTACTTAAATACGTATCATCGACTATGGTCTCACACGAACTTTATTATTCTCCAGATATTAGATGCCTCCATCGAGATCGTAATGAACAAAAAGGAAAATGATAAAAATCAGCTTTCTGAAAGCGCTGTAAGTAACACAGATCAATCGCAGGAATTATTAGAATTAGGAACTTCCCAGTGATTAATGTTTTCTCCCGAGAATTTTGTTACATATGGCCATTGCGCGATGCTGTAAATCTAACGCATCGGAAACATCGTACTAGTGATTGTTATGTATCAGTAAAACCATTGCCGAAGAATTCGAATGCGGAACTCCTTAATGATGATCGATGTTTTCTGTTTTGTGTCGAGTATTTATCATTATATCGGCATCATGCATGGCTTTTAATCCAGCGCATTTGAAACACGGTAGCTGCGTTTCGTATTAATAAAACAGATTGAGGAAAGGACGCATAACAAACCTCTCAACGATTAGTATTCTCTGTTCTGCGCCAATTGCTTTACTTTTGCACATGCATTATGTGATGATTTCAGTCATCAGGCGCACATGAAAGATGGTAACTGCGATTGGTAATGATCAACAGAATCATGATGGCCACACACCGGTATGGAAGACTCACCTGTAACCTTCAAATTAACTGATACTACACTCAAAAATAGCTCAAGTTAAAGCTTTGAATCTTCCAGATTAGCATATCTATATGTCGACTGCAAGACAATTAGAAATCGGCGTAGAGCTGCGCATCGATTCATCCTACTCTACTTAATGGTAGCGATCATTAAGACAATTGCAAGAAGGAATTGAACTAAGAACTTCTCCATTATCGAGAATTTCTGATGTGCCAGGAATTTGTTTTGGCGCCGCCATTTTCCGATCATTCGAATTATCAAGCATAATCGGAACATGTATTTGCGATTTAGATCAATCAACAAAATTCTGGCAAGGGCGCATAGAAGAAACGTGGCCTTGGAAGATTGATCAATACGGAAGGTTTGAAATCCAAAATCTTTGCCGAGACGTCAAGCATAGTTGCAGCATGTTAATTGAGATTATTCGAATCATCAAGCATGCTTGAAACAAGTTTATCGCGATTTGTATTTATCAACAAAATTATGACGAGTGCAAACTGCAGGAAGACGATACGACGGATTGAAATCCAGTCAGGAAGACGACAGGAACCGAATTTCACGCTTTTACAGAATCTCTGTAAATCATTGCCAAAATAAAGTCTTATTCGGCCAATGCGGCTATAATTCTTACAATATTTTTTATTTAGAGAATCTACTGCTAGTTTCAAAATCATTTCAACTTGCAGTTTTTATTTCTTCACAGATTTGCATTTATCGTTCTACTTAAATAATCTCGTAGTTCGTTGAGCTTTGGTCTCTCGAGGCGGAGATCTAGGGTTAGACATGTATGACTTTGGTCAGTTAAACCAGTTGTAATATTGTAATCTTGTCTACCCTTGCTTTGTGGGATACGGAGGATCCCGCGGATACTATGCCCATTCACTTGTAGAGTTGCACTTTCAAAGTTAAAGCTCGGGAAAATAAACTTCGATTAAACCTCCATTTAGAAAAAAATACACACACAATGTGTTTGTGTCTGAAAGACCCACTCAGAGGATGTCTTGCTAGTCAACTTCAGCAGTAGCACTCAATTTTGTAAAGTAAATGGACTCTCTAGTTGTGAATGAATTAATCTTAGGATGTACATCACTGTGTCTCCAAACTGATGCACATCGGAGCATCGCGTGGGCTATATCCTCACCATTTGATCTATTTGTTCATTACATGACGCTCAAAAGGGGAGCCTCGATATAGAAATCTTACTCTTTTGAGATCAATAATTGTTACACATTGGTCTAGAATGATCATCACATGTGTGTCTGGGACGAGGGCTAGTCATAGCCAAGGTCTCTAGCTCGAGAGATATCCTAAGGTATATGAAAGGTAATGGGAATGAGTGTGCATGATGGCCATATGTCCACACCAGAGCATTCGAGATCATTGCTATTTCAGGTGCAAGAGGATATAAAGGATGGGAGGTGAGTTGCACCCACAACTTTGACATGCTTTGTTATTTATCAAATCTTCCTTTTAGAGAGATTTTAGGAATATCTTTCTATAAGGTGTGGTGTGAGACATTAATTGGACCCTCATACTATTGTCTTACATCACATTGACTTGATTTTACGATCCTTGACCCTCTTATGGACGAGTAAAAGTTAAATTCTAAGAGAGGGTAACATAAGGATCTCTTACATGACTAGTACCTTTTGTATTAGGTCATTCTTGCACATTCTCTTTATGAAATAGAAGAAAAAACATTCATTTTTTCCTCGATTTTCGTGTCGTCCCCTCTTGTGTGTGAGAGCTTGCTCTTTTCCTATGGATGTATGTATGTATGTATGTATGTATGTATGTATGTATGTATGTATGTATGTATGTACGTATGCATGTATTATATATGTATGTATTTATGTATGTATGTATGTATGCACGCATGCATGTATGTATGTATGTATGTATGTATGTATGTATGTATGTATGTATGTATGTATGTATGTATGTATGTATGTATGTATGTATGTATGTATGTATGTATGTATGTATGTATGTATGTACGTATGTATGTATGTATGTATGAGTGTGTATGTATGTATGCATGCATGTATGTATGTATGTATTGTTGGAGCAAAGCAATCCCTAATTGGTGATTATGAAGAACTTGAATCAATTTATAAAACAAAATGAAACCAAAGAAGTCATTGAGGAAAGTGAAGAGATCTCAAAAATGTAGCTTGTAGACATATGTACATTACAGATGAAAATTCTTGTACTATGAGTATAGATGATCATTAGAATGATAAGGAGTAATGTAACAGACACGGGATGAGTCTAGAAACATATGTATATAAGTTAAAAATGTAAAGAAATAGAAGAGAGAGTCATTAGAAAAAAATGTCCATGAGATAGATGTGTAGAGAGTCATCTTTCTAAGTTAGCGTCAAGTCTTTCTCTGATTTCTCTCAGCCTGATCATGTGGATGAGGAAATCTTTTGTACACATCTAATCTAGAAGCTAATCAAGCTATGTTCAAATTTTCTAATTCTTTTCAGGTTGTGTGTATGATCAAGAGGAACATGTATACGTAAAATCTGCAAATAGAACTCTCACAGTCATGCACTTTTTTGTGTCAATGTTTTGCTTGAATCTCAATGCACAGTGTAAAGTTTTTTATGAATGAGCATTCAAAATCTAAGTTGGAAGGTAAGGAAGCTATGGCTAAAAGCATTTAGCAAAACGGGACTTGTGCTGTGAGAAATCAACCTTAGAAGTTGACTATGTCAAAGTCGCTTGTTCAAGAAGACAGCTTCTGACATATCTTTGATCTTAATGATCAAATCAGAGTTTTAATGATTCTTTTCAAGGTTTAATGGTTTATATGAATTCATAAAGGTAGTGGGGAGATATGTGCATCATTAGATTGAAGAAATTTGAAGTTATGTGCAGGTAATGAAGTTAAATTCTAAAGCAGACTTCTTGAAGAAGAAGAAATTTCATTTAGAGAAGTGAATCAAGGTAACTTTTATGTAAATTTTGGTCTATGGTTGGTATAGAGTTGTTCTTAAATCAGTATAGATCAAGTCTTTGGATATTTAGAGGTCTCCATCAGTGGTATCAAAGCAAAGGGTGCAATATAAAGTGGAGTAAAGAGCATTGGAAGTCCCGACTGTTGTAGACATTGAAGTTGCTTCTAATTGAAGGTGGACAAGATCAAATTCTTGAAGACAACCTGAAGAAGTGTGAAGATTGAGCTCAAAGGTATTGGAAAGATTAAAGCTTTACATTAAAGGTACAAAGCATATTCATTTATCTTAAAATTTGCAGAAGACAAAGATCAAAGATGGGAGAAAGCTTGCATATTGATAAGCTAGATAGGGAGAACTATCCAGCTTGGTCCATGAGGATGGAGGCACACCTCATGCGTAAAGATTTGATTGCATTCATCACAGGAGAAGAAGAAAAGCTTGAGTTTGAAGATCCTAGTGTTCCAACTAGGAAAGAGCTTGCAGATTTGAAGAACTGGATTAAGAAGGATGCTCAAGCTAGTAGCATCATTTACATGGCTGTAAATGATTATCTTCTACCTCGTATTAGAGGATTAGAAAGTGCAACAGATGTGTGGAATGCTTTGGAATAGCATTTTCAAAATACAACTTATTCAAGGAAGTCCTCATTATGGGTTGAGTTCACAACCTTCAAGAAGAAGAGCTCATAATCAATTTTTGATTATGTGGCAAGAATGAAGGATATTGCAGATAGCTTGGGAGTAGTAGATGAAGATATTGAAGAGGATAAGTTGGTAAGAAAAATACTTATAGGTCTGAGAGGAGATGAGAAATGGAAGCCTTTCATATTGTCCATAGAATTGTCATTAGATAATTTTACTCCTGATCTTAATCAATTGCTAGGACACATGCTAACTCTTGAGTAGGATGTTAAGGGAGATAATGATAGGAGTGCAAGCCAAGCTATGTACTCTAAGGAGAAGAGAAATAATGTCAAAGGAAAGCAATCAACTAATGATGAAGGATCTTCAAGTCAAGTTAATTTCAAAAGATGGAAGATGAATTCAAGAGTTAAAGGAAGAGGAGGTAAGAATAAAGATAATATTAGGGCTTGTTGGATTTGTGGCAGAACAAATCATTTGGCAAATGATTGTGGAATTCATAATCAGAGTTTC
This sequence comes from Ceratopteris richardii, assembly GCA_020310875.1. Taxonomy (NCBI): domain Eukaryota; kingdom Viridiplantae; phylum Streptophyta; class Polypodiopsida; order Polypodiales; family Pteridaceae; genus Ceratopteris; species Ceratopteris richardii. Next base: position 117,278,399 of record CM035413.1, read on the forward strand.
AATCAAAGAGGTAGAGGAGGCAGAAATCCTAGAGGTAACGTCAGAGGAAGAGGTGGTAGGACTTCATATGCTAGAGGAGGTGGAAGAAGCTTTCAATCTCAGTCCTACAATAATAGCTATTATAATTATGCATCAGATCAGAAGGATGACATGACTCTCATCTTGAATGCAACACATGAAGAAATAGGAGAAGATCAAAGGGTATTCTATATTGACTCGGGATGTAGCAATCATCTAAGTGGTAATATATCATTGATGACTGATATGGAGGCAAAGGTGAGTGGACATATAGTTCAAACAGGAGATAACACGAAGCATAAAGTGGAAAGCATTGGAACAGTGAAGACAAAGAGTGGAAGCACACTCTTAAGCAAGGTACTTTATGTTCCTACTATTCCTAAAAACTTGATAAGTGTAGGAAAAATTGTGGAGAAAGGATATGAAGTCAGATTCACAAATAATGGTGTTTATGTGCAAGATCCAAATCAGGGATATAAAAGCATCATTATAGGTCAAAAAGAAGGAAGACTTTTTATACTCAAGGTCCAAGGTAATGTGGGACATGCATTGTTTACTTATGGAAGTCAAAAGATGTCTAAATTAGACCTATGGCATAAAAGGCTAGGTCTATTTAATGAGAGAGCTATAAAAGAAATGCCAAAGAATGATGTAGTGCTTGGATTGCCAAATGTTAGTGTCAACACATGGTATACAAGTGTGAAACTTGTCAATTAGGTAAAGCTCACAAAAGTTCATACAGTAAACCAGAATACAAGTATTCAAATATGCTTGAGTTGGTTCATACAGATGTGTGGGGTCCTTCAAGGGACTATAGCATAAATGGATCCAGATATTATGTGTTGTTTGTTGATGATGCAACAAGATGGATTACACTTTATGTAATCAAGGACAAGTCTGAAGTGTTCAAGACATTCAAACATTATCATGCTTATGCACAAAGGATTATAGGAGAAAAGCTCAAGAGGTTGAAATCAGATGGAGGGGGAGAATATTTTTCTAAACTTTGATGATTATTTGTGGAATGCAGGTATAAAAAGAGAAGTAACTTGTAGGTACTCCCCTCAACAAAATAGAGTTGTAGAAAGAAGAAATAGAACTCTTGTAGATTTTGCAAGATCAATGATGAAAGAGAAGAAGTATCCAAACTTCTTATGGGCAGAAGCTATCAACACTGCAACATACCTTGTGAATAGGTTACCTTGCAAATCTTTGGATGGTAGAACACCTTATGAAGCATGGTGCGGTAAGAAACCTACTCTTGATCATTGTAAAGTATTTGGATGTTTAGCATATGCTTATGTTCCTTCACAATTAAGACATAAGCTAGAGCCCAAAGCAGAGAAGTATGTGTTTATTGGGTATGATGATAGAGACATGGGTTACAAATTGTGGAGTCCATCTACAAAGCAATTTTTTGTTACAAAAGATGTTACATTCGATGAGCAAAGCACATGGTATATAGGGTCAACAAATGATTATGAAGATGTTGAAGAAATACAAAGGAAAGGGAAGACAAAAGTAAAGGTGTATGAAGAAGATATTGATGATGTTGATTGTAAAAGTAAATTGTAGGGCAATGATGAAGATAGGCCAAGATTTGATCCAAAATCAAATGTAACTGAGACTTCAAGAAGTGCAGAGGTCAGAAGATCTTTGAGAGAAAGAAAAGAACCCATCACGTATAGCTATGATACATCTTTCTTAACAACAAAAGATTATGCTTTATTGTGAAGACAGAAGAAGATCCAACCACATATGAAGAAGCTAAAGATAAACAGAATTGGGAAAAGGCAATGCAAGAAGAGTATGATGCTCTACTTGAGAATGAGACATGGGAATTGGTGCCAAGACCAAAGAACCAAAAGGTAATTGGATGTAAGTGGGTGTATAAGACAAAGAGTTTTGAAAATGGTGAGGTGTCTAGATACAAAGCTATACTTGTGGTTAAAGGTTATGCCCAAACTTATGGGGTAGATTATTATGAAACCTTTAGTCCAGTTGTTAAGTTGTATACAATTAGAACTCTAATTGCTATTGTTGCTTATAAAGGATGGAACTTGTCACAATTAGATGTGAAGAATGCATTTCTGAATGGATATATTGCAGATCATGTGTACATGGAGCAACCAGAGGGTTTCATGGATTCAATTAAATTAGATTATGTATGTAATCTCAAGAGAGCTTTGTATGGTTTGAAGCAGGCCCCAAGAGCATGGAATTACAGGCTTGTTAAGTTCTTGAATGAATATGGATATCAAGCTTCAAAAGCAGATAGTAGGTTGCTAGTGAACGCAAGTGAAGATGGGTTCATATATATGTGTATCTATGTTGATGATATTATCTTCACATGTATAGATGCTCAAAGAATCAAGGAGCTTAAAAAGCAAATAGAAAAGGAGTTTAAGATAAGTGATTTGGGAAACTTGTCTTACTTCTTAGGAATGCAGATTGTGTATACTCAACATGGAGTATATGTTACACAAGAGAGATACTTGAAGAATCTTTTGTTCAAGTTTAACATGGAAGATTGCAAGCCTTCAACCACACCATTGGAGGTAAATCATAAATTGAGTAGATATGGAGGAGAAGAATTTAATGACATGAAGAAATATCAGATTGGTAGGTAGTTTGATCTATGCTACCTTGACAAGACCAGACCTATCATATGCCGTTGATGTCTTATCACAATTTATGCATTTTCTAAAGAAAACTCATTGTATTATAGCTCAAAGGGTACTCAGATATATCAAGGGAACTCTGAGTGAAGGTTTGTATTATGGTTTTACTTCTGACACAAGAATCAAAGTGTTTAGTGATGCAGATTGGGTAGGTAATTCAAATGATAGAAGGTCTACTCATGGTTATCTCTGTTATATTGGAGATAAGTTAGTTTCTTGGTGCTCAAAGAAGCAACATGCAGTTGCTTTGTCATCCATAGAAGCTGAGTATAAAGGAATGGTAGAGGCTGCAAAAGAAGTGATATGGTTGAAGACCTTATTGAAAAGTTTTGGAACTGATCAGAGTACTTCAATTATTTTTGGAGACAACATGATTTCATTATATTTGGCAACTAATCTTGTTTTTCATGCAAGGACTAAACACATAGAAATTCAGTATCATTTCTTGAGAGAAAAGGTACTTGACAAAGAGATTGAAGTTGTGTATACATCAACAAAAGAGCAAGTTGCAGATACGTTGACAAAAAGCTTAGATGGACCTAAGCTATAGAAGTTCAAAGAGATGGCAAGAATAAAGACAGATCGCATAATCACAATAAGTGATTGAGGGGAAGCTTTTGGAGCAAAGCAACCCCTAATTGGGGATTATGAAGGACTTGAAGCAAGTTAGAAAACAAAATGAAGCCAAAGAAGTCATTGAAAAAAGTGCACTTTCTTCAATGAAGGACTTGAAGCAAGTTAGAAAACAAAATGAAGCCAAAGAAGTCTCAGAGTTGCACACTTTCTTGTGTCAATGTTTTGCTTGGATCTCAGTACACAATGTAAATTTTTTTATGACTGAGAATTCAAAATCTAATCTGGAAGGTGAGGAAGCTATGGCTAAAAGCATTTAGAAAAATGGGACTTGTGCTGTGAGAAATCAACCTTAGAAGTTGACTATGACAAAGTCGCTTGTTCAGGAAGATAGTTTCTAACATATCTTTGATCTTAATGATCAAATCAGAGTTTTAATTATTATTTTGAAGCTTTAATGCTTGATATGATTGTGAAAAGGTAGTTTGGAGATATGTGCATCATTATATTGAAGAAATTTGAAGTTATGTGTAGGTAATGAAGTTAAATTCTGAAGCAGACTTCTTGAAGAAGAAGAAAATTCACTCAGAGAAGTGATAGTGAATGATTTTGTAAATCAAGGTAAAATTTGTGTAAAGTTTGGTCTATGATTGATATAGAGGTATTCTTAAATCAGTATAGATCAAGCCTTTGGAGATTTAGAGGTCTCCAACATGTATGTATTTGTCTAACTATATGTCTACATGCACATACATACACACACGTCACACACACACGTGCATACATACACACATGCATACATACTCATATGCATTCATGCATGAATACACACACACATGCACATACATCACACACATATGCATAAATGCATACACATGCATACACATACACATGCATATATACATACATGCATATATGCATGCATACACACATACACACATAGATGCACAGATGTATATCAAACATGCACACATACACACATGCATATATCACACATACATAGACAGACATGCATTCATACACATGTATACATGCATGCATACACACATAGATGCACAGATGTATCATAAACATGCATAGATACACACATGCATACATACACATGCTAATATCACACATGCACACTCATATGTACATACACATCACACACACATATGTGTGTGCATGTGTATATGTGTGTGTGTGTATCTATGTATATACACACACAACTGCACACACACATATGGAACAAAGTGGATTAGAAATATATATACATACACACACACACACACATATACATATACATACACACACACAGACACACACACACACACACACATATATATATATATATATATATATATATATATATATATATATATATATATATATATATATATATATATATATATATATATATATATATATATATATATATATATATATATATATATCTGTGTGTGTGTGTGTGTGTGTATGTATATATATTTCTAATCCACTTTGTTCTATAATATGTACAGATAAGATGGATGTTGCTACAAAGCACAAGGTGAAGCTAACTCTCATAAAATGTGAGAGTGAAGGTTCCACCCGACTCCTTAGGGGCTATCATTGTTGGTGCAATAAGCAAGCCTAAGATTTTTGCTTAAGCTATTGGAATGCTCTCATCTTCCATCTCATATAAATGTAATTCATATAAAAGTTTCAAACCTTGGACTTATCTCAGTGACTGTAAAGCTAAAAGTAGGAACAAACTTTTGAATTAAAGGAGCCAAAATCCATGGCTATAGTTGGAATTCAAATTCAAATAAATCCTAATATATACCACTTTTAGGAGAATGACTCAACCACGTTCGAATTCAAAATCATGCATAGAAAGACTTCAATTTAGTCGGCAGATAAGAGAGCCTTCCTATTGAGCAGTATTTATGAGCAACATTGTATTCACTTGAAATGAGAATAGTCTTCTACAACTCCTTTGTATCATAAGTGAAATATCAATACACATAATTTTGGGATACCTCTCTGATCTCCAATGTCAAAGCAATCTTGATCTAAGGACACCGCTATATCAAGTATATACAAGACTTTACACAAATATTTCAAACCTTTCCAATTTTGAGATTGACATCTATTTCCTTCTTCAATTCTCAATTTCTATTTCTTTCAAGAAGTCCCCTTCAAATTTTGACTTCATTACCAATAAATTTCACAAGTTTCAATGCTCCAAATTATATAAGAACCTTTATATGACCTTTGCACAACCATAAGGTTCAGTAGACACTCAATTAAGCCTTAAAAAATTATGTGTGATCACTAAGATCAAAAGTATGTCTAAAAGTGATGTTTGAAAATGGAAACTTTGACATAGGTGACTTCTAACATAGTTTTCTCTCACAATACAACCAATTTTACAAAATGATTTTAGCCATAGCTTTAGTAAGATAAATTTCCCAAGTCACTTACCTTGAGTTCTTTTGCTATTTGCTTCTTGAGCTTTTTGATTCCTTGAGTATCTATTCCTGTAACTATAATATCAGGAAGAATGAACAAAATTCTACCACAACAACATTAGAATCATCATCAGAATCTGTGAGAAGTACGACCCAAACAGAGCAGGTATGGGATATCCTATCTAAGGCTTCAATCACACTCCCTTTGGGATAGTTGCTCGCCTTAGTGCCAGGAGTCAGGCAGCAATTTCAACAACAGGTTAGTCCCGGATCTTCATGTACTCCGGTGACTGCCACCATACAACCGGAAATTGATTCTACGGTGGATCATTCAGTTCCATTGATCACGGTCTGGCATAAAAACCAAAAGATTACTCAAGTGCTCATTGATGGCGGTTCGGGTGTGAATATTGCAACAGCAGCGCTCTGCAAGAAATTAGGTTGGACCCACATTGAACCCGTACAATTTTTTGTACGAATGGCAGACCAGTCCCGAGTCCATCCGGTGGGACTAGTATAGAATATTCCGATTACCATGCAGGGCACCACATTTAAAATGACCTTTGTAGTTCTAGAACTACCAGAATCCAGCCTCGATTACAACTTAATTTTCGGTCGCCCATGGTTGAAGCAAGCCAAAGTGGTACAGGATTGGTCAGCGCAGGAGTTAACTTTTAAAGACACTCACTGGAAATATGTAGTTAAATTGGATGCTATGCAACCCTGTGATCTTCATGCACGACCATATGTAGCGGAGCCGGTCCATATGCTGGATGGATTATCTGATGATGAGGAAGCGGCGTTCCTGAAGACCAATAAGGATCTGATCTCATTAGGTACTATAGATCTTCAGTCGGTAGCAGACAAGTGGAGCCCGGCAGCTTGTACGGTTGTAGCAGTGACCGGAGATGCAGAAGCAGATGATAGTGTAGCTATGGATGAAGTCACCTTACATCAACTCTTGCAGCCAGCTGATGATTTGGTAAAACCTCGACAATTTTATGTACTAGAAGATCAATTAATAACATATAATTTGGGTGACACGGTCAACCCGCGACCAGTTAAGATTAAGGCAGGATTAGTAGAGACATTCCAAGATGATTTGATACAACTCCTGCGTGAATTCTCTGATGTTTTTGCTTGGGATTATAGAGACATGAAAGCTCTCGACTCGTGGATTTATCAACATCGGGTAGTGCTCAAACCGGATGCGAGGCCAATCAAACAACCTAGTTACAGAATGAACCCAATTATGCAGCACAGGTCAAAGAAGAACTTGATTGTTTATTGAAGGTGGGATTCATTGTGCCAATTGAGCATGCTAAGTGGATATCTCCGATAGTGGTCGTCCTGAAGAAAAACAAACAGTTGCGTATCTGTGTTGATTACCGGAATGCCGCCACTTCACTGGATCCGTTCCCTCTCCCCTTTCTGGACACAATGCTGGACAAGGTAGCCGGCCATGAGATGTATTCTTTTTTGGATGGCTACAGTGGATATAATCAGGTGAGAATGGTAGAACAGGACATACCGAAGACAGCCTTTATCACGAACTGGGGTATCTATGCTTGTATCGTAATGTGGTTCAATTTAAGGAATGCCCCCAGTACCTTCCAAAGATGCATGCAAGAAGTCTTTTCACCCTACCTAACTACCTTTATGCAAGTATATTTGGATGATTTTTCCTTATTCAGCAAGACTTCGGTGCACATGTATCATTTACGGTGCTGCTTTGAGAAATACCGAGAGTACCGATTATGATTGAATCCTACCAAATCCGTTTTTGCCATTTCCTATGGAAAGTTGCTTGGACATATTATTTCTCGACAACGAATACAGGTTGATCTGGATAAAGTAGCCATCGTGTTGGAGGCACCAGTCCCCACGACACCGAAAGAAGTTATGCGCTTTCTGGGTCAAATCTGGTGGCATGGCAGACATTTACGGTGGTTAGCTCATTTAGCGACACCACTTAATCGGCTTATGACTAGTGCTCTGCGGAAGTACGAATGGACTCCAGAGTGCCAAAATGCATTTGATCGGTTGAAGGTCTTATTGAAGCAAGCCCCGATCCTGCAACCACCTGATTGGGAGCGATCGTTTCATGTCTTCGTGGACGCATCAGATATTGCGATTGGTAGTGTCCTTATGCAACAAATTGAAAAATGGTTTCGGCATGTATATTATGCAAGTTGCCGATTAGCCCCTGCTGAAAGAAACTATTATGTAACGGAAAGAGAATGTCTTGGATTGGTGTACTCTATTAAGAAGTTCCGACATTATTTGTTGGGCCGAAAATTCACCTTCCACGTGGATCATGCCACACTCATGTATTTGGTTCGGCAGCAACATTTAGGTGGTAGATTGGCCAAATGGGTTTTGCTCTTACAGGAGTTCGACTATGAAGTTATTCATCACCCCGACACTGCACATGCCTTGGCGGATTTCTTATCTCGATTGGATTCGACACTACACCGGCCATTTATGTTACTGAGACCACTTCTGACGAGTCTGTAGAACCCCCTGTTGCTACTACATACTATGATAGGTTACTAACTTTCCTCACTGACAGGTGTCTCCCTCCTCATACTCCTGTTGCTTTACGCCGAAAAATTGTGACCTACAGTCGACGATTCTGGTTGGTTGTGGGTCAATTATATTACGTAGATCAGACTGGTGTTTTGCTCTGATGCATCCCACCACATGAATCCGCATCAGTGATGGCCATGGCTCATTCATCGCCTACTGGAGGACACTTTGCCGCTGATCTTACCCATCGAAAAATTCTGCAAAGTGGGCTATGGTGGCCTACCATGTATCGAGATGTTGTTCAATATGTGCAGCAGTGTGATATTTATCAACGATCTCGACAGCCTTTACCGCGACACTTATTCCCCCTTCAACCTATCCTACTTTTGGAGCCGTTTCAGAAATGGGGTTTAGACTTCATTGGTCCCATAACACCCCCAGCTACTCTCACCAACAGCCGCTATATCTTGACTTGTACCGATTATGCCACTCGGTGAGCGGAGGCTTGGGCATTACGGTCGGTCACAGCAGTTTTGGTGGCTAAATGCCTGATGAAGGACGTTTTTCGTCGTTATGGGTTGCCTCTGGAAATCGTCACGGACAAGGTACACACTTTGCTAACCACTTAATGCAAGTATTGACCGAGACTTTCCAGATTTTCCACAAATTCAGCTCGCCTTATTATCCCCATGCCAATGGTCTGGAGGAGAGTACCAATTAAGACTTTGTTGAATATACTACACAAATTGATCTCTCTCAGCAGTTACCTCTTCAAATGAAGCTGGCAACCGACAATATCAGACAAGATCTGCAAGGCAAAGTTGATTTGTTAGAGGCAGATATTGCTCTGTTGTAGGAAGAAGCTAATGCGGTCAAGGCAGAGAACCATGCCCTACACGTGCAGCTTAAACAACTTCAAACAAGGATTGCAGAGCAGGACACCTTGAACCATGCCCTGCACGTGCAGCTTCAACAACTTCAAACAAGGATTGCAGTGTTAAAAGGGACTTTGGTCAAGTCGCTTTTAATCTCTTTCGGTTCTTGGGGATGGTAGGGGTCTGACAATGTAGAGGCCCTTTACTTAATTTTCCCAATTAACCAGTTGATCACACAGTAACTATACGATAAGGCAATACTTCTGTTACACAGTTATAATCCTCCATTTACGGTATCCTCACACAGTAGATTATCGTGCGATTGTTCAATCACACAATCGAATAGACTTATTGATGTTAAGACAGTATTACTGTGTTAATAGTAAATTACATCAATGCAATAGAACAGACTTAGCAGTATTCCAAATGTCTATAAATTCTGCACCACAGCGTCTCTGTAAGATTGGAAATCGCACAAACAGACAGTCTGGCGATCCCCGTCTCCTCTCACAATGAAGAACACCGTAATGTCTCTTCATTAATGGGTAAAAGGGTTACATCACTTCGCTACGCCCTTTCTGTGCGTGCTGTATATGAAAATATAAGATTACATTATGCCAATCCGGCAGCCTAACAATGTGTATGTGTATGATTGTGAATAAAAATGTATTGTGATTGTTTGAATCAATATTGATTCTTACTTCACAATACCATGTGTATGTGTATGTGTATGTGTATGTGTATGTGTATGTGTATGTGTATCTGTATGTGTATGTGTATGTGTATGTGTATGTGGATGTGTATGTGTATGTGTATGTGTATGTGTATGTGTATGTGTATGTGTATGTGTATGTGTATGTGTATGTGTATGTGTATGTGTATGTGTATGTGTATGTGTATGTGTATGTGTATGTGTATGTGTATGTGTATGTGTATGTGTATGTGTATGTGTATGTGTATGTGTATGTGTATGTGTATGTGTATGTGTATGTGTATGTGTATGTGTATGTGTATGTGTATGTGTATGTGTATGTGTATGTGTATGTGTATGTGATGTGTATGTGTATGTGTATGTGTATGTGTATGTGTATGTGTATGTGTATGTGTATGTGTATGTGTATGTGTATGTGTATGTGTATGTGTATGTGTATGTGTATGTGTATGTGTATGTGTATGTGTATGTGTATGTGTATGTGTATGTGTATGTGTATGTGTATGTGTATGTGTATGTGTATGTGTATGTGTATGTGTATGTGTATGTGTATGTGTATGTGTATGTGTATGTGTATGTGTATGTGTATGTGTATGTGTATGTGTATGTGTATGTGTATGTGTATGTGTATGTGTATGTGTATGTGTATGTGTATGTGTATGTGTATGTGTATGTGTATGTGTATGTGTATGTGTATGTGTATGTGTATGTGTATGTGTATGTGTATGTGTATGTGTATGTGTATGTGTGTGTGTATGTGTATGTGTATGTGTATGTGTATGTGTATGTGTATGTGTATGTGTGTGTGTATGTGTATGTGTATGTGTATGTGTATGTGTATGTGTATGTGTGTGTGTATGTGTATGTGTATGTGTATGTGTATGTGTATGTGTATGTGTATGTGTATGTGTATGTGTATGTGTATGTGTATGTGTATGTGTATGTGTATGTGTATGTGTATGTGTATGTGTATGTGTATGTGTATGTGTATGTGTATGTGTATGTGTATGTGTATGTGTATGTGTATGTGTATGTGTATGTGTATGTGTATGTGTATGTGTATGTGTATGTGTATGTGTATGTGTATGTGTATGTGTATGTGTATGTGTATGTGTATGTGTATGTGTATGTGTATGTGTATGTGTATGTGTATGTGTATGTGTATGTGTATGTGTATGTGTATGTGTATGTGTATGTGTATGTGTATGTGTATGTGTATGTGTATGTGTATGTGTATGTGTATGTGTATGTGTATGTGTATGTGTATGTGTATGTGTATGTGTATGTGTATGTGTATGTGTATGTGTATGTGTATGTGTATGTGTATGTGTATGTGTATGTGTATGTGTATGTGTATGTGTATGTGTATGTGTATGTGTATGTGTATGTGTGTATCTCATATGATTGTGAGTGAAAATCTAATGTGATTGTGTATGTGCATGTGTATATGTGTGTATGATTGTGAATTAAAAGCTATTTATGTGTTGGAAAAGGTTTTATCTTCTTTTTTATAATTCAAGGGTTGAGAAGGTGTTAATAACTGAACTAGAAATTTCTAGGTCTCTAGATGGCTTTCTCTTGTAGACTTATTAACACCTTCTCATACCCTTGAATTCAAGTTCCGATTTCACATATCCTTGAATTATAAAAGAATCCAACAAAGTTTCACCCGATAGTATGTGTATGTGCATATGAGTATATAATTGTGAATGGAAATATATTGTGATTGTCAAACTCAACATTGATTTTACTTAACAATCGTATGTGTAAGTGTATGTGCATATGATCAAGAATCTAAAATCTATGTGATTGTCTCACTCAACATTGGTTCTTACTTCACAATAGTATGTGTAAATGTATGTGTGTGTATGATTGAAGATTAAAATCTATTGTGATTGTTTGACTCACAAATGACTTTTATTTCACAATAGTATGTTCAATTGTATGTGTGTATGATTGAGAATTAAAATAGATTGTAATTGTTTGACTCAAAAATAGATTCTTATTTCACAATAGTATGTGTAATGTATGTGTGTGTATGATTGAGAATTAAAATCTATTGTAATTGTTTGACTCAACATTGATTCTTACTTCACAATATTAAGTGTAACTCTGTGTGTGTGTGTGTGTGTGTGTGATTGAGAATTAAAATCAATTGTAATTGTTTTACTCAACATTGATTCTTACTTCACAATAGTATGTGCAATTTTATGTGTGCGTATGATTGAGAATTAAAGTCTATTGTGATTTTTTGATGCAACATTGATTCTTACTTCAAAATAGTATGTGTAAGTGTATGTGTGTGTATGATTGAGAATACACATTTATTGTAATTTTTTGAATCAACATTGATTTTTATTCACAATAGTATGTGTAACTATATGTGTGTGCATGATTGAGAATAAAATCTATTGTAATTGTCTCACTCAACATTGATTCTCAATTCACAATGGTATGTGTAATTGTATGTGTGTGTATGATTGAGAATTAAGATCTATTGTGATTTTCTGACTTGACATTTATTCTTACTTCACAATAATATGTGTGTGTATGATTGAGAACTTTAATAGATAGAAATAGATAGAAAATGTAAATACATAGATTTATAGATTTAAAACTTTTATGAGAGATTCAGACTAGTTTGTGTATATTTTAAGATATATATTTAGTGGAATTTATATCTTATTTGATATTGATTTATGTTGTCTTTTTGTAGGTATAAAGTCTTCATAAAGCAAGCATAATGGGAAAGGGAAAAGAATGGTCATATGTGATTATTCATCAAGAGGGTAAAATAGTCTCCACAATACAATGCAAATGTTGTCGACATCATTATGTAGGAAATGCAACTCGGATAAAAGAGCATCTTTTTAGTACATGTAATAATGTGGTAGGATGCTCTAATCTAGATAGTGATATATGGGTACACTTTGCAAGTTATGGAAACAAACGTAAATCTCAAGGTATCACATAAAAAAGATTTAAACGCGTGAGTAGTTTGTAGCACTTTTGAAGAAGTCTAGGTGTAGAGCAAGAACAAGTAGATGTATCAATGACAACAAAGGATCCTCATGATATTTCTACTCAATTATCACAAACTATTGTTAAGAACAATCGAGATACATGTACTCCATTTTCTCGAGCTACATCGAGAAAGAGTGGACCCGATGAATGTAGTAAAAAAGGTGGATCTAATAATGTGTCACCATGCTTTGTCCATACTAAATCATGGAATACAATACCCATAGCTTTTGAAAAGCAATATTTTCTTGAGCTTCATCCTAAATAGACTCAAGCAGTTTTAGCATGTGGGATTCCTTTCAATGTTACTTGTAATCCTATTTTCAAAGATGCTTTGATGTCAACTACATGGAAAGGATTCACCATGCAAGATTATTATAAACTGTAAATAGAGTATGTAGATAAAGTGAAGAAAAGTATTGAATCTATTTTAAAATGAAAAGTTCTTGATTATGTACCCATCTATGGATGCACAATAGCACTAGATGGATGGAAAAGTTGTCAAAAGAAGTCATTGACTAATTTCATGGTTATATGTCCAAAAGAAAGCATGTTTTTGAAAGTTGTTGATAATTCTCTTAAAGAGAAAAGTTCAGCTTTTCTTGTAAAGATATATGAACATGCTATATCATGCATGGGTGGTCTAAAGACTGTGATTGTGATAATGATTGATAATGCATCTAATTTTCGAAGTCCTAGAATTGCACTTCAAAACAAGTATGAAGGCATTACTTGGGTTCCATGTGCAGCTCATACACTAAACCTATTATTGAAAGATACAGGTAGATTATCTTTCATTAAACAAAGCTTTTGAATGCAAATCATGTGTTTAAATTTATCAGAGAGCATCAATTCTCATATTGTCTCTTTCGTTCAAAATCTCCCAATAAAGTACTTCATATCTTTTGTGCTACATGATTTGCAACTGCCTATATTGTTCTTAGTGGTATTGGAAGTTAAGCCAACTCTTATAGAAATGATTGCTAATCAAAGATGTGAGGCATGGCTAGAGCAGTATCCTTCTTATCGAGTTGCGGCTTTGAAGTGTATGTCTCTAATACAGTCACAAAATTTTTGGCATAATCTTGGAAACATTATCGGCATCACTAAACCTTTTATGGAGCTTTTACGAATTCTTGATATTGATAAGTTTGTGATAGGAAACGTTTATTGGATTATGTCACAGAAAAAGTGAAAGACTTTAATCAATTTTCATTATGAGAAAAAAACACATATTGTATTGTTAGCAGAGAAAATATGGATGCAAATGCATACTCATTTACATGGAACAACATTCATCTAGGATCCATCATTTCAACTCAATGGTCAAGCATCAAACAAAGAAGCCATGGAAAATTTCAAAACCATATGTAGTTATTATTTCTAGATACAGATGGTCGAGATGCATTCCACTAGAGAGTAGCTTATGTAAATCAAGAAGGATGTTTTGGATTTTAATGGCACATTGAAGCGATTCAAAATCGTCCAGTTCCTATATGGCGGAAAGAGGATAGAGGTGAAGCGCTGGAGTTGCAATGTACAGCTATGAGAGTGCTTTTAGTAACAACTTAAAGCAATAGTTGTGAACGTAATTGGAGTGCATATGATTTTCTTCATTCAAAAGGAAGAAATCTCTTAAGTGTATCACATGACAGTGATTTGTTATACGTTTTCTATAATATGCATTTGTTACATGCTCCAACCAAGATAGCTTCTACAGTAGCACAACAAACTTTTGGAGAATTTCAAACTCATGAAAGTTTAACAAATGATTCACGGAGTGATCATGATCTAGATGTAGATATCAACGATGGCTCAAACATGGAAGAAATAGATGACATGGTACCTATAATAGAGGATGATATCCAAAATGAAGAAAATTATGTACTTTGAATACTTTGGTTAGATTTAATTGCAAAAACCATGTCTTTATCATAAAATGATATCTTTGATTACAGAAAAAGGCTTGTTTATTTCTTGTTTTGTTGATTGAATAATTCATCGACAATGAGCCGATCAAAAGATGATGATGCCTCTGATAGTCTTCCATATATTTTCTCATATGCATCGAGAGATATTTGCAAATTTTTCACTTGATTTTCTAAATCATGAATTCTCTTGTGTTGATCATCAATTGTTCTTTGTAATCCGGGAATTGTTCATCCTTTATTATATAATTATGATCCCTATAATGATAAATCATGGATAAGGTTATATTCTTTAGGTAGCACAATGTAGGGCCACTTTCAAGGAAGAGGGTCTTCGTGTCCTTGATTACAAAACTTTGCACGATTTTGAGGATGACCCAAACCTATACCTACATTCTTCAAGCGATCATCCCAATCTACATGTCAATGAAGAATATCTTGTACAAAAACTTTTTGAATGAAATATAGTGCTATTTGATTATTATTTGGTAATGATCTTTGAACTTGAACAAAGCATTGAAGTAGAATTTCTACTAATCCTTCATCTTGTAAGTCAGAAAGCTTTAATGGTGTTTTTTCTTTCAACCTTCCTGTAACTTGAAAGAGAACATCATGAAGAAAATGATTTTCACATAGCTTTTCTACTTCTTTCATTGATAACCGTTCTCCTTCTAATCCCTTTGGCTCTAAGTCTTGATGGAATAAAAATGCTAATCTCGAGCATTCTATTCCGATAAAATCCTTTGAGATTTAGCATGATCAAGGTCACTATTCACATCTCAAATTCTTTCCATGTTTTAGTTTCAAATGTGCAAAACAGAAACACTAATTTTACCTCAAATGAATCCACATCATCTAGTTCGTAGAAATCAAATCATTCAAATGATACCACATCATTTAATCCACATAATTCAACTGAATCCACATCATTTAATCCACATAGGTCAAATGATATCACTTCATTTAATCCACATAATTTAAATGATATCATTTCATTAAATCCACATAATTCAAATGAATTTGCATCATTTAATCCACTTAATTCAAATGATACCATGTCATTTAATCCACATAATTCAAATGAATTCACATCATTTAATCCACATTATTCAAATGAATCCACATTATTTAATACATGTAACTCAAATGAATCCACATCATTTAATCCACAATTCAAATGGATCCACATCATTCCACATAGTTCAAATGAATCCACATCATTTAATCCACTTACTTCAAATGAATCCACATCATTTAATCCACATATTACAAATGAATCTACATCATTTGCTCCACTTAATTCAAATGAATCCACATCATTCAATCCACTTAATTCAAATGAATGCACATCATTTACTCCACATAATTCAAATGAATTTACAGCATTTATTCCACTTAATTCAAATGAATCCATATCATTTAATCCATATAATTCAAATGAATGCATATCATTTACTCCACTTAATTCAAATGAATCCATATCATTTAATCCACATAGTTCTAATGAATACACATTGTTTTCAATATGGTCTTAATCCATCCGTAATGGATATCGTTAAACCATACCAAACTAGATTCAAGCATACTCTAGCTATTTCATGTGGGTCTACTTTTTTTGATACATCTCTTTCACATGCTAGTTCTAAATCATATGTAAACTTATAAACCCCATTTCTATCAATGGGAAAACTATTTAAATCTATCTATTTCAAAAGTTGTAATAGGAATATCAAAATTTTATAAGTCTCCTAACTTTTATTAAATGGTGGAGGGCTAGTGGATATACATTCAATTGCAATCCACCAATATTTTCACCTACACTCATTTGTAGTTGATATTTCTGGATCAAGTACCTTCGGAAAACCTTTTTTTGTTGGCAAATGCATTTCTCTACCAAAATCACATAGTCTGATATAAGCATGCTCAGCTTCAAAATGCAACTAAATGTTTCTTCGATGGAGATCATGATGGGAAATATTACAAGTGTGTAAAAAATGATATTGTTTGCAATAATCCATTGATCACCTTCTAGATATTTGTCTTCACATTTGCCATATCTCCTTCTAGATTTTTTTTTTTTTAATACTTTTGCTTTGTGGTATGTTTAAGTACTCTTTTTCATTTCCTCTAGCCACATGTCCAAGGTACCACTATTCTACAATTTGAAAATGAGACACAAGCTTTTGTTATGATGCCTAGCTAGTCCAAATGGAATGATAATTCCACTATTCATAAAGGAAAAATTGTGGCTCCATTCATGGCTTT
The DNA here is from genome assembly GCA_020310875.1 of Ceratopteris richardii. NCBI lineage: Eukaryota > Viridiplantae > Streptophyta > Polypodiopsida > Polypodiales > Pteridaceae > Ceratopteris > Ceratopteris richardii. The sequence goes on from CM035413.1 coordinate 117,295,433, forward strand.
GTTCTCTCTTGACTGTATTTCACCACCATGTAATTTGAAAAAATTTGAAGCAAAGATTTTGTTGATGAATCTCGAGTGGGTTATTCTAAATTTATGGATCATTTTATATTATCCTTCTCCCATGAGAGTTGCATCTTCGAAATGAATAGATGAATATGGGAGCAAACAAAGATTATTTGATGTTTGATCTCTCATATTCACATGTAAATCTTTTGTATTTGGATAAATTGTTTGTCTCTCTCCCTATTTAGTCGTGTCGGGTCTCACTCGATTTCCTCTCTTCATTGTTTGATAATATAAATTGGCAAATTTGATTTTGTCGATGCATCCAGGCATTGTGGTGGTATCCAATGCCGATTACTCTACTACTTTGATTATCTGTCCAAAGATAGGAGTAAGCTCTTTAGACATGTGGTCATCTTATACTTGTGATCCTCTTGATACACTACCAAATTTATCTTCAATATTGATATATGTTTTTCTAGATATTTCTTCAATGAAATCCTTGTAATTGGAGATGTCCATTGCTATAGTGATTTGGTCTTCTCTCATTCCATACATATATGAGCACACAAAAGTTTCCAAAAACTTTTGCTTGTGCTTATTTATTTTACCTATCATGTGTGCAAATTAAAGAAATAGACTATTAGATAAATTGAATCAAAATTGATATTAAAACTTTAAACACTAATCTTATTCACAAAAGCAATAATAAAAAATAAGTATCATAAATAACTTGATAGACAATTAAATACATTTTAAGTACACATATAAATAGATACATCAGTAAGTGTTGGATAGATAAATCAACAATATCTATAGAGAATGATAGAAATATGGATAGATAGTTAGATAAGTAGATTTATAATTGAATAGAAAGTACAATTATCATCTTGATGTGAATCTATGTAACTATTAAGAATGTAAGAGTCAAAGAATCAGACATTCATAATAGTTCATATACACTCACTATACTATGTATGAGTCTTGTCACATGAGTGTATATAACTATTGTGATAGTAAGAGTCAAAAAATCTGACAATCATAATAGTCTCTATACACCTTGTGACCTACACTGTAATTATGCTCACAAGAATCTAAGTGACTATTGTGAGAGTAAGAGTCAAAGAATGAGACAATCACAATAGTTCCTATACACTTCCTATACTATTGAGAGAGTAGGAATCAAGGTGGCGATTCAAAAAATATCAATAGATCTATTGCTCAGTCCTATACTACTGTGACAGTAAGAATTGATGTAGCGAGTCAGACAATCACAGTACTGGTTTATTTTAAATTTTACTCATCAATGATACAAGTAGGAATACTTTCCCGAGTCGAATATGTATATTTTTTATGATTAAAATACGTAAAACTAATTACATAAATACAAACCATACATCTGTAGAGACACATATGGGAATCATACATGTGTCAGACATTGGTCTACAGAGACCATTCCATGTGTGTGTGGGACGAGGGCTAGTTGGCCAAGGTCCTAAGCTCTGGGGTATATCCTAAGGTATTTGATGGTTAGTGGGGATGAGTGTTGCATGCTGGCCACATGGCGACACTAGAACATTCCAGATCGCTGCTATTTTGGATACAAGAGGATATAAATGGATGGGAGGAGAGTGGCACACACATCATTCACAAGTTTCTTTGAGGAAAGCCTCCCATCCATTTATATCCTCTTGTATCCAAAATAGCAGTGATCTGGAATGTTCTAGTGTCGCCATGTGGCCAGCATGCAACACTCATCCCCACTAACCATCAAATACCTTAGGATATACCCCCGAGCTTAGGACCTTGGCTAACTAGCCCTCGTCCCACACACACATGGAATGGTCTGTGTAGACCAATGTCTGACACTCTCTCCCCCTTCTAAAGATCATTGTCATCAATGATCAATGAGGGAAAGTACTTGCGAACCAGAGCTGCTGATTCCCAAGTAGAGTCAGTAAGTGGTAATCCTCTCCAGGCTACCAAATACTCTTGGATGACACGATTCCTTAACCGTTTTTGTCTCCTATCTAGTATTCTATCTGGAGAATGATCTTCTCTATCGGTTGCCTGCAAAGAAACAATACCCTCTATTAGATTAACGTCCCTAGATATATACTTTCTTAGTTTACTGACATGAAACACTGGATGGACTCTATAATCTGGAGGAATCTCTAATCGGTATGCAACATCACTCAACTTCTTTACTATCTTCCAAGGTCCACAATACCTTGGTGATAGCTTACTACACTTCCCTGTGGACAATGAAGTAGATCTAGCGGGTACCTGAAGGAAGACTCGGTCTCCTTCCTCAAAGGATCTAGGAGATCTTTTCCTATCAGCATACTCTTTGGCTCTATCAGTTGCTTGCTGCATCTTGGCTTTAGGTATTTCAAGGTTTGCTTGGAGATTCGCGAAGAACTCAGAAGCACTAGGACTTTCTTAGGCATTCCTATGGTACTGGGAGCAATGGGATTCATGCCATAGTTCATCTCAAAAGGAGACATCCCAGTCACCTTGTGAGTTCTATTGTTATAAGCAAACTCTACTAATGGCAAATAACTATCCCAATCTGTCTGTCTCTCAGAAACATATGCCCTTAACATATCCTCTAGAATTTGGTTGACCCTCTCAGTCTGACCATCTGTCTGTGGATGATCACCACTACTCATTTTAGTGACACTTTGAGTTTGTCAAATACAAACTTCCAGAAGTGTCCTGTAAATCTGACATCCCTATCTGAAACTATGGATGTAGGTAACCCATGCAATCTGAAGACATTCTGGATAAATAACTCCGCTACCTGTGGAGCTTCTATTGTCTCCTGTGTAGGTATGAAATGAGCCATCTTGCTCAGTCTATCTACCACAACTAGGATTGTATCCCGCTTCCTTTGGGTCCGCGATAACCCCACTATGAAGTCCATGGATATACTATCCCAGTTATGATCTGGAACTTGTAAAGGATGTAAAAGACCTGGTGTCTTGACCCTTTCTGCTTTGTTGATTTGACACATAAAGCATTGTTGAACATAAGTATGGATATCTCTGGCTAATCGAGGCCACCGAAATGTTCTTCTAACAAGCTGTATTGTCTTGTCAATACCAGGATGTCCTGCGCAGGGAACATGATGGTTCTCATGCATGACTTTCTTTCTCAAATCCCGGGAATCTAGCACACAAACCTTTCCTTTCCGCTTCAGTATACCATTCTCCTGTGAGAAATTAGAATACGGAATGGACTTGTTTGCTTTAGTAGAAGAAGAAAAAGTTGGAACTGTTTCGTCTCCTAAAATAGAGTCATCACTAATGGCTCTTACTATCTGAAACAAATGTGGATCTTCCACCTGTGCTTCCTTAATTTCTTGAAGCAATGAGCTTTCTAAAACTGTAAAGCTCATTTGATACATTATACGAGATAATGCATCAGCTACTATATTTTCTTTGCCTCTTCTATACAAGATTTCCATGTGAAATTCTTGCATGAGCTCAGCCCAACGAGCCTGTCGGCCTCGAAGATTTGGATGATTACAAAAATAATTGAGTGTATGATGATCTGTGAATACCTTGAAGTCTGTACCATAAAGATAGTGTCTCCAAACTTTAAGTGCATGTACCACTGCATACAACTCGTTCATGCACCGGCCAATTGCGTTGTGCACTACTTAACCTTTTACTTTCAAAAGCTATTGGCCAGCCATCTTGACTCAAGACTGTGCCTATGGCTATGCTGCTAGCATCGGTCTCTAACTCAAATGGTTTCTGAGGATCCACCACTTTGAGTATAGGAGCCTCTGAAACAGCTTGTTTCAGAGTATCAAAACTCTCTTGCTGCTCTTGCTTCCATGCAAATGGAATTTTTCCTTGAAGTAAGTTCGTCATAGGTGCTGCTATCGACGAATATGAAGAGATGAATTTCCGATAGAAACTGGAAAGTCCTAAGAATGACCGTAACTGCCCCTCATCCTGAGGAGTAGGCCAAGCTAAAATAATTGATACCTTTTTGGGATCCATCTGAACCCCATCGGTTGAAATCACATGCCCTAGATAGTCTATCCTCGGAAGAAACAATTGTGTCTTCTCTAGATTTACATACAGCTTATTTTCTTTTAAAATATTTAACACTAACCTTAAATGATTTTCATGCTCATGCACAGTTCTACTATACACTAGCAAATCATCCACGAAATCAACAACACACTTTCCTATGAAAGGTCTTAAAATATCATTCATTAACATCATAAATGTAGCTGGAGCATTTGTCAAACCAAAAGGCATGACCAAATACTCGTAATGACCAAAACGGGTTCTGAAAGCTGTCTTATGTACATCATGATCTTTTACTCTAATCTCATGATAGCCACTCTTTAAATCTATCTTACTAAATACAATGGCTCCACCTAGAGCATCTAAAAGATCATCAATCCGGGGCATAGGATATCTGTGTCTAATAGTGATCTTATTGAGTGCTTGATAGTCAACACACATCCTATAAGATCCATCCTTCTTCTTCACAAGAAGAACTGGTGCGGAGAAGGGTGAATAGCTGGATCTAATCAACCCTTTTTGAAGATACTCGTCCACGACCTTGCGGATTTCATTTTCCTCCTGCAAACTCATTCGAAATGGTGGTCGAGCGGTTCGACTCGCTCCTGGTACCAATTTGATTCTATGCTCTATATTCCTGTAAGGAGGCAAACCTGAAGGTAATTCCTTTAAAAACAACTCTTGGAATTCTACTCTCACTTTAGCTGAAAGTGCTGGAGCATTCCAACTAGAGTCTCCATGACTGCATGAATCCATCTCAACATAGGACAAATACATGAAATAAAGAAAATAGATATACTTACAATCAATTTTGAGCAACTTGGTAGCAGTCACCAATCGCGTCTCTTGGAGATCTGGTTCTCCACGGATCAGTAATCTCCTTCCCTCATGCTCAAACTGATACACATGCGAAGCAAAATCAATGACTGGTTTCTTCCTCGCATGCCACTTCTTACTAAGAACTATGTCGAAACGAGCTAATCTCGCTATCTCAAAATCCAATCTATCCTCATAGGACTGGATTTGAATAGGAAGATCAACTACTCGTCTATCCCAAGTCTCAGTTCCCTTCCCGTCATCTAGCTCTACGATATAAGTGTAATCTGACTGTACCGTATCTAAACATAATCTCTTGACTAGTCAGGAACTAATAACATTATGAGTCGAACCTGTGTCAAAGAGTACCTTGACAGGCTGTCCTGCCACGACTCCTCTCATAACGATAAGCTCAGTGTCTAGGAACCGGTATCCTTTCTGTGCCACTGGTGAAAGCACAGCATCCGGCACAGTCGGAACCTTTTTAGTGACTGTCATAGCCACTATGGGAGATGATAATGGAGATGGGGGATCCCCAAACTCATCCTCACTCCCACCCCCTACCTGAGTCAGATTTATGCCTCCCATCCATTTATATCCTCTTGTATCCAAAATAGCAGTGATCTGGAATGTTCTAGTGTCGCCATGTGGCCAGCATGCAACACTCATCCCCACTAACCATCAAATACCTTAGGATATACCCCCGAGCTTAGGACCTTGGCTAACTAGCCCTCGTCCCACACACACATGGAATGGTCTCTGTAGACCAATGTCTGACACTCTCTCCCCCTTCTAAAGATCATTGTCCTCAATGATCAATGAGGGAAAGTACTTGCGAAACCAGAGCTGCTGATTCCCAAGTAGAGTCAGTAAGTGGTAATCCTCCCATCCATTTGTATCCTCTTGTATCCAAAATAGCAGTGATCTGGAATGTTCTAGTGTCGCCATGTGGCCAGCATGCAACACTCATCCCCACTAACCATCAAATACCTTAGGATATACCCCCGAGCTTAGGACCTTGGCTAACTAGCCCTCGTCCCACACACACATGGAATGGTCTCTGTAGACCAATGTCTGACAACATGTGTGACACAATAAACATAACAATAAAGTAGAAAATAAATTAAAAATAGATCAATAACTAAATTTTATGGTGAGGAAAGGGGTCTATGAATGGTATGGTAGTTGTAGAGCTCTACGAACTTGTGAAGAAGCATGTGCCGAATAAGCTTTTCAATCGAATAAAAAAATATTTTCTTTTGCTTATAAATTTATTTGTGATTGAAAACACTTTCGATCATGAAGTTTTTCATCAAAAGCTTTTCTATTGAAAGCATGTCCGTGTCCGATTGTTTTTTCACATTTATTTGGAAATCCACAAATAATATGAACATATTTGGTATTTTTCCATCATTCAATCAAATAAATGCAACTTAGTCTATAATCCTTTCTACATAAGCATGATAGTGCTTGAATGTATCAAACATTTTAGATTTATCCTTGATCACATATAATGTGATCCATCTTGTTGCATCATCTACAAACAAAACATAGTATCTTGATCCATTGATGTTATAGTTCTTTGAAGGACCCCATACATCTGTATGTATCAATTCAAGCATGTTTGTATGCATGAATCCTTGTTTGTTGTATGATTGTTTGTGATCTTTACCTAATTGATGTGCCTCACATTTTTATGTCATGTGTTGACCTTGAACATTGGGTAAGCCTAGCATTGATCAATTCTTTGCCATATTCTTTATATGTGTTTCATTAAAACAACCTAGCCTTTGGTTCATAGGTCCAATTCAGTCATCTTTTGGCTTCCATAGTGAACAAGGCATGTCCTACATTACCTTGTACCTTGAGAGTAAAGATTCTTCCTTCTTTTTTACTTGCAACAATGTTCTTATATCCTTGATTTGGATCTTCCACATAAACTCCATCATTAATGAATCTAACTTCATATCCTTTCTAAACAATTTATCCTACTCTTATTAAATTCTTTGGAATTGTGGGAACATGAATTACCTTACTTAATAGTGTACTCCCATTCTTTGTCTTCACTGATCCAATGTTCTCCACTTTATGTTTAATGTTATCTCGAGTTTGAACTATATGTCCATGCTCCTTTTCTTACATGTCCATCATCAAAGCAATGTTGCCACTGAGGTGATTGCTACATGTTGATTGAATGTAGAATACTCTGTTATCTTCACTTATTACTTCATGTCTAGCATTCATGGCCATAGTTGAATCCTCCTTTTGATTTGGTGCATAATTGTAATAGGTGTTCTTATAGGATTAGTTTTGGAAGCTTCTTCCACTCTACCATATGTATTCCTACCACCTCTTCCTTTGAAATTACCTCTTTGGCTTTTGCTTCCTCTACCTCTTTGATTGTAGTTTTGATTATAATTGCCATTACTCTGAGTATCATGCCAACATTCATTTTCAAAGTGAGTTTTTTTCCATAAATCCAACAAGCTCTGCAATTATCTTTTTTCTTCCACCTCTTCCTTTCCCTTTGTTATTTCCTTTACCTTTAGTAAAGTCACATTGATTTGAGGTGTCATCTTCTTCATTTGATTGTTCTTTGCCTTTAGCATTATTCTTCTTGTCCTTTGAATACATAGTTTGACCTACACTTTTCTCATTTTCACGTTTAATGTCTTGCTCAAATGTTACCATGTGTCCTAGCAAATGATTTAGATCTAGAGTGAAATGATATAATGATAATCCAATTGAAAATATGACAGGTTTTCACCTTTCATCACCTCTTAATCCTCTAAGGGTCTATCTTACCAATTTCTATTCTTCAATATCTCCATCAACTGCTCTAAAGCAATCTACAATATCTTTCATCTTTATCAAATAATCAAAAATTTATTGTGAAGCTTTCCTTTTGAAGGTTGTAAACTTAGCCTATAGTGAAGCCTTTCTTACCTTAGTTGTATTTTGTAAATGTTCTTACAAATAATTCCATTTATCAATTGCAATCTCTAGCCCTCTGATGTGTGGCAAGAGATAATCATTAATAGACATATAGATAATGCTCCTAGCTTGAGCATCTTTCTTCATCCAATTCTTCAACTTTGCAAGCTCTTCCCTAGTTGGGAGACTGGGATCTTGAAGATCTAGCTTCTCTTCTTTTCTCTTGGTGTAAGGCATTAAATTTTTGCCCATAAGGTGAGCTTCCAACCTCCTAGACCATGCTAGTTAGTTCTCTCTATCAAGCTTGTCTATCTGAATGCTCTCTCCCATTCTTTTTCACCTTTCTTGAGAAATTCTTACACTACACTTATGGAATGTATATTTGGAAGAAATTTTGTACTTTTTCTAATCCATTTGAGCTCCCTTTGTGTCCTTGTAAAGCTCTTTTTTAAAATCTCTAGCCTTCCAATGCTTTGTGTAGCTTCCATTTGGATATTTGCAATAGTCCGACCTTTTCTTCAATCCCTTGACTTGATCTGCTTCTTCTAGCTCTGATACCATTCCTAGACACCTCTCTAATCTCCAATGTCAAATTTATCTTGATCTGACAACACCTCCATATCAAGTATAGACAAGACTTTACACAAATGCTTCAAACCTTTCCAATTTTGAGATTGACATCCATCTTCTTCTTCAATTTTGAATTTGTCCTCGGGTAACAGTCACATGACATGGACCAATAAGCGAGCACCATGTGGCAAACCAACATTGGGAATCGCAATGGCTAGATGATGTGGCCCACTCAAATAATGCCATGTGGAATTGTATGTTGGGATGCATAACAGCTAGATGATGTGCACCAATCACAGGGCACCACATGTCACCAATGGTCAACTCATTTCAAAGGCCTATTTAAGCTCCTCTATTTAGTGTTTTTCATTTTTTTGTGAACACAACCGATCCAAGCGATTAGGGACATCAGGAAGTCTCGGATGCACCTAATCACTTTGATCGATCGTCATGATCAATCATTTTATAACAAGACTGGTTCAAGCGAATAGGGGCATCCGACGATTTTCAGATGACTCTAATTGCTTGAATAGATTTCTCATTTATAATCAGTGCTTTGTAAAAATGTTCTATAAGTCATAGCTTTAGCTGTTTTGCATTGTTGGTTTTATGGGAAAACAAATGGAATGATAATTCATGAAGAATATAAGGATGAACAATACAAGTGATTAGGACATCTGAATTTCTATTACCACATATTAGAGGATGCAAGACATCTCAAGAGACTTGGGACTCCCTCGAGACTTTCTTTTCTGCTAGTACCAAAGCAAGAAAGAATCATCTTTGGAACGAGTTCAACCAAATGAAGAAGACACCTAAACAAACCATCACAGAGTTTATTACCAAGGTCAAGGAGGTTGCGGATCAGTTAGCATCCATTGGAGAGCTGATTGAAGAAGAGGTCATCATAAGGAAAATTCTCAATGGCATTCGAAGTGATAAGCAATGGCAATCCTTCACGACGGCTTATGATCTCATCATGGATGTGCAAACTCCAGACTTCAACATCTTTCTTGGACAACTCTTCAATCAAGAAGCCAACAATAGCAACTACCATATGATCTTGATTCTGACTCTCACCAACTAGGAAGCAAGCATGATACACAGGTCCAGGACCCAAGAAGTGATATAGATGATGACCAAGATGAAAGAGAAAGGGATTACAAGCTATGGAAGTCAAGAGGCAAAGCAAAGATGCAAGAGGTTGGAGAATGCTCCAAACAAGCACCTAGAAGATCAGCAAGAGAGAAGAAACAACCAGAAAGATATGGATATGATTCCACATTTGTTACGAAGCATTCAATCTACTTGGCAAAAGACCCTATTTCAGAGGAACCCTCAACCTATGAAGAGGCAAAGGGAAACCCTAATTGGGAAAAGGCCATGAACGAAGAGATAGATGCATTGAAGGAAATGGACACTTGGGATTTGGTTCCAATGTCGCTAAATCAAAAGGTAATTGGTTACAGATGGGTATATAAAGTTGAAAGAAATTGAGATGGATCAGTTTGCAGGTACAAGGCAAGATTAGTTTCCAAAGGATGCTCACAAACTCATGGTATAGACTATGAGGAAACATTCTCACTAGTTGCAAAGATGACCACAAACAGGACATTGATAAGTGTAGTTGTTGCAAGGAATTGGAGACTCCTCCAACTTGATGTGAAAAATGCATTTTTAAATGGTTGGATAAGTGAAGAGGTATACATGTCACAACCACCAGGTTTTGAAAACCCTAATCATCTATCTTATGTCTGCAGACTTAAGAAAGCATTGTATGGATTGAAACAAGCTCCTAGAGCTTGGAATTACAGGTTGGTTACATATCTTCAAGATCAAGGTTTCAAAGCTAGCAGCTAAGATCCTTCTCTATTCATCAAAAGGGATCACAATGAGGTTATCTATCTATGTGTATATGTAGATGATATTATTGTGACAGGTGATGATCTAAATGGCATTCAAAGGATCAAGAGACACATGCAAGAGGAGTTCAAAATCAATGACCTAGGCGAGCTCACATATTTCCTAGGTATGCAGGTGATATACACATATGAAGGAATGTATTTGACTCAAAGAAGATACATTCAGGATCTTCTTCTCAAGTTCAAATGGAGAACACTAAACCTGCAGGTACACATCTAGAGATGAACCATAAACTTAGTGTTTATGAAGGTGAGAAAATTGGAGACATTAAAGAGTATCAAAGCTTGGTAGGTAGCTTGATATATGCTACTCATACAAGGGCAAACATCTCATATAGTGTGGGAGTGCTTAGTCAGTTCATGCACTCACTGAGAAGACCACACGTGGATGCGGCTAAGAGAGTACTTAAGTTTCTCAAAGGTACAATCAACAAAGTTATATTCTATCCTTACTCTTCAGATTTGGATATCAAAATCTACTCAGATGTAGATTGGGCAGGAGCTAAGGATGATAGAAAAAGTACATCTGGTTACTTAGCATTTGCACGTTCGAAGTTAGTGTCATGGAGTTCCAAGAAGCAACCAACAGTTGCTTTATCCTCAACTAAAGCAGAGTACAGAGGCTTGACCATAGCAACTCAAGAGGTAATATGGTTAAAAGCATTGTATACAGATTTGGGACTTGTGAGTTCCAAACCTCACATATTTGGAGATAATGTAAGTTTCATGCATCTAGCGGCAAATCCTATTTTCCCTGCGAGAACAGTTTTTACAATCGCCAATCCGGCGGCTGAGCGAGTTGTTCTGTGGGGTTTCGATTGTGATTGTTCTATTGATTAAGCGTATCGTGGTGTCGCTCTTTCTTGTAAGGTGTTGTAACTTGTTGGATGAAGTCTGTGTAATTGCGGTAGTGTTCTGAGAACTCTGAGTCATATTGTGTTGTCTTCGGTGTTGAGGTCCGTCCTCATACGGTAAGGGTTAAGCTACAATAAGGGTCGTCTTAAGTTGCATACTGGACCCCCCCAGTACTGTGTGTCTGAGATTGTTGAGTTCTTCTGTGTCTTCGGTTTTGTTTGATTGTTGTACCTCTTCGGTGAAGGTTGAATTACTGATATTGTCTCTAGTGTTACAGTATTTTGTATTCGGAACAGTTCTTGAGTTCATCAAGTAACTCTGGATCACGATACTGTATAATGTGGTGAAGTGTGTTCGGTCAACTTTGGGAGAGTTTGGTTGAGTACTGTAAGATTGTAAGTGTAACGAAGTCTTGATGGGGTTTGAGCATCAGTGTATTGCTGTGTGTAAAGTGGTTAGTTTGGGGAACCAAGCATAGGGCCTCCGCCTAGCAGACCACTTCCACTCCCAAGAACCCAATAAATATTTAAACGCGCTACTGACAGTTAGTCCCATATTTAACACTGGCGCCGTCTGTGGGAAGGTGGCAACAGATCAGATTGTTGCAAATCGATCGTGGAAACGCGACTATATATTGTCAATCGACAGTATTAGTACGTAAGTAGTTCAAAAGATGATACATGCCGGTTACTCGATCGGGTGAGACGTATCCGAAGAACCGACAGCCTAGGGTACCCAATTTGCTAAGGACGCCTCCAGGAGGTAGAAGCGCAGATAGGTTTAACCCAGTTGCCAAGGAAGTGAAGAACGCTAGTAGTAATTCCGGTAGTATTCCGGTGGATTGCACTACATTTCTGGCAGATTCCGGTGTGATTCCGGCACAGTCTGTCGAAGAAATAGTGACTCCAGAGTCTGCGAATAGAAACGTCTTGGCCAAAGAAATTAGTGAAGGTGAAAAAGCACCTTGTTTTGGTGAAAATTCGACACCTTTCGGTGTTATTTTGGTACCAGTTGCTGAAAGTTCACCGTTTTCCGGTGACCGTTTACCGTTTCTTGGTGAATCTTCAGTCGAGTCACCGCTCTTTGGAGTAAGCTTTCCTACATTTGATATCAAGAAGGAAGGTAGCTTGTTCGAAGCTGAGATCCGAACATACGAAACAATATTATCAAGCCGGAGAGTGCACAGGCTGACGATACAGATTCCGACGGTTCAGATATCGAGCTTCAAGATATAGAAGATAGTCACAATACAACCGCCAGCACGATGAGTGGACAACAACAACAACCACAACAACAACAACCACAACAACAGCAGCAACAACAACAACAACATCTATTTCCACCCAGGCCGACTCCAACAGGAGTAACGTACACTAAATTTGGAGGATTTCCAGGTGATGACCCAGATGCTCATGTATGCACATTTGAGATAAGTTACGCAGTGCTCAATCATCCACCTGATCCAGTGTATAAAGCTATTGTCTTCCAGTCTACATTGGTTAATGAAACAGCCAGGTGGCTGACAGAATATGATATTAACCATTTCGGCACCTATGAAGCAGTAAGGGATGCATTTTTGTAGAGATTCAAGCTAAAGAAGAATCCAGCCAAAATTTTCGATTACCTCCAAAACAATAGACAAAAGATAAATCAAACAGTACAGGAATATGCCACCCTATTCAGAACTCATTTGAGGCAATTACCACCAGCACATGCCAATCTATCAGATGACGTTATCACTCAATGGTTTATCAATGGTTTGACTCCGCAACTTAAACAAATTATGATCATACGTTGTGTGGGAGCTATGACGCTAGATGCGGTGAGTGTGATGGCTTTGCAGCCGGAAAACAAGGTTGGAGGACTTACAGAAGACTTGGAATGGTTAAAAACAAGTAAAAATGTTGCAGAAGATCCGACCAGACAGATGTACTGCACCACATGCAAGAATTCAGGGCATACCAGTGCCACTTGTGCCCTCAACCAGTTGTTTTGTGCTATCTGTAACACGACAGGACATTCCACCGAGAACTACACATACAATGCTAAAGTACAGGGAACAGCCACAATGAATGCAATTATACAAGAATCAGGGCAGTCTGCCAATCACTATGTACCTCCTCAAATGAGAAACAACCAGCAGCAGGGATACCGAAATTACAGAGGACAGAGAAATAATAACTACAATGCAAACTGTTGGCAGGCAGGACCAGCAAAGGAAAATACTAATTTGCCACCACCTCGCTGCCATTTTTGCGGTGAATTTAGCCACATTAGAAGATTTTGTAAAGATGTAGCTGAATATGATCAGAGGAAGAAAGAGCGCCAGAACCCTATGACAAATATGGTTCACATCACACCCATAGAGACACAAGATGCAGTAGTTCATACCAGATCCGGTAGGCCATTACAACCAGCAGCTGAAATATTTGAACCAGGCATCCTAGAGCAGCAAAGAACATATGACAAGGCTAGTCAGTGGACCACCACAGAACCTCCAGTGTTCCCAGATCCTATTCCGGTGACACAAGTTCCACCGTCAAAGGAAACTACACAAGAGCAAGAGTCAATTCCAGTAACTGACGCATCGTCTTCAGAATCGGTGAAAGAAACAAGTCAAGTAAATCAAGCATGGGAAATCTTATCTAAAGCGTCCATTACTCTTCCTCTTGGATAGTTACTTGCACTAGTACCAGGAGTCCGCCAGAAATTCCAGCAACAGTTTAGTACTGAGTCTGCCTCCATTCCGGCAACAACAACAGTTTAGTACTGAGTCTGCCTGCATTCCGGCAACAGCAACAGTACAACCAGAAACTGATGCTACGGTGGATCATTCGGTCCCATTGATTACGGTATGGTACAAAAATCATAAAATCAATCAAGTACTAATTGATGGAGGGTCTGGTGTAAATATTTCTACTCCCGCTCTGTGTAAAAAGTTAGGATGGACGAAAATTGAGCCTGTCCAGTTTTTTGTAAGGATGGTTGATCAGTCCAGAGTCCACCTAGTAGGACTAGTACGAGATGTGCCCATAACTCTGCAAGGCACAACATTTAAGATGACTTTTGTCATCTTAGAGCTACCAGAGTCTAGCTTGGATTATAATTTGCTTTTCGGCCGTCCTTGGTTGAAACAAGCCAAGGTGATACAAGATTGGTCCGCACAGGAACTCACTTTCAAGGATAATAATCATAAATATGTTGTTAAGTTAGATGCTATACAGCCTTGTGAATTACATGCTAGACCTTATTTTGCAGAACCAATTCATATGTTAGATGGTTTGTCAGATGATGAAGAAGAAGAGTTTTTGAAGAATAATATTGATTTGATCTCCCTAGGAACTGTTGATCTACAATCTGTTGTAGATAATTGGAATCCGACAGTTTGCACGGTGATGCCTGTGACGGAAGAAGACAAGAAAGAAGATACTGCTGCTGTAGATGACACTGATCTACAACAACTTTTAAACCCACACGATGTTACAGAGAAGTCCCGACAATTCTATGTTCCAGAAGATCAGTTAATTACATATAATTTAGGTGATGAAGTTAATCAGCGACCTGTAAAAATAAAGGAAGGATTGCCTGAAATGTTTCAAGCAGAGTTAATACAGTTGCTTCGTGAGTTCTATGATGTTTTTGCATGGGATTACAAGGACATGAAGGGTTTGGACCCTCGCATTTATCAACATAGGGTCATGCTGAAGCCGGAAGCTAAGCTAATCAAACAACCCAGCTACCGGATGAATTCAAACTATGCAGCAAAGGTAAAGGCAGAGCTTGATAGGTTACTAAAAGTAGGATTCATCGTACCAATAGCGCATGCTGAGTGGATATCACCCATTTTTATCGTCCCTAAGAAGAATAAGCAGTTACGCATATGTGTGGATTACCAGAAATTAAATGCTGCTACGGTGCCTGATCCGTTTCCTCTACCTTTTCTTGACACGATGCTTGACAGAGTAGCAGGACACGAAATGTACTCATTCTTAGATGGATACAGTGGGTATAATCAGGTCAGAATGGCTAAGGAAGATATACCAAAAACAGCGTTCATCACCAATTGGGGTGTATTTGCTTGTACTGTTATGTGGTTTGGATTAAGAAATGCCCCCAGTACTTTCCAAAGGTGTATGCAGGAAATATTCTCCCCTTATCTTACCTCGTTCATGCAAGTATATCTTGATGATTTCTCTTTGTTCAGTAAGATGGTAGCACACTTGTTCCATTTACGGTGCTGCTTTGAGAAATGCAGAGAATACAGACTCTGTCTGAACCCAAACAAATCTGTGTTTGCGGTTTCATGTGGTAAATTGCTTGGCCATACTGTATCTGCATAGGGCATACAAGTCGACCCAGATAAGGTAGCAGCTGTGTTAGAAACACCTGTACCTACTACACCAAAGGAAGTAATGTGTTTCATGGGTCAAGTGAGATGGCATGGGCGTCATTTACGGTGGCTCGCTCATTAAGCCATTCCACTCAATCAATTAATCACGAAGACTCCTAAAAAGTTTGATTGGACTCCGGAATGTCAAACAGCATTTGATCGTCTAAAATGTTTATTAACACAGGTACCAATTTTACAGCCTCCTGACTGGGATCACTCATTTCATGTTTTTGTAGACGCATCAGATATCGTCATCGACAGTGTGTTAATGCAACAAACCGATAAGTGGTTCCGGCTTGTTTACTATGCGAGTAGAAGACTTTCTCCTGTAGAAAAGAATTACTCTGTAATCGAAAGAGAATGTTTGGGTTTGGTGTATTTGGTAAAGAAATTTAGATACTATTTACTTGGCTGCAGATTTACTTTTCATGTAGATCATGCTGCACTTGTCTATCTGGTACGACAACAGCATTTAGGTGGTCGATTAGTGCGTTGGGTTCTACTTTTACAAGAATTTGATTTTGAAGTAATCCATCGGCCCGACAACTCACATGCCTTAGCAGATTTTCTTTCTCGCTTAGATTCCGGTGAAGCTCCGGTCGGTGTTGATGACACCACACCAGCGATTTACAGTACTGAACCAACTAATGATGAAGAAGCAAATCCTTTGGTGCCAACTAATTACTATGATCAGTTGTTAACTTTTTTGACTGATGAATATCTTCCTTCTACAACATCTCTTGCAATGCGTAGGAAGATGGCAGTGTAGAGTCGCAAATTTCGGCTAATTGCTGGAGAATTATACTACATGGATCACACTGGAGTATTACTTCGTTGTATTCCTCCACACGAAGTTAACTCAGTCATTACTCTGGCTCAATCAATTCCTTTCGGTGGACACTTTGCAGCAGATTTAACACACCGGAAAATTCTGCAAAGTGGACTTTGGTGGCCTACTATGTACAGGGATGTATCTCAGTTTGTCAAACAATGTGATACTTGTCAGAGGACTGGACAGCCTTTACAACGCCATTTTTTCCCTCTACAACCTGTCTTGCCATTGGAGCCTTTTCAGAAGTGGGGTCTAGATTTTATTGGACCTATTACACCTCCAGCCATACTAAGTAATAATCGTTATATTTTGACATGTACAGATTATGCTACCAGATGGGTAGAAGCATGGGCTTTAAGGTCTGCCACAGCTATTTCGGTGGCAAAGTGTCTAATGAAAGATGTCTTTCCGCGTTTTGGCTTACCTCTAAAGCTTGTTACAGATCAAGGCACTCATTTTGTCAACAATTTAATGAAAGTACTCACACATTCTTTTCGGATCACGCATAAATTCAGTTCACCATATTATCCTCGTGCAAATGGTTTGGCTGAGAGTACAAACAAGACCCTGTTGAATATGCTTCGAAAACTGATTCTGGAAGCACCGAAAAGATGGGATCAATTGTTACCTGTAGTATTATGGGCATACCGGACTACATACAAGGTAGCAACAGGATTAACCCCTTTCAAACTATCTTATGGTTGGAAGCCATAGCACCAATGGAGATTGTTGTGCCAAGTTTATGTGTAGCTCTCACTCAGAAATTGATACCAGAAGATTCTTTATCATTTCGGCTAGATACACTCAGAGAACTGGATGAGCATCGATGGACAAGTTTTTTGACTATTCAGGAAGTTCAGTTAAGACAAGCTCGAACACATGATCAATATCTAAGGACTCCAGTTTTTACGGTGGGGCAACTTGTACTCTTTTACAATGCAAAGTCAAATCGCTTTGCTGGCAAATTCAAGATACAATGGTTTGGTCCCTACCGGATTTCTGAACAGGTGGGCCCAGCCACTTTTCGGTATAGGTGGAATGAAATATAGTGCTATTTGATTATGTTTTGGTAATGATCTTTGAACTTGAACAAAGCATTGAAGTAGAATTTCTACTAATCCTTTATCTTGTAAGTCAGAAAGCTTTAATGGTGTTTTTTCTTTCAACCTTCCTGTAACTTGAAAGAGAACATCATGAAGAAAATGATTTTCACATAGCTTTTCTACTTCTTTCATTGATAACCGTTCTCCTTCTAATCCCTTTGGCTCTAAGTCTTGATGGAATAAAAATGCTAATCTCGAGCATTCTATTCCGATAAAATCCTTTGAGATTTAGCATGATCAAGGTCACTATTCACATCTCAAATGTTGGAAGTGAGGTAGGCCCTTAAGCTCATGTCACAGGTCCATGGTTCCATAGTTCCATTCATACACAACATTAATTCCAGCAATCTTCCATATTGACAAAACATGAACATACCACAACTTAATCATATAGATGATGAGACAAAGATAGAGAAAGAATAGACGACATGTGTAAGGTGTTACGTAAGCCATCGCTTACTCATAGTATCATATATACCAATGTTCAATGTACAATGTGGGAGCAAAATTCTCAACCATTCTATGTGATGAGAAATAGATGAATGAGTGAATGTACAATGTAACAAACATATTCAGATGTGTGGGCAGTAATCTGAATATACATGAGATGTGTGACCTAATAGGTTATAGAAGAGTGAATATGAGTGATTGAATGAGGAAGGATCAGTGTGAAACTGATGGTCAACAAACCTACATCTAAACTTAGGCTATGGAAGACCCTAAGTCAGATACGTGTGTGAAAAGATCACATACTTATAAAGTAGCATAGAATGCTAACAAGATTGTTGCCGGAAATCCTCAAACTCATGTGAACACACCTTCTCAAACACCTCATAAAAATATGCATAAAGCATATAAGTACTGATTCTCTTGTACCTATGCCGAATAGGACTCCTTCTGATATGAACGCCACAGCCTCCATAAACTTCAAGTAGTACCTGTGTGCATAAAGAGAATATGTACTTGAATACTTAACATAAGATGTGAATCTTATGTTAATCACCATCTAATGTCTTTGAAGTAGCCCGACATCTTCTTGTAGAAGACAATCTTCAACCTAATATCTTCCTGTAGAAGATAATCTTCAAAATCATGTAGATGGTCCCATCCAATGTCTTTGAAGTAGCTAGACATCTTCTTGTAGAAGATAATCTTCAACCTAACATCTTCTTGTAGAAGATGATCTTCAAATACATCATGTAGATGGGCGATCCTCACCATCAAGCTGCTAATAACCAAGTCTTCTTGCCATGAACAAGAGATACCCTCCTCTCCATGAGGTAGAGTGTGAGCACACCCTTCATCTTCTCCAAGAAGAATCACCAAGAAGAACTCCATAGCTGCTCCTCAACATGCTTCAAGTTAGCACCATGGCTGCCCCATGTGCTAGAAGAAACACCACCTCTACTGAGGTCCAAGCTCTAGAAAGCTTGTGTTGATCCTAGGTGAAGGATACTTGACAATGAGCCCAAAGTGTTTCTTATATAGTATTGGTTGTCCTTGAAAAGCTCTTGAATAAAGCACCTCAAAAGCATAAGATCGTAGCGATCGTAAAAGAACTTTACTCGGTAAAAACTCCTCCGCTAAACGCGTTCGTCGTTGATTGAAAAGCATAAAGCTTGATTTTTGAAAGAAAACTTTCTTCGCACTATTGAGATGCAGCCGAAGGTTTTGAACCCGCACCAACGCTTTAGGAGGCTTCTCTTTTATTCACGTCGTCGCCACACTTTTGATGTACAAGAGCTGTTAACAAACACTATATATGTTGTACATTCTGACCAATAATTTGACCAATTGGCATTGTTTCCAACAATCCCCCCTGCAATGTCATATTGGTACAACCTGGACTGAATCTGCAAACTTCATAAGCTGCAAACTATTACAAGCTTCAAATAGCTTGTCACAAGCTTCACGCTTGTACTGTCGTACTTCAGAAAAAAAATCTTCTTCAAAACTGAATTTGACTTTCCTTTTGAACTTGCTGAATATGAACCATAATACTTGAGAAAACATGCAAACTAGATATCCAATAGTGTTCTTATCAAGCAATCACTGCTTGACAACAAATATAGCATGAACTGTCTTTGAACCTGCTATCTCCTGTCTTCAAGAACCTGAAAACATGCACTAGGATCCATATATTTGCATTTAACTTATGACAAAGGTTTCTCAACGTACTTCTGCTGCGTCATGTAAATACACTAAACAAAATCAAGAACTGAATCCTGGAACCTGTGACTGTCAACTCACAACTTAGTGTATTATGAACATTGCTGGTTCATCTCTGACTGTACTCAAGTCATGTCAACTCATCTCAATTGAAATCAACTGAAATATGAGTCAAAAAATCTATGATGTCATCATGTCTTCATCCTTTAAATCCTTCATACCTCTTTCCTTCAGAACCTGGTATAAACATATATGTGCGCACTTCTGAAATATACCTTTCTGAAATATCAAGCTTCTCTTCAAATAGAACTCTGGAACCTTCTCCTGAACAGGAACATCCTAACAGGAACTTTCTCCAAATATTCTTCTTCTTCCTTCTTCTTTCAAAGCTGGAATATAAAGAGAACCTGACAAAGGAAATATAGGAATACCTGAAATAGGAATACCTGTAGGTATGACTCTGTATTCTTTCACATATGGCTGAAAATAAGTCTTCATGTTTCATCACCCCCCTGGATGACTTAACACTAGTATCCAAAATTCTTCAAATATATCAGACTTTATGAAATGTGGAACGTCTTCCTTCTTTCAATAAATCTGATGTTCAGTGACCAATACCTGTATCTGAAACAAAATCTCTGAACCCTTTTTATTAGCATTGTGCACATGCCAATAGCTTTCCCTATCATTCCTCAGCTTTCCAAATTGTAGAATAAGGTTAGCTGAACCTAACATAACAAAACCTTGCTGAAAGCTTTATAGGATTCATAACCTTCTGTAACATAACAAGTATCTTCTATCTCTTTGCAACACAAATCTGATAGAACCTGAATCTTTGACTTACTTCTTCCAATGTTAAGAATCTTTACAAACAAAGGATAGACAACTGAATCATAAATACTCAAGATCATACATGATCTATCCAAGATCAATGATCTCTCATGTGTAGAATCTGCTCTCATCAAACCTTCATGACTGAATGTTTGATTTACTTCCTGAATGTCTCCAAGTGTCCATGCTTCTCAAAAAGTTGTAAAACTTTTCTTCAAACAAATCCTTCAAGGAATCTGCAACTCCTACTTGAAATATAAGTGGAAAAACTTCTCACCTTGAGAACTCCAAAAGCTGCAAGTTGATACTTCATAACTTTCATATTTTACCCGGGTGAAATGTGATAGTACCTGCTTGATTTTCTTTTGGCTAACTCCACTTTTCAATCAAGTTATAGGATATGATGGAACACCTTTTTGAATACAAACATGTATCCAAAAGTCTAGACAATCATAAAAAGTAGATTCTTCAACTGACTGGTACATCAACAAGTCTGAATTTTCTGAAGTTTTCTGAAAGTACTGAATATGAGGTAACCTTTTCCAAACATAAAACCTCAACCCAAGTCTTCAACATCTGCTACAAAAAACTCTTTTACCTCAAGAGTTAGATAAAGAAGAAATATACTTCTCTACAACTTATCATATACCAAGTAGCTCTGTATTGACACTCCAAGAATTCTTTGAGGGAACATATAAGCTGCCTGCTTAAAAGCTTCATAACTCATATACATATGAGTCAAAACATATATCTGCTTCTTTTCTTTCTCTCAATGCAATTCTTTGTCAAATCTACTAAATCATGACCAAGTGTAATGCAAAAGAAGAAACTGCTTCTTCTTTAAACAAGATGTTCTCGTAGAGTTGTCTTTGGATGTAGAGGATAATATAGGAAAAGTATATGGAAAATATATGAGAAAAGGAAGCCTTACTTTTCTTTTGGAAATGATGGACTTTCTTCTTCTGCATCTTTCTTCCACCTGATGATGTCAACATCTTCAAACTTCTCTTCCATACCTTTTGTTCTCTTCATCTTGAAGTAGCAAGCACTCTTGGCTTCTTCGAATGAACTTTTCTCTTCCTCTAATGCTATGAGTAAGAGAAAAAACAAACATGGTATACAAATGGAAGTGAATATAGAATCATGTTTTACCATCTCCTCATATCTCTGAATCAAAATTCTGCTTCAAATGTCTGAAATGACTAAATTCACCAATCGTTGTCTGAATGATGAATTACCCTTCTAGAGATACCTCTCTAGATACATTTGTACCTTGATATCCAACCAACTTACAACAGAAAATTGGCTGAAAAAACTCATCTCATCTCTGTGCTTGTCTTCTTAGATGAACTTTCTTGCCATGAAAGAGATCTTTCAAAAACTCTCTAGAAAAAACCTCTAGATACCTGTTTTGATGTAGCCTTTAACTTTCAAATGATGAAAGCGTATAAAAGCACTCCTTGAATTTCTTCAAATCTCTTCATAACTGCTCTTCTAAGATATGACCTGCAAATGATAATCTGATAGTAGAAACTGATACCTGTGATTTGATGTTGATCTGATTCCTTCATCTTCTCTAAACCATTGTTCTTCCTTGAATTTGAAGTAGTCTTCTCTTCATCAAGTCTGGGTCTTCAAACAATACTTTTGTAAAGTATTTGCATACTCTTCAAAAATATTCGGCTGCTAACAGATCATCAACTTCATACTCCACACTGATGAATGTAACTGAAGTGTCTAATTCTCAAATCTCTACTCATCTAGATTAAGTGTGTATGTCAAATGTCAAATATTAGAAGATGCCTTTAAATTATATGTTGTAAATCTGGAAGTCTAGGAACCTGAGATATGAATGAGCCTTAATGCATTGATGCCAAAGATCTAAAGTTTTGAAACCAAAACCTTAGTGCTCTGATACCAAATGTTGGAAGTGAGGTAGGCCCTTAAGCTCATGTCACAGGTCCATGGTTCCATAGTTCCATTCATACACAACATTAATTCCAGCAATCTTCCATATTGACAAAACATGAACATACCACAACTTAATCATATAGATGATGAGACAAAGATAGAGAAAGAATAGACGACATGTGTAAGGTGTTACGTAAGCCATTGCTTACTCATAGTATCATATATACCAATGTTCAATGTACAATGTGGGAGCAAAATTCTCAACCATTCTATGTGATGAGAAATAGATGAATAAGTGAATGTACAATGTAACAAACATATTCAGATGTGTGGGCAGTAATCTGAATATACATGAGATGTGTGACCTAATAGGTTATAGAAGAGTGAATATGAGTGATTGAATGAGGAAGGATCAGTGTGCAACTGATGGTCAACAAACCTACATCTAAACTTAGGCTATGGAAGACCCTAAGTCAGATACGTGTGTGAAAAGATCACATACTTATAAAGTAGCATAGAATGCTAACAAGATTGTTGCCGGAAATCCTCAAACTCATGTGAACACACCTTCTCAAACACCTCATAAAAATATGCATAAAGCATATAAGTACTTATTCTCTTGTACCTATGCCGAATAGGACTCCTTCTGATATGAACGCCACAGCCTCCATAAACTTCAAGTAGTACCTGTGTGCATAAAGAGAATATGTACCTGAATACTTAACATAAGATGTGAATCTTATGTTAATCACCATCTAATGTCTTTGAAGTAGCCCGACATCTTCTTGTAGAAGACAATCTTCAACCTAATATCTTCCTGTAGAAGATAATCTTCAAAATCATGTAGATGGTCCCATCCAATGTCTTTGAAGTAGCTAGACATCTTCTTGTAGAAGATAATCTTCAACCTAACATCTTCTTGTAGAAGATGATCTTCAAATACATCATGTAGATGGGCGATCCTCACCATCAAGCTGCTAATAACCAAGTCTTCTTGCCATGAACAAGAGATACCCTCCTCTCCATGAGGTAGAGTGTGAGCACACCCTTCATCTTCTCCAAGAAGAATCACCAAGAAGAACTCCATAGCTGCTCCTCAACATGCTTCAAGTTAGCACCATGGCTGCCCCATGTGCTAGAAGAAACACCACCTCTACTGAGGTCCAAGCTCTAGAAAGCTTGTGTTGATCCTAGGTGAAGGATACTTGACAATGAGCCCAAAGTGTTTCTTATATAGTATTGGTTGTCCTTGAAAAGCTCTTGAATAAAGCACCTCAAAAGCATAAGATCGTAGCGATCGTAAAAGAACTTTACTCGGTAAAAACTCCTCCGCTAAACGCGTCCGTCGTTGATTGAAAAGCATAAAGCTTGATTTATGAAAGAAAACTTTCTTCGCACTATTGAGATGCAGCCGAAGGTTTTGAACCCGCGCCAACGCTTTAGGAGGCTTCTCTTTTATTCACGTCGTCGCCACACTTTTGATGTACAAGAGCTGTTAACAAACACTATATATGTTGTACATTCTGACCAATAATTTGACCAATTGGCATTGTTTCCAACATCAAATTCTTTCCATGTTTTAGTTTCAAATGTGCAAAACAGAAACACTAATTTTACCTCAAATGAATCCACATCATCTAGTTCGTATAAATCAAATCATTCAAATGATACCACATCATTTAATCCACATAATTCAACTGAATCCACATCATTTAATCCACATAGGTCAAATGATATCACTTCATTTAATCCACATAATTTAAATGATATCATTTCATTTAATCCACATAATTCAAATGAATTTGCATCATTTAATCCACTTAATTCAAATGATACCATGTCATTTAATCCACATAATTCAAATGAATTCACATCATTTAATCCACATTATTCAAATGAATCCACATTATTTAATACATGTAACTCAAATGAATCCACATCAATCAATCCACAATTCAAATGGATCCACATCATTCCACATAGTAAAATGAATCCACATCATTTAATCCACTTACTTCAAATGAATCCACATCATTTAATCCACATATTACAAATGAATCTACATCATTTGCTCCACTTAATTCAAATGAATCCACATCATTCAATCCACTTAATTCAAATGAATGCACATCATTTACTCCACATAATTCAAATGAATTTACAGC
Organism: Ceratopteris richardii; assembly: GCA_020310875.1. NCBI lineage: Eukaryota > Viridiplantae > Streptophyta > Polypodiopsida > Polypodiales > Pteridaceae > Ceratopteris > Ceratopteris richardii. The sequence continues at coordinate 117,319,980 of CM035413.1, forward strand.
ATTTATTCCACTTAATTCAAATGAATCCATATCATTTAATCCATATAATTCAAATGAATGCACATCATTTACTCCACTTAATTCAAATGAATCCATATCATTTAATCCACATAGTCCTAATGAATACACATTGTTTTCAATATGGTCTTAATCCATCCGTAATGGATATCGTTAAACCATACCAAACTAGATTCAAGCATACTCTAGCTATTTCATGTGGGTCTACTTTTTTTGATACATCTCTTTCACATGCTAGTTCTAAAGCATATGTAAACTTATAAACCCCATTTCTATCAATGGGATAACTATTTAAATCTATCTATTTCAAAAGTTGTAATAGGAATATCAAAATTGTATAAGTCTCCTAACTTTTATTAAATGGTGGAGGGCTAGTGGATATACATTCAATTGCAATCCACCAATATTTTCACCTCCACTCATTTGTAGTTGATATTTTTGGATCAAGTACCTTCGGAAAACCTTTTTTTGTTGGCAAATGCATTTCTCTACCAAAATCACATAGTCTGATATAAGCATGCTCAGCTTCAAAATGCAACTAAATGTTTCTTCGATGGAGATCATGATGGGAAATATTACAAGTGTGTAAAAAATGATATTGTTTGCAATAATCCATTGATCACCTTCTAGATATTTGTCTTCACATTTGCCATATCTCCTTCTAGATTTTTTTTTAATACTTTTGCTTTGTGGTATGTTTAAGTACTCTTTTTCATTTCCTCTAGCCACATGTCCAAGGTACCACTATTCTACAATTTGAAAATGAGACACAAGCTTTTGTTATGATGCCTAGCTAGTCCAAATGGAATGATAATTCCACTATTCATAAAAGGAAAAATTGTGGCTCCATTCATGGCTTTGTTCTCTCTTGACTGTATTTCACCACCATGTAATTTGAAAAACTTTGAAGCAAAGAATCTGTTGATGAATCTTGAGTGGGTTATTCTAACTTTATGGATCATTTTATATTATCCTTCTCCCATGAGAGTTGCATCTTCGAAATGAATAGATGAATATGGGAGCAAACAAAGATTATTTGATGTTTGATCTCTCATATTCACATGTAAATCTTTTGTATTTGGATAAATTGTTTGTCTCTCTCCCTATTTAGTCGTGTCGGGTCTCACTCGATTTCATCTCTTCATTGTTTGATAATGTAAATTGGCAAATTTGATTTTGTCGATGAATCCAAGCATTGTGGTGGTATCCAATGCCGATTACTCTACTACTTTGATTATCTGTCCAAAGATAAGAGTAAGCTCTTTAGACATGTGGTCATCTTATACTTGTGATCCTCTTGATACACTACCAAATTTATCTTCAATATTGATATATGTTTTTCTAGATAGTTCTTCAATGAAATCCTTGTAATTGGAGATTTCCATTGCTATAGTGATTTGGTCTTCTCTCATTCCATACATATATGAGCACACAATAGTTTCCAAAAACTTTTTCTTGTGCTTATTTATTTTACCTATCATGTGTGCAAATTAAAGAAATAGACTATTAGATAAATTGAATCAAAATTGATATAAAAACTTTAAACACTAATCTTATTCACAAAAGCAATAATAAAAATTAAGTATCATAAATAAAATGATGGACACTTAAATACATTTTAAGTACACATATAAATAGATACATCAGTAAGTGTTGGATAGATAAATCAACAATATCTGTAGAAAATGATAGAAATATGGATAGATAGTTAGATAAGTAGATTTATAATTAAATAGAAAGTACAATTATCATCTTGATGTGAATCTATGTAACTATTAAGAATGTAAGAGTCAAAGAATCAGACATTCATAATAGTTCATATACACTCACTATACTATGTATGAGTCTTGTCACATGAGTGTATATAACTATTGTGATAGTAAGAGTCAAAAAATCTGACAATCATAATAGTCTCTATACACCTTGTGACCTACACTGTAATTATGCTCACAAGAATCTAAGTGACTATTGTGAGAGTAAGAGTCAAAGAATGAGACAATCACAATAGTTCCTATACACTTCCTATACTATTGAGAGAGTAGGAATCAAGGTGGCGATTCAAAAAATATCAATAGATCTATTGCTCAGTCCTATACTACTGTGACAGTAAGAATTGATGTAGCGAGTCAGACAATCACAGTACTGGTTTATTTTAAATTTTACTCATCAATGATACAAGTAGGAATACTTTCCCGAGTCGAATATGTATATTTTTTATGATTAAAATATGTAAAACTAATTACATAAATACAAACCATACATATGTAGAGACACATATGGGAATCATACAACATGTGTCAGACATTGGTCTACAGAGACCATTCCATGTGTGTGTGGGACGAGGGCTAGTTGGCCAAGGTCCTAAGCTCTGGGGTATATCCTAAGGTATTTGATGGTTAGTGGGGATGAGTGTTGCATGCTGGCCACATGGCGACACTAGAACATTCCAGATCGCTGCTATTTTGGATACAAGAGGATATAAATGGATGGGAGGAGAGTGGCACACACATCATTCACAAGTTTCTTTGAGGAAAGCCTCCCATCCATTTATATCCTCTTGTATCCAAAATAGCAGTGATCTGGAATGTTCTAGTGTCGCCATGTGGCCAGCATGCAACACTCATCCCCACTAACCATCAAATACCTTAGGATATACCCCCGAGCTTAGGACCTTGGCTAACTAGCCCTCGTCCCACACACACATGGAATGCTCTCTGTAGACCAATGTCTGACACTCTCTCCCCCTTCTAAAGATCATTGTCCTCAATGATCAATGAGGGAAAGTACTTGCGAACCAGAGCTGCTGATTCCCAAGTAGAGTCAATAAGTGGTAATCCTCTCCACGCTACCAAATACTCTTGGATGTCACGATTCCTTAACCGTTTCTGTCTCCTATCTAGTATTCTATCTGGAGAATGATCTTCTCTATCGGTTGCCTGCAAAGAAACAATACCCTCTATTAGATTAACGTCCCTAGATATATACTTTCTTAGTTTAGTGACATGAAACACTGGATGGACTCTATAATCTGGAGGAATCTCTAATCGGTATGCAACATCACTCAACTTCTTTACTATCTTCCAAGGTCCACAATACCTTGGTGATAGCTTACTACACTTCCCTGTGGACAATGAAGTAGATCTAGCGGGTACCTGAAGGAAGACTCGGTCTCCTTCCTCAAAGGATCTAGGAGATCTTTTCCTATCAGCATACTCTTTGGCTCTATCAGCTGCTTGCTGCATCTTGGCTTTAGCTATTTCAAGGTTTGCTTGGAGATTCGCTAAGAACTCAGAAGCACTAGGGCATTTCTTAGGCATTCCTATGGTACTGGGACCAGTGGGATTCATGCCATAGTTCATCTCAAAAGGAGACATCCCATTCACCTTGTGAGGTCTATTGTTATAAGCAAACTCTACTAATGGCAAATAACTATCCCAATCTGTCTGTCTCTCAGAAACATATGCCCTTAACATATCCTCTAGAATTTGGTTGACCCTCTCGGTCTGACCATCTGTCTGTGGATGATCACCACTACTCATTTTTGTGACACTTTGAGTTTGTCAAATACAAACTTCCAGAAGTGTCCTATAAATCTGACATCCCTATCTGAAACTATGGATGTAGGTAACCCATGCAATCTGAAGACATTCTGGATAAACAACTCCGCTACCTATGGAGCTTCTATTGTCTCCTGCGTAGGTATGAAATGAGCCATCTTGCTCAGTCTATCTACCACAACTAGGATTGTATCCCGCTTCCTTTGGGTCCGCGATAACCCCACTATGAAGTCCATGGATATACTATCCCAATTATGATCTAGAACTTGTAAAGGATGTAAAAGACCTGGTGTCTTTACCCTTTCTGCTTTGTTGACTTGACACATAAAGCATTGTTGAACATAAGTATGCATATCTCTGGCTAATCCAAGCCACCAAAATGTTCTTCTAACAAGCTGTATTGTCTTGTCAATACCAAGATGTCCTGCGCAGGGAACATCATGGTTATCATGCATGACTTTCTTTCTCAAATCCCGGGAATCTAGCACACAAACCTTTCCTTTCCGCTTCAGTATACCATTCTCCTGTGAGAAATTAGAATACGGAATGGACTTGTTTGCTTTAGTAGAAGAAGAAAAAGTTGGAACTATTTCGTCTCCTAAAATAGAGTCATCACTAATGGCTCTTACTATCTGAAACAAATGTGGATCTTCCACCTATGCTTCCTTAATTTCTTGAAGCAATGAGCTTTCTAAAACTGTAAAGCTCATTTGATACATTGTACGAGATAATGCATTAGCTACTATATTTTCTTTGCCTCTTCTATACAAGATTTCCATGTGAAATTCTTGCATGAGCTCAGCCCAACGAGCCTGTCGGCCTCGAAGATTTGGATAAATACAAAAATACTAGAGTGTATGATGATCTGTGAATACCTTGAAGTCTGTACCATAAAGATAGTGTCTCCAAACTTTAAGTGCATGTACCACTGCATACAACTCTTGTTCATGCACCAGCCAATTGCGTTGTGCACTACTTAACTTTTTACTTTCAAAAGCTATTGGCCAGCCATCTTGACTCAAGACTGTGCCTATGGCTATGCTGCTAGCATCGGTCTCTAACTCAAATGGTTTCTGAGGATCCACCACTTTGAGTATAGGAGCCTCTGAAACAGCTTGTTTCAGAGTATCAAAACTCTCTTGCTGCTCTTGCTTCCATGCAAATGGAATTTTGCCTTGAAGTAAGTTCGTCATAGGTGCTGCTATCGACGAATATGAAGAGATGAATTTTCGATAGAAACTGGAAAGTCCTAAGAATGACCGTAACTGCCCCTCATCCTGAGGAGTAGGCCAAGCTAAAATAATTGATACCTTTTTGGGATCCATCTGAACCCCATGGGCTGAAGTCACATGCCCTAGATAGTCTATCCTCGGAAGAAACAATTGTGTCTTCTCTAGATTTACATACAGTTTATTTTCTTTTAAAATATTTAACACTAACCTTAAATGATTTTCATGCTCATGCACAGTTCTACTATACACTAGCAAATCATCCACAAAATCAACAACACACTTTCCTATGAAAGGTCTTAAAATATCATTCATTAACATCATAAATGTAGCTGGAGCATTTGTCAAACCAAAAGGCATGACCAAATACTCGTAATGACCAAAACAGGTTCTGAAAGCTGTCTTATGTACATCATGATCTTTTACTCTAATCTCATGATAGCCACTCTTTAAATCTATCTTACTAAATACAATGGCTCCACCTAGAGCATCTAAAAGATCATCAATCCGGGGCATAGGATATCTGTGTCTAATAGTGATCTTATTGAGTGCTCGATAGTCGACACACATCCTATAAGATCCATCCTTCTTCTTCACAAGAAGAACTGGTGCGGAAAAGGGTGAATAGCTGGATCTAATCAACCCTTTTTGAAGATACTTGTCCACGACCTTGCGGATTTCATTTTCCTTCTACAAACTCATTCGAAATGGTGGTCGAGCGGTCCCACTCGCTCCTGGTACCAATTTGATTCTATGCTCTATATTCCTGCAAGGAGGCAAACCTGAAGGTAATTCCTTTAAAAACAACTCTTGGAATTTTGCTCTCACTTTAGCTGAAAGTGCTGGAGCATTCCAACTAGAGTCTCCATGACTGCATGAATCCATCTCAACATAGGACAAATACACGAAATAAAGAAAATAGATATACTTACAATCAATTTTGAGCAACTTGGTAGCAGTCACCAATCGCATCTCTTGGAGATCTGGTTCTCCACGGATCAGTAATCTCCTTCCCTCATGCTCAAACTGATACACATGCTAAGCAAAATCAATGACTGGTTTCTTCCTCGCATGCCACTTCTTACTAAGAACTATGTCGAAACAAGCTAATCTCGCTATCTCAAAATCCAATCTGTCCTCATAGGACTGGATATGAATGTACCGTATCTAAACATAATCTCTTGACTAGTCAAGAACTAATAACATTATGAGTCGAACCTGTGTCAAAGAGTACCTTGACAGGCTGTCCTGCCACGACTCCTCTCATAACGATAAGCTCAGTGTCTAGGAACCGGTATCCTTTCTGTGCCACTGGTGAAAGCACAGCATCCGGCACAGTCGGAACCTTTTTAGTGACTGTCATAGCCACTATGGGAGATGATAATGGAGATGGGGGATCCCCAAACTCATCCTCACTCCCACCCCCTGCCTGAGTCGGATTTATGCCTCCCATCCATTTATATCCTCTTGTATCCAAAATAGCAATGATCTGGAATGTTCTAGTGTTGCCATGTGGCCAACATGCAACACTCATCCCCACTAACCATCAAATACCTTAGGATATACCCCCGAGCTTAGGACCTTGGCTAACTAGCCCTCGTCCCACACACACATGGAATGGTCTCTGTAGACCAATGTCTGACAACATGTGTGACACAATAAACATAACAATAAAATAGAAAATAAATTTAAAATAGATCAATAACTAAATTTTATGGTGAGGAAAGGGGTCTATGAATGGTATGGTAGTTGTAGAGCTCTACGAACTTGTGAAGAAGCATGTGCCGAATAAGCTTTTCAATCGAATTAAAAAATATTTTCTTTTGCTTATAAATTTATTTGTGATTGAAATCACTTTCGATCATGAAGTTTTCATCAAAAGCTTTTCTATTGAAAGCATGTCCGTGTCCGATTTTTTTTTCACATTTATTTGGAAATCCACAAATAATATGAACTTATTTGGTATTTTTCCATTATTCAATCAAATAAATGCAACTTAGTCTATAATCCTTTCTACATAAGCATGATAGTGCTTGAATGTATCAAACATTTTAGATTTATCCTTGATCACATATAATGTGATCCATCTTGTTGCATCATCTGCAAACAAAACATAGTATCTTGATCCATTGATGTTATAGTTCTTTGAAGGACCCCATACATCTGTATGTATCAATTCAAGCATGTTTGTATGCATGAATCCTTGTTTGTTGTTTGATTGTTTGTGATCTTTACCTAATTGATGTGCCTCACATTTTTATGTCATGTGTTGACCTTGAACATTGGGTAAGCCTAGCATTGATCAATTCTTTGCCATATTCTTTATATGTGTTTCATTATAACAACCTAGACTTTGGTTCATAGGTCCAATTCAGTCATCTTTTGGCTTCCATAAGTGAACAAGGCATGTCCTACATTACCTTGTACCTTGAGAGTAAAGATTCTTCCTTCTTTTTTACTTGCAACAATGTTCTTATATCCTTGATTTGGATCTTCCACATAAACTCCATCATTAATGAATCTAACTTCATATCCTTTCTAAACAATTTATCCTACTCTTATTAAATTCTTTGGAATTGTGGGAACATGAATTACCTTACTCAATAGTGTACTCCCATTCTTTGTCTTCACTGATCCAATGTTCTCCACTTTATGTTTAATGTTATCTCGAGTTTGAACTATATGTCCATGCTCCTTTTCTTCCATGTCCATCATCAAAGCAATGTTGCCACTGAGGTGATTGCTACATGTTGATTCAATGTAGAATACTCTTTTATCTTCACTTATTACTTCATGTCTAGCATTCATGGCCATAGTTGAATCCTCCTTTTGATTTGATGCATAATTGTAATAGGTGTTCTTATAGGATTAGTTTTGGAAGTTTCTTCCACTCTACCATATGTATTCCTACCACCTCTTCCTTTGAAATTACCTCTTTGGCTTTTGCTTCCTCTACCTCTTTGATTGTAGTTTTGATTATAATTGCCATTACTCTGAGTATCATGCCAACATTCATTTTCAAAGTGAGTTTTTACCATAAATCCAACAAGCTCTGCAATTATCTTTTTTCTTCCACCTCTTCCTTTCCCTTTGTTATTTCCTTTACCTTTAGTAAAGTCACATTGATTTGAGGTGTCACCTTCTTCATTTGATTGTTGTTTGCCTTTAGCATTATTCTTCTTGTCCTTTGAATACATAGTTTGACCTACACTTTTCTCATTTTCATGTTTAATGTCTTGCTCAAATGTTAGCATGTGTCCTAGCAAATGATTTAGATCTAGAGTGAAATGATATAATGATAATCCAATTGAAAATATGAAAGGTTTTCACCTTTCATCACCTCTTAATCCTCTAAGGGTCTATCTTACCAATTTCTATTCTTCAATATCTCCATCAACTGCTCTAAAGCAATCTACAATATCTTTCATCTTTATCAAATAATCAAAAATTTATTGTGAAGCTTTCCTTTTGAAGGTTGTAAACTTAGCCTATAGTGAAGCCTTTCTTACCTTAGTTGTATTTTGTAAATGTTCTTACAAATCATTCCATTTATCAATTGCAATCTCTAGCCCTCTGATGTGTGGCAAGAGATAATCATTAATAGACATATAGATAATGCTCCTAGCTTGAGCATCTTTCTTCATCCAATTCTTCAACTTTGCAAGCTCTTCCCTAGTTGGGAGACTGGGATCTTGAAGATCTAGCTTCTCCTCTTTTCTCTTGGTGTAAGGCATTAAATTTTTGCCCATAAGGTGAGCTTCCAACCTCCTAGACCATGCTAGTTAGTTCTCTCTATCAAGCTTGTCTATCTGAATGCTCTCTCCCATTCTTTTTCACCTTTCTTGAGAAATTCTTACACTACACTTATGGAATGTATATTTGGAAGAAATTTTGTACTTTTTCTAATCCATTTGAGCTCCCTTTGTGTCCTTGTAAAGCTCTTTTTTAAAACTCTAGCCTTCCAATGCTTTGTGTAGCTTCCATTTGGAAATTTGCAACAGTCCGACCTTTTCTTCAATCCCTTGACTTGATCTGCTTCTTCTAGCTCTGATACCATTCCTAGACACCTCTCTAATCTCCAATGTCAAATTTATCTTGATCTGACAACACCCCCATGTCAAGTATAGACAAGACTTTACACAAATGCTTCAAACCTTTCCAATTTTGAGATTGACATCCATCTTCTTCTTCAATTTTGAATTTGTCCTCGGGTAACAGTCACATGACATGGACCAATAAGCGAGCACCATGTGGCAAACCAACATTGGGAATCGCAATGGCTAGATGATGTGGCCCACTCAAATAATGCCATGTGGAATTGTATGTTGGGATTCATAACAGCTAGATGATGTGCACCAATCACAGGGCACCACATGTCACCAATGGTCAACTCATTTCATAGGCCTATTTAAGCTCCTCTATTTAGTGTTTTTCATTTTTTTGTGAACACAACCGATCCAAGCGATTAGGGACATCAGGAAGTCTCGGATGCACCTAATCACTTTGATCGATCGTCATGATCAATCATTTTATAACAAGACTGGTTCAAGCGAATAGGGGCATCCGACGATTTTCGGATGACTCTAATTGCTTGAATATGGGAGAACAAATGGAATGATAATTCATGAAGAATATAAGGATGAACAATACAAGTGATTAGGGACATTTGGGGATTTCTGCATGACCCTAATCGCTTGGATCGGTCGTGTTTCTTGAATGTCGTAGAGTGCTTTGTGAAAGATTTTTTACATTAGTTTTTTTGCTTTTTAAATTTCTTCCAACCTTTTAAACTCTTTTTTTATGCAGGTTATGGCTAGGACAAAGAAGATAGCAAGGAAGTTGTACCCTCAAGATCAAGAGAAAAATGGCCACAATCAAGATGACAAGGGGCCTTCTCCCCAGACAAGAAATCAAGGCATTAATGCATCAAATAAGTCTTCAAAAAAGGGTCCATTACCATGTTAAGTCTTTGTGGGAGATAAGAAAGGCTCAAAAGTCTCTGGGACTCTCCATCCTCATACTTCCTTTCATGGGAGTTGTCAAGAAAATTTCAGCCAATCTCTGTTCCATGATGAAGACCACATCCTTCATAAACGTGAAGTGGCAAACCCAAGCTCTTCTAAGCTAGCAAGAAATTGCAGAAGACTTTGCAATCGACTTCATGAATGATGCTTACTTGTGTGCAGCTCATTGTCACAACTTGACATTGATGGAAAAAGATTATGTGATTGTTGAAAGAACTTGGAGAAGCTTGTCGAAGTTCTTTCAGTGGTATCAGAGCTAGATCAAGATGGGTGACGGCTTTCCCTCAATGATCGAGAAGCTTGATCGACACAATTACGCGGCTTGGCAAATCAGAATGGAGGCCTATTTGCAAGGTAGAAATCTTTATGGAATTGTAGCATGTGATGAAGTTATGCCTATTCCAAGATCCAAAGGAGGACCTACACAAGAGGAGACAGATAAGCTCACACTTTGGTGCGCAAGGGATGCTCAAGCAAGGTCGTACATAATAAACTCTATCTCTGAATTTCTATTACCACATATTAGAGGATGCAAGACATCTCAAGAGACTTGGGACTCCCTCGAGACTTTCTTTTCTGCTAGTACCAAAGCAAGAAAGAATCATCTTTGGAACGAGTTCAACCAAATGAAGAAGACACCTAAACAAACCATCATAGAGTTTATTACCAAGGTCAAGGAGGTTGCGGATCAGTTAGCATCCATTGGAGAGCTGATTGAAGAAGAGGTCATCATAAGGCAAATTCTTGGCATTCGAAGTGATAAGCAATGGCAATCCTTGATCTCATCATGGATGTGCAAACTCCAGACTTCAACATCTTTCTTGGACAACTCTTCTATCAAGAAGCCAACAATAGCAACTACCATATGATCTTGATTCTGACTCTCACCAACTAGGAAGCAAGCATGATACACAGGTCCAGGATCCAAGAAGTGATATAGATGATGACCAAGATGAAAGAGAAAGGGATTACAAGCTATGGAAGTCAAGAGGCAAAGCAAAGATGCAAGAGGTTGGAGAATGCTCCAAACAAGCACCTAGAAGATCAGCGAGAGAGAAGAAACAACCAAAAAGATATGGATATGATTCCACATTTGTTACGAAGCATTCAATCTACTTGGCAAAAGACTCTATTTCAGAGGAACCCTCAACCTATGAAGAGGCAAAGGGAAACCCTAATTGGGAAAAGGCCATGAACGAAGAGATAGATGCATTGAAGGAAATGGACACTTGGGATTTGGTTCCAATGTCGCTAAATCAAAAGGTAATTGGTTGCAGATGGGTATATAAAGTTAAAAGAAATTCATATGGATCAGTTTGCAGGTACAAGGCAAGATTAGTTTCCAAAGGATGCTCACAAACTCATGGTATAGACTATGAGGAAACATTCTCACCAGTTGCAAAGATGACCACAAACAGGACATTGATAAGTGTAGTTGTTGCAAGGAATTGGAGACTCCTCCAACTTGATGTGAAAAATGCATTTTTAAATGGTTGGATAAGTGAAGAGGTATACATGTCACAACCACCAGGTTTTGAAAACCCTAATCATCTATCTTATGTCTGCAGACTTACGAAAGCATTGTATGGATTGAAACAAGCTCCTAGAGCTTGGAATTACAGGTTGGTTACATATCTTCAAGATCAAGGTTTCAAAGCTAGCAGCTAAGATCCTTCTCTATTCATCAAAAGGGATCACAATGAGGTTATCTATCTATGTGTATATGTAGATGATATTATTGTGACAGGTGATGATCTAAATGGCATTCAAAGGATCAAGAGACACATGCAAGAGGAGTTCAAAATCAATGACCCAGGTGAGCTCACATATTTCCTAGGTATGCAGGTGATATACACAGATGAAGGAATGTATTTGACTCAAAGAAGATACATTCAGGATCTTCTTCTCAAGTTCAAAATGGAGAACACTAAACCTGCAGGTACACATCTAGAGATGAACCATAAACTTAGTGTTTATGAAGGTGAGAAAATTGGAGACATTAAAGAGTATCAAAGCTTGGTAGGTAGCTTGATATATGCTACTCATACAAGGGCAAACATCTCATATAGTGTGGGAGTTCTTAGTCAGTTCATGCACTCACCGAGAAGACCACACATGGATGCGGCTAAGAGAGTACTTAAGTTTCTCAAAGGTACAATCAACGAAGGTATATTCTATCCTTACCCTTCAGATTTGGATATCAAAATCTACTCAGATGCAGATTTTGGGCAGGAGCTAAGGATGATAGAAAAAGTACATCTGGTTACTTAGCATTTGCACGTTCGAAGCTAGTGTCATGGAGTTCCAAGAAGCAACCAACAGTTGCTTTATCCTCAACTGAAGCAGAGTACAGAGGCTTGACCATAGCAACTCAAGAGGTAATATGGTTAAAAGCATTGTATACAGATTTGGGACTTGTGAGTTCCAAACCTCACATATTTGGAGATAATGTAAGTTTCATGCATCTAGCGGCAAATCCTATTTTCCATGCGAGAACAGTTTTTACAATCGCCAATCCGGCGGTTGAGCGAGTTGTTCTGTGGGGTTTTGATTGTGATTGTTCTATTGATTAAGCGTATCGTGGTGTCGCTCTTTCTTGTAAGGTGTTGTAACTTGTTGGATGAAGTCTGTGTAATTGCGGTAGTGTTCTGAGAACTCTAAGTCATATTATGTTGTCTTCGGTGTTGAGGTCCATCCTCATACGGTAAGGGTTAAGCTACAGTAAGGGTCGTCTTAAGTTGCATACTGGACCCCCCCAGTACTGTGTGTCTAAGATTGTTGAGTTCTTCTGTGTCTTTGGTTTTGTTTGATTGTTGTACCTCTTCGGTGAAGGTTGAATTACTGATATTGTCTCTAGTGTTACAGTATTTTGTATTCGGAACAGTTCTTGAGTTCATCAAGTAACTCTGGATCACGATACTATATAATGTGGTGAAGTGTGTTCGGTCAACTTTGGGAGAGTTTGGTTGAGTACTGTAAGATTGTAAGTGTAACAAAGTCTTGATGGGGTTTGAGCATCAGTGTATTGCTGTGTGTAAAGTGGTTAGTTTGGGGAACCAAGCATAGGGCCTCTGCCTAGCAGACCCCTTCCACTCCCAAGAACCCAATAAATGTTTAAACGCGCTACTGATAGTTAGTCCCGTGTTTAACACTGTGCGCCGTCTGTGGGAAGGTGGCAACAGATCAGATTGTTGCAAATCGATCGTGGAAACGCGACTATATATTGTCAATCGACAGTATTAGTACGTAAGTAGTTCAAAAGATGATACATGCCGGTTACTCGATCCGGTGAGACGTATCCGAAGAACCCACAGCCTCGGGTACCCAATTTGCTAAGGACAGCTCCAGGAGGTAGAAGCGCAGATAGGTTTAACCCAGTTGCCAAGGAAGTGAAGAATGCTAGTAGTGATTCCGGTAGTATTCCGGTGGATTGCACTACATTTCTGGCAGATTCCGGTGCGATTCCGGCACACTCTGTCGAAGAAATAGTGACTCGAGAGTCTGCGAATAGAAACGTCTTGGCCAAAGAAATTAGTGAAGGTGAAAAAGCACCTTGTTTTGCTGAAAAGTCGACACCTTCCGATGTTATTTCGGTACCAGTTGCTGAAAGTTCACCGTTTTCCGATGATCGTGTACGTTTCTTGGTGAATCTTCAGTCCAGTCACCGCTCTTTGGAGTAAGCTTTCCTACATTTGATATCAAGAAGGAAGGTAGCTTGTTCGAAGCTGAGATCCGAAACATACTGAACAATATTATCAAGCCGAAGAGTGCACAGGCTGACGATACGGATTCCGACGGTTCAGATATCGAGCTTCAAGATATAGAAGATAGTCACAATACAACCACCAGCACGATGAGTGGACAACAACAACAACCACAACAACAACAACCACAACAACAACAACCACAACAACAACAGCAAGAGCAACAACAACATCTATTTCCACCCAGGCCGACTCCAACAGGAGTAACGTACACTAAATTTGGAGGATTTCTAGGTGATGACCCAGATGCTCATGTACGCATATTTGAGATAAGTTACGCAGTGCTCAATTATCCACCTGATCCAGCGTATAAAGCTATTGTCTTCCAGTCTACATTGGTTAATGAAATAGCCAGGTGGCTGACAGAATATTATATTAACCCTTTCGGCACCTATGAAGCAGTAAGGGATGCATTTTTGCAGAGATTCAGGCTAAAGAAGAATCCAGCCGAAATTTTCGATTACCTGCAAAACAATAGACAGAAGATAAATCAAACAGTACAGGAATATGCCACCCTATGCAGAACTCATGTGAGGCAATTACCACCAGCACATGCCAATCTATCAGATGACGTTATCACTCAATGGTTTATCAATGGTTTGACTCCGCAACTTAAACAGATTATGATCATACGTTGTGTGGGAGCTATGACGCTAGATGCGGTGATTGCGATGGCTTTGCAGCTGGAAAACAAGGTTGGAGGATTTACAGAAGACTTGGAATGGTTAAAAACAAGTAAAAATGTTGCAGAAGATCCGACCAAACAGATGTACTGCACCACATGCAAGAATTCAGGGCATACCAGTGCCACTTGTGCCCTCAACCAGTTGTTTTGTGCTATCTGTAACACGACAAGAAATTCCACCGAAAACTACACATACAATGCTAAAGTACAGGGAACAGCCACAGTGAATGCAATTATACAAGAATCAGGGCAGTCTGCCAATCACTATGTACCTCCTCAAATGAGAAACAACCAGCAGCAGGGATACCGAAATTACAGAGGACAGAGAAATAATAACTACAATGCAAACCGTTGGCAGGCAGAACCAGCACAGGAAAATACTAATTTGCCACCACCTCACTTCCATTTTTGCGGTGAATTTGGCCACATTAGAAGATTTTGTAAAGATGCAGCTGAATATGATCAGAGGAAGAAAGAGCGCGAGAACCCTATGACAAATATGGTTCAGATCACACCCATAGAGACACAAGATGCAGTAGTTCATACCAGATCCGGTAGGCCATTACAACCAGCAGCTGAAATATTTGAACCAGGCATCCTAGAGCAGCAGAGAACATATGACAAGGCTAGTCAGTGGACCACCACAGAACCTCCAGTGTTCCCAGATCCTATTCCGGTGACACAAGTTCCACCGTCAAAGGAAACTACACAGGAGCAAGAGTCAATTCCAGTAACTGACGCATCGTCTTCAGAATCGGTGAAAGAAACAAGTCAAGTAAATCAAGCATGGGAAATCTTATCTAAAGCGTCCATTACTCTTCCTCTTGGATAGTTACTTGCACTAGTACCAGGAGTCCGCCAACAATTCGAGCAACAGTTTAGTACTGAGTCTGCCTGCATTCCGGCAACAGCAACAGTTTAGTACTGAGTCTGCCTGAATTCCGGCAACAGCAACAGTACAACCAGAAACTGATGCTACGGTGGATCATTCGGTCCCATTGATTACGGTATGGTACAAAAATCATAAAATCAATCAAGACCTAATTGATGGAGGGTCTGGTGTAAATATTTCTACTGCCGCTCTGTGTAAAAAGTTAGGATGGACAAAAATTGAGCCTGTCCAATTTTTTGTAAGGATGGTTGATCAGTCCAGATGTAATAAAGTAAGTCTATGATCCAAGGGTCTGGCCGGTTCAGACAGATCTGAAATCGGACACCGTTTGGTCATCCGTGTGTATGACCAAAGATCTCGAGTTTAGACTTACTAGGAGGTCTTGTGCTCTTGTGAACAAGTGAACCACTTAGCTTAGTGGTTAAGTCTCAAGGATGTGAAGGACGAGGTCTTGGGTTCAATCCCCATGAGGTACATGGGAAGAGTATTTTGCCCAAAGAGCTCTAGAACCTTCTAGAAGCATCCACTGGACACTTGGCGCACATGTAGTTACATGGCTGACACTTGGATGATTAGCATCCACCTGCCCAAGAAGGCAGTCCCCTGGAGAGAGCTATATATAGAGGCATTTGGTTGGGAGGAGAGTCATCTCTCAAGCATGTGGTGGTCGTAATCGCTACGCTGTTGCATTGGTATCAGAGCTTCATTCTCCATAGCTCTCTTTCATCATCTTGCTCATCAATTTGCTCTCGCCTATATGCGTGTGCATAAACTCTTCTACGAAGAAGAAAGAAGCTCGCGGCCGTTTTGAGAAGAGAGCACGTTGATTGTGCGCTTGGCTTAGTTTAGGAGAAGCATAGCAAAAGAATAGATCATCTCTGTGTGCTGCCAGCAGGATTCGAACTCCCGCCCCCCTGCTAGGAGCGCGCTGCTCTATCCACAGAGGCGTCGTCATCCACGTGTAGATTTTCCGCAGCAGAGAGTATTGACCGTAAATCTTGCTGAAGAAGATCTCAATTTGTAGATCTAAAAATGCATACTCTCTGTTGTGGCTGAGGGGATTCGATCCCTCGCCCCCCCAATAACGGCGCAACCATCTACCCAACGCACCCGCGGGCATTTACGCTCAGCAATCTGCAGAGATTCATCTAGTGTTCAAATCCAGCGCTGCAGAAGATCTCAGAAAGGAACAAAACAAAAAATAGCTTTCTCTGCCCGCTGCGCCTGCTAGGGATCGAACCCAGACGGGTTCCTTGGGAGGACGCTCACGTAGCCACATCGCCCACGAGTTTTACTTGCCTATGAGTGCAGAGCAAAGTCTCCTAAAACAGTAATCAGAGTTGAAGTACAACTTCTTTTATCCATACAAGAAGTTAAATCCTCCTCAGCTGTACGGATCCGGGATTCGAACTATCGCCCTCCCAGACAGAGCGCGATCTTCTATCCAACGCGCCCACGGGCGGTTCACTGTGAGCTGTATGCAGAAATTTTATCTAGTTCTAACAATTCGCGCTGAAGAAGAATGAGCACAGCGCTAAAAGCGCCAAAACTTTCATTTCTGCTGTGCGCAACACGGATTCGAACCCGGGCGGGAGGTCTGTCAATATGTTGACGTAGCCAAGGCGCTTATAACCTTCTAGTATTCCTTTTGCTGCAGAAAGATTCTAGTCTCCAGTCGCCACTGAAGATTGGCCCACGACTGTTGTAACCCGAGGCACAATTCCTGCAGATCACTTTATTCGGTGTTTGATCCGAGATCTATTAAGTTTTGGGAGCACTTTTCCTTAGCTAAAGAAACAAGCACCAAAGAAAGTTAAAGTTTTGAGCAAAGTGTGATAGAAGTGGAGCTGTGGAGTGAAGATCCGGAGGCCTAACTTCGTCGACCTTGACGGACCAAATCATCCGGGACTATTTCTTGATGAGGAAGCTTCAAGAATGGTGAATAGCTCCTGGCAAGGATCAAGGGATGGACGAAGCTATGATCAAAGCTAAGTATTTTCCAGTTTCTGCTTGGCCTTAATGCTTGATTTATCTTGTTTTCATTATTCTACGCTTAATCCTAGATGCACATTGAAGTAGCCAAGATTTCAATCGATTAAGTCTAGATTAGGATAATGAAAACAATCGATTTCTTATTTCAAGCATTAGTTTGCATTAAGGAAAGACTTGATTTCAAAAAGATCCTTGTGCATCAAAGAATGTATTTTTGATAGTTTAAATACATATTTCCTTTCCATTGAGTAAGTTTTCTATTGCACTTCAAGGGTATGTTTTTATATCATAGTGCATTAGGACAAAGGAAAGGATATACATGCATCAGGATTGCATGATATACATTCTTAGTACAAGAAAAAAATCGTGCATCAAGTTCATGCATGATTGTTGTATTATTTTTTGGGCATGCAAAGAACATGCATGCATACGCATGTGAGCATATGCTTTTGCATGTGGATACATGCATTTGCATGATAGAATGGAATGCTGTTTGCAAGTAGATATGAGAATGTACTCTCTTAGTATTTAGCTTACTTTATAAAGCTCGCAGTTTGACCTTAGGGAAGACCAAGGACTAGTTAGTTGCAAAGACATACTAGTTCTAGTATTGCAACTCAAGTAATTAGTCGATTTCTTCCCAAGTCGATACTCTTCTATCAAAGACAAATACTTAATGACAATTAAGTATGATAGATGTCTTGCTAGGTATAAGTAAGCACTAAGAGAAAGTTAAGTAATAAATTTCCTTGATGACCAAGAAAATTTAATTACTTGCAAACTCTTTTGTGATGTATCATGACTCTAATTCCTGGATGTACTTAAAAAGTCATGCGGATAAGCTTTAGTTGATTAGTTATATATTTTATGTAACTTCTCAAGCATCCCAAAGGTTGGATGAGAACATCAACTATATTTCCAAGTTCCTTGAGTACTCTTCTACTTAGCAGATTTCGAAAGTTTAAAGAAGTTTCTTTGTGGTTTCAAGATTTGTATCTCATGATGAAACCTCGGTAAGTAACTTTTTGGAATTGAGATATGAAATAGTCAAGCCTTCTATTTCATGTGAGATCATTCTCCTACCATGTTTAAGATGAATTTATTTTTGGGAAGGTAGATGTTCCAAGTAGAGGATCTTAATTGATTCATGAACTCTTCCCAAAATACACATAAATTCATATTATATGATAGGTCCAAGGAATGATGCAGGCAAAACCTCTTTAGGATATAAATGTTCTGCCAAGATATAAAGGTACCAAGCTTTTATAAATTTTTATTTGATTTCATCTCAAGGAGTAATGGAAATCAAAAGTTAAACCTCAACATCAATTGATCCTTGATATCAATAAAAGGATGTTAGGTTCTATAATTGCATCTCTGGTAAATGATGCAACTAGCTAAGCAATCTTTAGGAAATAATATAAGTTCCTAAAGACTTGAAGCAAGTATGAACTTTTCATTTAGGAGTAGAAAGTTCCAAGAAATGGATCTTAAATCCATGAACTTCTCCTAAACAAGTTATAAAGTTCAAAGTGTTCATAGTTGCATTACTATTGGATCAATCAATAGATGCTTGGACTTTAAACATAAATTTGATTAGTGAAATATGTTTAAAGGACTCTAGTAACATCTGAAGATTGACCAATAATAATGAGTTTTGTATCAAACTCAAGAATACAAGTCGATATCACATAAATGAAAGTTCAACTTAAACTTTCATACTGGCAAATGTGATATTTCGTCTCTAGTTTGATACTCAGGAAATAAATACAATTGAATCAGTAAATTTTTTGGATATCATTTGAAAGAATTTCTTTTAAATGTTCTTTTTGCAAAAGATTCCAAGATGAATCATTTGCTCAAGTTATTTGATTCCTTAGAAGGAATCTCAAGTCTTTGAAGAAATGGCATTCTTTCAAGCTTTGAGAATGAAATTCTTCATACTATAAGTAGTTCCCTAGACGTCCCAAACCACTAGAAGTGGTATTTCAAGTCCTATTTGTGATATAACCTAAAGGTATATCAAAGATTCTTAGCTTTGGAATCTGAGAGGCATAAGTGTATGCTTGGACTTGAGAAAGATCTCTAAAAATCCTGCAGGTAAGCAAAGAAGCTTAAAGATAGTTTAAGAGATCTTAAAGATAAAGACTATAAGTCTTTATTTTTATCGCAAGATCAACCAGACTTGATCAAACTTGGCCATGATTGTCCAAGTAATGTGCAATTGAACTACTTTGTAGATTGCCCAAGTATTGGCAATAAAATTCCTTTTGGGAATTATTCACTCAAGTTCCATTTATTCGATGGAAAACTGTGAAAAAGAGTAAGTTGTTCCAAGTCTGAACAGAGTAAAGAAATTCCAAGAATGTAGTCTGCAACCGTGAAAATGGTAATTAAGTCTGTGGAAGGTAAAACATAAGTGTTTGCCTATCCTTAAAGGGATTTTGGTACAAATCCAGAAAGCATGAGCGGATGCTTAAGACTTAAGCAGTAAAGAGATTCCTAAATAAAGTCCCCGGGGTAGGTACCTAAAGCAACAGTAAAGAAAGGAATCTAAAGACAAGAAGTCAAAAGCTCTTGTCGCTACAAAATTGGTCAAGGGTAAACCAATTGAACTTGAATTCGAAAAAATTCAAGAACTTGGAATTCTGATTGATATTCTGTCAAAGAGGTTTTCAAGTTTCCAAGGCAAAGCACATGATTACGAGGTGATCATGCGAAGGAATCAAAACCTAGGAAAATCTAGTTAGAGGTAATGCCTGAAACTTCCAATTCTTGTAAAAGAATTGAAGAAATAAGGTACTCTATCAAGAGATGTTTAGACTTTAGGATAAGAATCACCCACACATTAATGTGAATATAAAATAGGGTGGTATGGGACACCAGATTTTATACTCAGATTGATGTAGGAAAGATGGAATGGGACATCGGACCGTGGGATGATGATTATCTTTTAGTCCTAGTTTGGATTTTGAAGTTAGGTTTCATCCTCAAGGGAATTAAGACTTCAAGGAAAAGTTTAATTCGTAAAGGATGAAAGTAGTATCTTACGATACTTCAAGGTAACTTCAAGATTAAGGAAACTAAAGATATGAAGTAAGTAACTTCCAAGATCTTCATAGAACACTTCAAGTTTAAGTGTTATTGATCAGAAATATTTGATAAATTTTCTGAAAGAAGTTGGACTTTTACTTTGAGTTGATCTTTTCAACTAAAGATTCAATTGACTAAGTCAAGTATCAAGTTCCTAGTGTAACTTGATAAATTCACTCTTTTAGACTCAAAGAAATGCACAAGAATTGCATTCACGATTAGGAGTCAAAAAGACTGAATGTGACATGAACTTAGTCTCAAGTGAAGCATTATTTGAAAACTAAACTCATCGATAGAACCTCAGTGGGTCGACACACTGATGTTGGTTACCACACTAGTATCTTGTGGTTGGATGATGTTTTTGATTTTCTTTGAGAATCCAGCTTATTTCTCTGAAAGATAAAGACAATGCTTCAATATCTTGTTAAAATAGATCTTTGAAAAGTAAAAAGTCCTGAGTCATCTAGTCTTTGACTCATAGCAAGTTTATGTATGTGCGAAGTTTGAATTGGTTGTACAAAGTCTTAGTTATCTCTTTCCGCTTTCCAAATCTTTTGGAATTGACTCAGATATGGTATCTGATTTCTTTTTGCAAAAGACCAAGGATAGCCGGTTAGAATTAGATAACTAACTTGAACATCCTAGATAGATGTTATGTACAAGAACCTTTTCAATCTTCAAAAGATGATAAGTCTAAGTAGACTTATTCATTTGATTTTGCTTCAAGTTATAGCATAAATGATTTCCTGGAGTCCAGTATACTCTAGAATAGAGAAGTTAGGAATTGCTCATCAGATTGACAATTCCCAAGAACTTTCAGTTAAAGTCTTTGAGAAAAGTGTCCTAAGTTGGACAAATTTTCATTTTGAATTTGAATTGGTGAAGTTAGTATGGTTGATTCCACCAAAATGGTAAACTTTCTCCTACAGTTTACATAGGATTTTTTCAACTCATTGGGACAGAGTAGTCCTCTAGTCGGGTGAAAAAATCAAGTAACTGTTAGATAAAAGTAAACCATTGAACAGACATCTAAAGTTAGATGTATGGGACAACCACACTTCAAGTTCTCCAAAACAAATTCAAGTGAATCAAGAATTCTCAAAGTCTTGCGAGGGATAAAGAATCCCACCTTCATTACTAAGCCCATGCACCAGTTATGCCTAGAAATGGACTAGTAATTTGAATCCACCTAAATTCACATGTTTGTGCCTAGATCGCACATCCAGAAACTGTGAATTAGCCAGGGATATGTGTTTAGATCCACCCTTATTATTCTTCACTAGTTTGTACTTTGTCCCGTTTATCAAAGTGCAAACCTGGATAGTGTTTTGAATCATTTGGGCAGGGATGCCACCACAGAGATGAGACATGTTCTTCCAGTTCTAGAACATGACCATGTTCTTCCAGTTTTAGAACATGAGGCTCGGGGGTTGCCTACAGTATGTATATAGCTCTATTTTCGAGGACGAAAATCTTTTCCAAGGGGGGAAGAATGTAATAAAGTAAGTCTATGATCCAAGGGTCTGGCCGGTTCAGACAGATCTGAAATCGGACACCGTTTGGTCATCCGTGTGTATGACCAAAGATCTCGAGTTTAGACTTACTAGGAGGTCTTGTGCTCTTGTGAACAAGTGAACCACTTAGCTTAGTGGTTAAGTCTCAAGGATGTGAAGGACGAGGTCTTGGGTTCAATCCCCATGAGGTACATGGGAAGAGTATTTTGCCCAAAGAGCTCTAGAACCTTCTAGAAGCATCCACTGGACACTTGGCGCACATGTAGTTACATGGCTGACACTTGGATGATTAGCATCCACCTGCCCAAGAAGGCAGTCCCCTGGAGAGAGCTATATATAGAGGCATTTGGTTGGGAGGAGAGTCATCTCTCAAGCATGTGGTGGTCGTAATCGCTACGCTGTTGCACCAGAGTCCACCCAGTAGGACTAGTACGAGATGTGCCCATAACTCTGCAAGGCACAACATTTAAGATGACTTTTGTCGTCTTAGAGCTACCAGAGTCTAGCTTGGATTATAATTTTCTTTTTGGCCGTCCTTGGTTGAAACAAGCCAAGGTGATACAAGATTGGTCCGCACAGGAACTCACTTTCAAGGATAATAATCATAAATATGTTGTTAAGTTAGATGTTATACAGCCTTGTGAATTACATGCTAGACCTTATTTTGCAGAACCAATTCATATGTTAGATGGTTTGTCAGATGATGAAGAAGAAGAGTTTTTGAAGAATAATATTGATTTGATCTCCCTAGGAACTGTTGATCTACAATCTGTTGTAGATAATTGGAATCCGACAGTTTGCACGGTGATGCCTGTGACGGAAGAAGACAAGAAAGAAGATACTGCTGCTGTAGATGACACTGATCTACAACAACTTTTAAACCCACACGATGTTACAGAGAAGTCCCGACAATTCTATGTTCCAGAAGATCAGTTAATTACATATAATTTAGGTGATGAAGTTAATCAGCGACCTGTAAAAATAAAGGAAGGATTTCCTGAAATGTTTCAAGCAGAGTTAATACAGTTGCTTCGTGAGTTCTATGATGTTTTCGCATGGGATTACAAGGACATGAAGGGTTTGGACCCTCGCACTTATCAACATAGGGTCATGCTGAAGCCGGAAGCTAAGCTAATCAAACAACCCAGCTACCGGATGAATCCAAACTATGCAGCAAAGGTAAAGGCAGAGCTTGATAGGTTACTAAAAGTCGGATTCATCATACCAGTAGCGCATGCTGAGTGGATATCACCCATTGTTATCGTCCCTAAGAAGAATAAGCAGTTACGCATATGTGTGGATTACCAGAAATTAAATGTTGCTACGGTGCCTGATCCGTTTCCTCTACCTTTTCTTGACACGATGCTTGACATAGTAGCAGGACACGAAATGTACTCATTCTTAGATGGATACAGTGGGTATAATCAGGTCAGAATGGCTGAGGAAGATATACCAAAAACAGCGTTCATCACCAATTGGGGTGTATTTGCTTGTACTGTCATGTGGTTTGGATTAAGAAATGCCCCCAGTACTTTCCAAAGGTGTATGCAGGAAATATTCTCCCCTTATCTTACCTCGTTCATGCAAGTATATCTTGATGATTTCTCTTTGTTCAGTAAGATGGTAGCACACTTGTTCCATTTACGGTGCTCCTTTGAGAAATGCAAAGAATACAGACTCTGTGTGAACCCAAACAAATCTGTGTTTGCGGTTTCATGTGGTAAATTGCTTGGCCATACTGTATGTGCACAGGGCATACAAGTCAACCCAGATAAGGTAGCAGCTGTGTTAGAAACACCTGTACCTACTACACCAAAGGAAGTAATGCGTTTCATGGGTCAAGTGAGATGGCATGGGCATCATTTATGGTGGCTCGCTCATTTAGCCATTCCACTCAATCAATTAATCACGAAGACTCCTAAAAAGTTTGATTGGACTCCGGAATGTCAAACAGCATTTGATTGTCTAAAATGTTTATTAACACAGGTACCAATTTTACAGCCTCCTGACTGGGATCGCTCATTTCATGTTTTTGTAGACGCATCAGATATCCCCATCGGCGGTGTCTTAATGCAACAAACCGATAAGTGGTTCCGGCTTGTTTACTATGCGAGTAGAAGACTTGCTCCTGCAGAAAAGAATTACTCTGTAATCAAAAGAGAATGTTTGGGTTTAGTGTATTCGGTAAAGAAATTCAGATACTATTTACTTGGCTGCAGATTTACTTTTAATGTAGATCATGCTGCACTTGTCTATCTGGTACGACAACAGCATTTAGGTGGTCGATTAGCGCGTTGGGTTCTACTTTTACAAGAATTTGATTTTGAAGTAATCCATCGGCCCGACAACTCACATGCCTTAGCAGATTTTCTTTCTCGCTTAGATTCCGGTGAAGCTCCGGTCGGTGTTGATGACACCACACCAGCGATTTACAGTACTGAACCAACTAATGATGAAGAAGCAAATCCTTCGGTGCCAACTAATTACTATGATCAGTTGTTAACTTTTTTGACTGATGAATATCTTCCTTCTACAACATCTCTTGCAATGCGTAGGAAGATGGCAGTGTACAGTCGCAAATTTTGGCTAATTGCTGGAGAATTATACTACATGGATCACATTGGAGTTTTACTTCGTTGTATTCCTCCACACGAAGTTAACTCAGTCATTACTCTGGCTCACTCAATTCCTTTCGGTGGACACTTTGCAGCAGATTTAACACACCGAAAAATTCTGCAAAGTGGACTTTGGTGGCCTACTATGTACAGGGATGTATCTCAGTTTGTCAAACAATGTGATACTTGTCAGAGGACTGGACAGCCTTTACAACGCCATTTTTTCCCTCTACAACCTGTCTTGCCATTGGAGCCTTTTCAAAAGTGGGGTCTAGATTTTATTGGACCTATTACACCTCCAACCATACTCAGTAATAATCGTTATATTTTGACATGTACAGATTATGCTACCAGATGGGTAGAAACATGGGCTTTAAGGTCTGCCACAGCTGTTTTGGTGGCAAAGTGTCTAATGAAAGATGTCTTTTTGCGTTTTGGCTTACCTCTAGAGCTTGTTACAGATCAAGGCACTCATTTTGTCAACAATTTAATGAAATTACTCACACATTCTTTTCGGATCACGCATAAATTCAGTTCACCATATTATCCTCGTGCAAATGGTTTGGCTGAGAGTACAAACAAGACCCTGTTGAATATGCTTCGAAAACTGATTCTGGAAGCACCGAAAAGATGGGATCAATTGTTACCTGTAGTATTATGGGCATACCGGACTACATACAAGGTAGCAACAGGATTAACCCCTTTCAAACTATCTTATGGTTGGAAGCCATAGCACCAATGAAGATTGTTGTGCCAAGTTTACGTGTAGCTCTCACTCAAAAATTGATACCAGAAGATTCTTTATCATTTCGGCTAGATACACTCAGAGAACTGGATGAGCATCGATGGACAAGTTTTCTGACTATTCAGGAAGTTCAGTTAAGACAAGCTCGAACACATGATCAATATCTAAGGACTCCAGTTTTTACGGTGGGGCAACTTGTACTCTTTTACAATGCAAAGTCAAATCGCTCTGCTGGCAAATTCAAGATACGATGGATTGGTCCCTACCGGATTTCTGAACAGGTGGGCCCAGCCACTTTTCGGTTGACTACTTTGACCGGAATTCCTCTTCCAAAGTTGATAAATGGTTCAAAGCTGCGGCCGTACCAACAAGCATCCGATCTACACTGAAACGTTCCGCGGATTGGCCGTGTCTTTTGCATTTTCTTTTCTTTTTCTTTTCTTTTGTTTTTGCACGCTTAATAAAATAAGTATGTAATATCCCCGTTAATACCTAATTATGCACAACAGTCGCCCGACATTATCGTTCTGCTCATGCATGCACACCGAAGTTATGAAGTTATCATCTCAACGTCGCACTATGATTAGTGATTTTGATTGCTCTCCACTGCAGCGCATCTACTTAACCTTCTCCGTTTCGCTGAAAATCGCTATTGTGTTTGCGTGATTTGTGTGATTGTGTATACCCTGTGCGTTTGTGTATTGTGCTTGCTTTTTTTGTGTGCGCCATGGAAGCTCTGGAAAACTTCGCCGCTTTCCGTGACGGACTCCCTGCCGATGTAGGAGAGTTCCTCACTACCACATATCAAGGGAATACCGACGGTCAGTGTACCGACGTGCAGTTGTCGGCGTCGGTATACCCCTGGGGAAATTTGGGAAAGTTGCATTGCCTCGGAATCACAGCCGCGTCAGTTTAGAATCACAGCGTCAGTATAAGCGTCGATATATGTGTCGGTATATGCGTCAGTACTTTACTGGAACTACCAATGTCTATACCGACGCATATACCGACGCTCTCTTTTTAATTGGGCCCGAACCCGAAATTCGTCATTCTGAGCGTTTCGAATGTAGAACTTCTCCTTTTGGGTTCGCGCACGCCAACAGCAGAGCAGAACTCTGTTTGTCATCCTCTCTCTCTCTCTCTCTCTCTCTCTCTCTCTCTCTCTCTCTCTCTCTCTCTCTCTCTCTCTCTCTCTCTCTCGCTCTCTCTCTCTCTCTCTCTCTCTCTCTCCCTCTCCCTGTTGGAGCAAGTCTATGACAAGCCTAATTATTGGCTTGAGTCCCACAAAGTCATAGAAAAAGCCTTAAAATGAAGACTATGTAAAGTTCACTTGTGAACTACCTCTTGTAATTTTTTGAAGAGTTTACTTAATGTAAAAGTAAGAGAATCTTAAGTGGTTGAGTCCACATGATCAAAAAGGGAAAGAGGAGCCACAAATTTGTGATTTGTGGTAGGTAGAGAATCAAATCAATCATTGATTGATTGGAGAGTGATTGAGGGAAGTTAGCCTCCCAAACTCAACTATAAATAGATGGCAGTTTTAGTTGTGGTTAGAGAGACCTATGTGAAGACCTCCAAGAGCTGAGCTTTATGCCATATCAAGGTGTGATTACAAGGCACACATATGTATCAGTAAGTCATTGTATTGTACAAGCAATATACTTTCATTTTCATGATTATTTGGTTTCATCTTTCCATGTTCTTGTGAAGTGTACTACTCACTGCCATTACTCTTAGTTTTCTCAGTCAGCTTGCAGAGATGTTTTCTCTGAGCTTGCTGCATCATTTTCAGTGATTTAACTTGGTAACGTTAGCTCTATAAGCCTACTATATGCTCACAAACTTTCATGTCATTTGGATATTGCAATCTTCAGTTATGTTCATTTGAAGTCAACAGGGTCTGTTCATCTTCACTTCTCTGCCAGGTACCCGACTTTTTTACTCATCTTGTCAGAGCCATTTCTCAGTGGTTACTTATCCAAATTCAGTGATTTAAAGCTTGTTGGATTCAGCTTACTGTCTAGTATAACCATACAAATTTGCATAATCATTGAATTCCCATATTTTGAGTTATGTTGATTTTTCTGCTCACGGGTCTCAAACTGTAGCAGCCCGTGAAAATCGGGATGATGTCATCAGTTGTTAAAACTCATTCTCAGTGTGTGGTTCATTATTTTTTTGAGATTACTCTTGAAAGTTAGCTCTTTAAGCTACCTAGACTTCCCCAAGAGGAATTAATCTAATTGCTGCTGTGCTCAGAGAATTATGTAAAACACTGGACAGGTGTATGAACCAAGAATAGCAAGTTTTCACCTCTAAGCTAACTCCAACTTATCTGTTTTGATCTATCTTTTTGAGAGTGATCTTCCAAGGTACATAGGGTGTCTAATACATCCATTGGCAAGCTAAAAGGGCCCACCATATACTTCTGGAGTTCATTTGGCTGGTGTAGATTAAAGATTTTGCAACACCTCTTCATCTTCAAGCACATACCTATCCAACTCTTCACAGTGGTATCAGAGCAAGGTTGGACAACATGGCAGATGGATTTCCTTCATCAATTGACAAGTTGGACAGAGATAACTACTCGGCTTGGTCATTAAGAATGGAAGCTTATCTCCAAGGTAGAAGTTTATATGGTTATGTGGTTGGAGATGAAGTTATGCCAAGTTTCAGGAACAAAAGTCAACCAACACAAGAAGAGCAAGAAAGATTGAGCACATGGTGCTCCAAGGATGCACTTGCAAGGTCTTATCTCCTCAACTCTATCTCAGATTTTTTGTTGCCTCACATTAGAAGTTGTAAGACATCTCAGGAAGTGTGGGATGCACTTGAAGCTTTCTTTTCTTCAAGTACCAAAGCTAGGAAGCATCAACTATGGCTGGATTTCACAACTCTCAAGAAGGCTCCCAAACAAAATGTGACTGATTTTGTCACAAAGCTCAAGGACATAGCGGATCAGTTGGGAAGCATTGGAGAGGTAATAGATGAAGAGCAAATTGTAAGGCAGGTCATCAATGGCTTGAAGGCAGATGACAAGTGGGAAGCATTCACCACAGCTATGGATTTGTACATGGACATGCATGTACCTGATTTCAATACACTCATTGGACAACTACTTACTCAAGAGGCAAAGCTTATCAAAAATGGATAAAGCTCTAAAGGTAATCAATCTTCAGCTTTATACACTAATAAAAGCAAGTCCAAAGATAACAAAGGAAAGGCAAAGAAAGTGGATGATGAAGCAGGTACATATCAAGCTAACTATGCAGGTAGAGGAAGACATGGCAGAGGTAGAGGAAGAGGAGGTAGACAAGGCAGGGGGAGATCCCAAGACTCCAACCCATGTTCTATTTGTGGATTAACTAATCATACAACAAATTGCTTTAGGAATTCCAGGAATCAAAGAGGCAGAGGATACAATAGAGGAAGTTATGGCTACTCAAGAGGAAGGTTCAACAACTATCATGGCAACTACAACAACTACAATCATTCAAACTATCAAGGAGGCTACAAAGGAAGGAGAGACTACAGTAACTACACAGAAGACTCAAACAAAGAGGATTCATTATTGATTATGAACATGGCTATGCCACAAGGTAAATCTGATGAGCATGTTTTCTACATAGATTCAGGTTGTTCAAATCATGTGGCAGGAAATGTGGCACTCCTATCAGATTTAGAAGATCCAAGGAATAAGCATGAGGTACAAACAGGAGATGATACAAAAATAGGCAATGTCAAAGCACCTGATGGAAACATCAACCTACTTAGTAAGGTACTCTATGTCCCTACCATTACAAAGAATTTGATAAGTGTTGGGCAGATAGTAGAGAAAGGGTTGCAAGTCAGGTTCACAAAAGCAGGAGCATTTGTTGAAGATCCAAGTCAAGGATTCAGAAAAATTGCAAAAGGTGAAAAGACAGGTAGATTGTTCACATTTGAATTACAGGACACTAGAAACATTGCTCTCTTTAATTATGATAGTCAGACACTCACAGAATTGGAAGTATGGCACAAAAGGTTAGCACATATTGGTGAAAGGTCATTAAAGCAAATCTGCAGGGACCAAAGTGTACTTGGACTCCCTAATTTGTCAAAACAACATATGATTTATAAGTGTAGTGCATGTCAATTTGGAAAGTCTCACAGGTTACCATTCATGAAGAAAGGTTATATGCATGGAGATCTCTTGGAGTTGGTTCATACAGATGTATGGGGACCTAGCAAGGAAGCTTCAATATCCGGATCAAGGTATTATGTTTCCTTTATTGATGATTGCAGCAGATGGACTATCCTATTCTTTATGAAACACAAAGATGAAGTTTTTTCATGTTTCAAAAGATATTTGGCTCTTGTGGAGAATCAAACAAGTAAATCACTAAAAAGGCTAAGGTTAGATGGAGGGGGAGAATACTTCCCCCATGAGTTTGATTCTTTTCTTCAAGAAAGAGGAATCAAAAGAGAGGTAACTACAAGGTACACTCCTGAGCAAAATGGAGTGGCAGAAAGGAGGAATAGGACAATTGTTGAAGCTGCAAGGTCTATGTTAAATGAAAAGCATTTACCTAATTACTTATGGGTTGAGGCTGTATCTACAGCCACTTACTTGATTAATAGGTTGCCTTCAAAATCCCTTGATGGGATGACTCCATATGAGGCTTGGAATGGAAGAAGACCAAGCTTAGATCATTGTAAAATTTTTGGATGTATTGCTTTTTCTCATGTTCCTTCACAGGTTAGAGGCAAGATGGATCCAAAGGCAGAAAGGTGTGTATTTATTGGATATGACAACAATCAAAAGGGCTACAGGTTATACAACCCTACCAACAAAGGATTCTTGGTAAGCAGAGATGTAGTTTTTGATGAGAACAATTCATGGTATGAAGATTCATGCAGGAAGGTCAATTTACCATATGATCTTGAAGAAGATTTTCCAAAGCTTGGTAGAGAACAACCAAAGATTGAAGAACAAGACACCTCGGAGGATGATGAAGAATCTCATATGGAAAAGATCAAAGCATGGAAGTCTAAAGGTAAAGCAAAATTGCAGGAACTTGGACATGAGGCAGAATCGTCACATCATGGCCTAAGAAGATCTATGAGGGAAAAGAAAAAACCAGAAAGGTATGGGTTTGACACCTCATTAGTAACTAAACATTCTATCTACATAGCACAAGACATAAACCAAGAGGAGACATCATCATTCGAAGAGGCCAAAGCAAAAACAGAATGGAAGCATGCAATGAAGGAAGAGATTGAAGCACTTGAGGAAAACAACACTTGGGATTTGGTGCCCAAGACTTCATCCATGAAGGTAATAGGCTCAAGATGGGTCTATAAACTCAAGAAGAATTCTGATGGTTCAATTAACAGGTATAAGGCAAGGCTTGTAGCAAAAGGCTTTGCACAAACTCAGGGAATTGATTATGAGGAGACCTTCTCTCCTGTGGCAAAGATGCCTACTATTAGGGTTTTGCTTAGTATTGCCTCTTCCAAGAATTGGAAGATACTTCAACTAGATGTAAAGAATGCATTCTTGAATGGTTGGATAATAGAAGAGGTATATATGGCACAACCACCTGGTTTTGAGAATCAAGTTTATCCTGATTATGTGTGTAAACTTAACAAAGCATTGTATGGTCTCAAGCAAGCTCCAAGAGCTTGGAATTTCAGGCTTGTTTCATTCTTGCAGGACAAAGGCTTTCAACCAAGCAAGGCAGATCCTTCACTCTTTATTAAAAAGAGTAATTCCGAGGTCATCTACCTATGTGTATATGTAGATGATATTATATTGACAGGAAATGATGCAGATGGTATGAAGAAGATCAAAGATCAGATGAGAGAAGAGTTCAAGATAAGTGATTTGGGTTCACTTACCTACTTCCTAGGTTTGGAAGTTGTCTACAAAGATCATGGTTTGTTTCTCACTCAAAGGAAGTACATTAAGGACATGTTGGAAAAATTCAAGATACAAGATTGTAAGATTGCAGGTACTCCAATGGAGGTCAATCACAAATTGAGCTCACATGAAGGTGAACTCATAGAGGACATCACATCATATCAAAGTCTAGTGGATAGTCTCAACTATGCCACATTGACAAGAGTAGATATATATTACAGTGTGAATGTGCTAAGTCAATTTATGCACACACCAAGGAAACCACATATGGATGCTGCCAAAAGGATTCTCAAGTATCTCAAAGGAACCATAAATGAAGGACTTTATTATCCTTATGTATGTGATTTAGGTTTGAAGCTATTTTCTGATGCAGATTGGGCTGGCTCCAAGGAAGATAGAAGGAGCACTTCAGGTTATCTTAACTTTGCAGGTTCAAAGCTTATTTCATGGTCATCCAAGAAGCAACCCACAGTTGCTCTCTCTTCTACTGAAGCTGAATATAGAGGTCTTGCCATAGCTACTCAGGAAGCTATGTGGATGAAGACATTATTCAAAGATCTTGGATTGGAGTTTGGAACTCCAACTATTTTTTGTGACAATATGAGTTCTATTCATTTGGCTGCTAATCCTATTTTTCATGCAAGGACTAAACATATTGAAGTTCATTATCACTATGTGCGAGAAAAGGTTCTAAGCAAAGAGATTCAAATATCATATGTGTCCACCCATCAACAATGTGCAGATATTCTAACCAAAGCATTGGATGGTACAAAGCTTTGCAAATTCAAGGCTATGATTGGTTTGCAGGTAATCTTGGAAGATTGAAGACCTCAAGCATACTTGGCTTGAGGGGGAGCTGTTGGAGCAAGTCTATGACAAAGTCATAGAAAAAGCCTTAAAATGAAGACTATGTAAAGTTCACTTGTGAACTACCTCTTGTAATTTTTTGAAGAGTTTACTTAATGTAAAAGTAAGAGAATCTTAAGTGGTTGAGTCCACATGATCAAAAAGGGAAAGAGAAGCCACGAATTCGTGATTTGTGGTAGGTAGAGAATCAAATCAATCATTGATTGATTAGAGAGTGATTGAGGGAAGTTAGCCTCCCAAACTCAACTATAAATAGATGGCAGTTTTAGTCGTGGTTAGAGGGACCTATGTGAAGACCTCCAAGAGCTGAGCTTTATGCCATATCAAGGTGTGATTACAAGGCACACATATGTATCAGTAAGTCATTGTATTGTACAAGCAATATACTTTCATTTTCATGATTATTTGGTTTCATCTTTCCATGTTCTTGTGAAGTGTACTACTCACTGCCATTACTCTCAGTTTTCTCAGTCATCTTGCAGAGATGTTTTCTCTGAGCTTGGTGCATCATTTTTAGTGATTTAACTTGGTAAAGTTAGCTCTATAAGTCTACTATATGCGCACAAATTTTCATGTCATTTGGATGTTGCAATCTTCAGTTATGATCATTTGAAGTCAACAGGGTCTGTTCATCTTCACTTCTCTGTCAGGTACCCGACTTTTTCACTCATCTTGTCAGAGCCATTTCTCACTGGTTACTTATACAAATTCAGTGATTTAAAGCTTGTTGGATTCAGCTTACTGTCTAGTATAAGCATAAAAATTTTCATAATCATTGGATTCCTACATTTTGAGTTATGTTGGTTTTTCTACTCACTGGTCTCAAACTGTAGCAGCCCGTGAAAATCAGGATGATGTCATGAGTTGTTAAAACTCATTCTCAGTGTGTGGTTCATTATTTTTTATGAGATTACTCTTGAAAGTTAGCTCTTCAAGCTACCTAGACTTCCCCAAGAGGAATTAAGCTAATTGCTGCTGTGCTCAGAGAATTATGTAAAACACTGGACAGGTGTATGAACCAAGAATAGCAAGTTTTCACCTCTCAGCTAACTCCAACTTATCTGTTTTGATGTATCTTTTTGAGAGTGATCTTCCAAGATACAAAGGGTGTTTAATACATCCATTGGCAAGCTAAAAAGGCCCACCATATACTTCTGGAGTTCATTTGGCTGGTGTAGATCAAGGATTTTGCAACACCTCTTCATCTTCAAGCACATACCTATCCATCTCTTCACACTCCCTCCCTTCCCTCTCTCTCTCTCTCTCTCTCTCTCTCTCTCTCTCTCTCTCTCTCTCTCTCTCTCTCTCTCTCTCTCTCTCTCTCTCTCTCTCTCTCTCTCTCTCTCTCTCTCTCTCCCTCTCTCTCTCTCCCTCCCTTCCCTCTCTCTCTCTCTCCCTCTCTCTCTCCCTCCCTCTCTCTCACTCTCTCTCTCTCTCTCTCTCTCTCTCTCTCTCTCTCTCTCTCTCTCTCTCTCTCTCTCTCTCTCTCTCTCTCTCTCTCTCTCTCTCTCTCTCTCTCTCTCTCTCTCTCTCTCTCTCTCTCTCTCTCTCTCTCTCTCTCTCTCTCTCTCTCTCTCCCTCTCTCTCTCTCACTCTCTCCTCCTCTCTCTCCCTCTTTCTCTCTCCCTCTCTCTTTCTCTCTCCCTCTCTCTTTCTCTCTCCCTCTCTCTCTCTCTTTATACAGACCTCTATCTTTATAGATCTGAAGTTTTGGTTTTGCTAATATGTTCTTTGTTTGGTTTTGCAGAAGAATTTGGCATCAAAGCTTTGGAAATTTGACAAGGAAGCACTTCAAGTGGAATTACAAAAATTACATCAATGTAAGTAAAACATATATCACTCTTTTATCTTTCTTTATATTTTTGTTTTCTAATATCTTCTCTCTTTATATTTTTGTTTTCTAATATCTTCTCTCTTTATTTTTGTTTGAGAGAGAGAGAGAGCGAGAGAGAGAGAGGGATATGCATATGCATACATGCATGCATATGCATACATGCATGCATATGCATACGCATGTATGCATACATGCATGCATGCATACATGCATGCATGCATGCATATGCATACATGCATGCATGCATGCATGCATACATGCATACATGCATATGCATACATGCATACATGCATATGCATGCATGCACACACATGCATACATGCATGCACACACATGCATACATGCATGAATGCACATGCATACATGCATGAATGCACATGCATACATGCATGCATGCATACATGCATATGCATACATGCATGCATATGCATACATGCATGAATGCACATGCATACATGCATGTGCATGCATGCATATGCATACATGCATGTGCATGCATGCATATGCATACATGCATGTGCATGCATGCATATGCATACATGCATGCATGCATGCATGTATGCATGCATGCATGCATACATGCATACATGCATATGCATACATGCATATGCATACATGCATATGCATACATGCATGCATACACATGCATACATGCATGCATACACATGCATACATGCATGCATACACATTCATGCATTCATACACATGCATACATGCATGAATGCACATGCATGCATGCATGAATGCACATGCATGCATGTATGCATATGCATACATGCATACATGCATATGCATACATGCATGCATATGCATACATGCATGCATATGCATACATGCATGAATGCACATGCATACATGCATAGGCATACATGCATACATGCATATGCATACATGCATGCATGCATATGCATACATCCATACATGCATGCATTCATGCATACATGCATATGCGTGCATGCATATGCGTGCATGCATATGCGTGCATGCATATGCGTGCATGCATATGCATACATGAATGCATATGCATACATGAATGCATATGCATACATGAATGCATATGCATACATGAATGCATATGCATACATGAATGCATATGCATACATGCATGCATACACATGCATACATGCATGCATACACATGCATACATGCATGAATGCACATGCATACATGCATACATGCATACATGAATGCACATGCATACATGCATACATGAATGCACATGCATACATGCATACATGAATGCACATGCATACATGCATGAATGCACATGCATACATGCATACATGCATGCATATGCATACATGCATACATACATGCATGCATGCATGCATGAATGTACATGCATACATGCATACATGCATGAATGCACATGCATACATGCATGAATGCATATGCATACATGCATGAATGCATATGCATACATGCATGCATGCATATGCATACATGAATGCATATGCATACATGCATGCATACACATGCATACATGCATGCATACACATGCATACATGCATGCATACACATGCATACATGCATACACATGCATACATGCATACACATGCATACATGCATACACATGCATATGCATACTTGAATGCATATGCATTCATGAATGCATATGCATACATGAATGCATATGCATACATGCATGCATACACATGCATACATTCATGCATACACATGCATACACATGCATACATGCATACACATGCATACATGCATACACATGCATATGCACACATGCATGCATACACATGCATACATGCATGAATGCACATGCATACATGCATACATGCATACATGCATACATGCATACATGCATACATGCATACATGCATGCATGCATGCATAAATGCATGCATGCATACATGCATATGCATACATGCATGCATGCATATCCATACATGCATGCATGCATATGCATACATGCATGCATGTGTGCATACCTGCATACATGCATACATGCATACATGCATATGCATACATGCATGAATGCATATGCATACATACATGCATGAATGCATATGCATATGCATACATACACATGCATACATGCATGAATGCATATGCATACATGCATGCATGCATATGCATACATGCATGCATGCATATGCATACATGCATGTGCATGCATACATGCATATGCATATGCATACATGCATACATGCATACATGCATACATGCATGCATGCATATGCATACATGCATACATGCATGCATGCATACATGCATACATGCATATGCATACATGCATAAATGCATATGCATACATGCATGAATGCATATGCATTTGCATACATACACATGCATACATGCATATATGCACATGCATATGCATATGCATACATGCATGCATGCATATGCATACATGCATATAAATATATGAATGCATATGCATACATGCATGCATACATACATACATGTATGTATGCATGCATGTATGCATATGCATTCATGTATGCATATGCATGTATGAATGCATGAGGGATATGCATACATGCATGCATGCGGGATATGCATATGTATACATGCAAGTAAGCATGCATATGTATACAAGCATGCATGCATATGTATACAAGCATGCATGCATATGTATACAAGCATGCATGCATATGTAAGCAAGCATGCATATGTATACAAGCATGCATGCATATGTATACAAGCATGCATGCATATGTATACAAGCATGCATGCATATGTAAGCAAGCATATGTATACAAGCATGCATATGTAAGCAAGCATGCATATGTAAGCAAGTAAGCATATGCATACATGCATCCATATGTATACAAGCATGCATATGTAAGCAAGTATGCATATGCATTCATGTATGCATATGCATTCATGTATGCATATGCATTCATGTATGCATATGCATGTATGAATGCATGAGGGATATGCATACATGCATGCATGCGGGATATGCATATGTATACATGCAAGTAAGCATGCATATGTATACAGGCATGCATGCATATGTATACAAGCATGCATGCATATGTAAGCAAGCATGCATATGTATACAAGCATGCATGCATATGTATACAAGCATGCATGCATATGTAAGCAAGCATATGTATACAAGCATGCATATGTAAGCAAGCATGCATATGTAAGCAAGTAAGCATATGCATACATGCATCCATATGTATACAAGCATGCATATGTAAGCAAGCATGCATATGCATTCATGTATGCATATGCATTCAGGTATGCATATGCATTCATGTATGCATATGCATGTATGAATGCATGAGGGATATGCATACATGCATGCATGCGGAATATGCATATGTATACATGCAAGTAAGCATGCATATGTATACAAGCATGCATGCATATGTATACAAGCATGCATGCATATGTAAGCAAGCATGCATATGTAAGCAAGCATATGTATACAAGCATGCATATGTAAGCAAGCATGCATATGTAAGCAAGTAAGCATATGCATACATGCATCCATGTGTATACAAGCATGCATATGTAAGCAAGCAAGCATATGCATATGTAAGCAAGCAAGCATATGCATATGTAAGCATGCATGCATATGTATACATGCATGCATATGTAAGCAAGCATATGTATACAAGCATGCATATGTAAGCAAGCATGCATATGTAAGCAAGTAAGCATATGCATACATGCAACCATATGTATACAAGCATGCATATGTAAGCAAGCAAGCATATCTACATGTATGTATACAAGCAAGCATATGCATACAAGCATATACAAGGAAGCATATGTATATGTATATGTATGCACGTATACATATACAAGCATATGTATACGTGAATGCATATGTATACAAGCATATGTATACGTGAATGCATATGTATACAAGCATATGTATACATGAATGTATATGTATACAAGCTTAAGCATGCATATATATACATTGGATGAGATGAGATCTTCATATTGCATCAGATGGGATCTCCACGTACACCATGGGGTGCACACGATCACGAATCAAAGATATATCATATCCGTAATGGAGCTCCCGTTATGGATGCGGCGGGGAAGTCAATGCGACAACGTAGACGACAACTCTGCTCGATCGAATTCGGTCATTTAGTAATGTTAAAATGGACCAAACAGGATAGAGACTCTAAAAATCATATCACACAATGCATATATGAAGAGTACCGGCCAGCACCTGGCAATCCTGTTGTGAGTGCCGATTGGATACAACATACAGCACACGAGGTGATGTCGCATCGACGACCGGAAGCTCGTGATGCTTTCAAATCAGGCTTACCAAAGCCTGTATGGCTAGACGCCAAAGAATGGGAATCGATTCAGGATGAGCATCAACATACCCCTGATCGGTATCGACAACAAAGAGATGCGGCGGCCACTCGGTTAGATACGGTTGGAACGTCGCACTTATGTAGCGGCGGATACGACAGTATGCGCTACCAATTTGTAAGTATGATGTTAATTATTGAAGTTGTTTGTGTTAAGTATATTATGTATATTCATCTAACATTTTGCATATTTACTATAGGAGTTGGCAGTGGGTCGTCCTCCAATGCGAGCAGAAGAATCGTATGGATATCGACATGGATTGACTGCACTGTTACAAGACTTAGAGGGGCGTGGTGCAATCATCTCATGGGAGAATATTCTTGATTAGGTAAAGTTATATCTTGGTTTCGTGTTTCTAGTTGTTGTTTATAAATGTCATGTTAATTGGTTTTATTTTATACATATGTTTTGTTGTAGGATTGTAGGTGTAAATATTTTGATCAATGCCACAATTTTGCTTATCACACTCGCATACGACAATCATGAACCATAATTTTGTATTCGATTCCTATATGGAAGTGTTTTGTCACATTGCCACAATTTTGTATTACACTCCTATGTGGCAATGATGTACCATAATTTTGTATTCGATTCCTATATGTAAGTGCCATTTATGGAATATACGACTTTCTGTACATGAATCATTGTTCATTTTTGTTCATATAAGTTTATGTTTTGGTTGCCATTAGAGTACATAACACATGTACTCAGTTGGGCAGAGTGTATTGTCTTTTGCTAAACAACATCATGCTGTAGCAAAAGACAACACACTCTGCCCAAAAAAATTTGTGCAGGTATGATCGTCGGTATACGCGTCGGTACGTCCAGTATGGTCGTCGGTATATGCGCTGGTACATCCAGCAGGGACATCTGTATAAGCGTCGGTATATCCGTCGGTATTTCTGACGGTTATACCGACACATATACCGACGACCATACTGGCACCATACCGATGCTTTCTTTCCGACGCATATACCGATTGTAACACCGACGTCGCGAAGATTTCACGCCCGTTCATTTGCCTCGGTAGCAACCTCGGTATACCCTCGATATGTTGTAGTGCCTAGGCACCCGTGGGTTGGTCAATTTTGCTGACTGTCGTGGCATTCAGTGGATTGCCACCCGTTCTATGCCCAGATAATCGCCGCCATCGCTAACACACCTGCCACCGAGCAGAGTTGGGCGATCACATCCCTACCCTCCCGAACCGTAATCACGTTCCAAGCCTTTGCTGATGCGTTTCGACTCCCTCAGCAAGGTCGGGAAAATGGCCCATACCTACAGATTGCCACCATGAATCAATTATTCCCTAGGAGCTCATCCAACGAATACGCAATACTCTGCCGCCCTGAACCTGAGAGATCTGCGCTACAATTCTTAGTAGCCATTCTTAATCTGCAGAAACGAACCTATGGCATCTCTCGGCCTTTCTATTCGGCAATAGATTTGGCTGCGAGAGAGCCTGTAAGTTTTGCATCCTACTTCTTCCGCCGCATTCACAAAGAATGTGTTGCAATCATCAAGAAGGTCAACAAGGGAGACATGCCAAGGTCCAGACTGCCGCACATCATATCCTTTCTATTC
This sequence comes from Ceratopteris richardii, assembly GCA_020310875.1. Lineage (NCBI taxonomy): Eukaryota > Viridiplantae > Streptophyta > Polypodiopsida > Polypodiales > Pteridaceae > Ceratopteris > Ceratopteris richardii. The sequence goes on from CM035413.1 coordinate 117,359,606, forward strand.
CCGACTATTCTAGCAGAACAGCCCCCACCTCGAGGACCCATTCTACGCCATGAGGAATCTGCACAAATATTAGAAGACGATGAAGAAGAAGATGAAGAGATATTCCACCTTCTCCGCTGGAAAAGAATCAGGATAAGTTCATCCGATAGTGAAGTACAGGGGTCAGCCGCAAATGACAAGCCAAACGACAAAGCAGAAGAAGCAAACGAAGAAGAAACCTTTCACGACACCGCAACCTCCATGCATCATGAGTCTTCAGCACAGTCCTCTTCAGAACAACAACAAGAGCAGGAGGCTCCCACCGAATCTAACACAAGCTCATCAGAAGAAGCATCTCAGCAGCAATCGGAGCAAGAAGAGCAAGGAGATGAAGAACATATAATTAAAGAGGTTTTCGAAGAACTCCTTAAAGCAGTCGAGTCCACAGCTGCCGACACTTCTGAAACAACACAACAACCCACCAAAAGTGTAAACAATGAAACTATTATTCTTCCTATTCATCCACCCAAACCTCTTGCCGAACCCATCATCCCGATTCCACCCATTGTCCTCGAAGAACCCTCTGCCTCTTCGTCCTCTTCACCGAATTACTCCCCACCCAACTCCGAGCAACTACTCACTGCTTCTTCATCTCAGCCCTGCCCTCAAGCTCAGATTCCTTCAATTCGTGTCTTTTTTGAATTAGCATCCATGGGTCAAATGTTGATCCACTTATCACAACAACTGCCGGCACATATGAAACAAGTGACAGATACTATCTGCGACGAATTTCAACACAAGGTGGATGTGCTGGAGGCGGACATTAGTCCTCTACAAGAAGAATTAATAGTAGCTAAAGCCGAAAACCAAGCCTTACAAGTTTCATAATCATTGGATTCCTACATTTTGAGTTATGTTGATTTTTCTGCTCACTGGTCTCAAACTGTAGCAGCCCGTGAAAATCGGGATGATGTCATCAGTTGTTAAAACTCATTCTCAGCGTGTGGTTCATTATTTTTTATGAGATTACTCTTGAAAGTTAGCTCTTCAAGCTACCTAGACTTCCCCAAGAGGAATTAAGCTAATTGTTTTTGTGCTCAGAGAATTATGTAAAACACTGGACAGGTGTATGAACCAACAATAGCAAGTTTTCACCTCTGAGCTAACTCCAACTTATCTGTTTTGATCTATCTTTTTGAGAGTGATCTTCCAAGATACATAGGGTGTCTAATACATCCATTGGCAAGCTAAAAGGGCCCACCATATACTTCTGGAGTTCATTTGGCTGGTGTAGATCAAGGATTTTGCAACACCTCTTCATCTTCAAGCACATACCTATCCATCTCTTCACACTCCCTCCCTTCCCTCTCTCTCTCTCTCTCTCTCTCTCTCTCTCTCTCTCTCTCTCTCTCTCTCTCTCTCTCTCTCTCTCTCTCTCTCTCTCTCTCTCTCTCTCTCTCTCTCTCTCTCTCTCTCTCTCTCTCTCTCTCTCTCTCTCTCTCTCTCTCTCTCTCTCTCTCTCTCTCTCTCTCTCTCTCTCTCTCTCTCTCTCCTCTCTCTCTCCCCTCCCTTCCCTCTCTCTCTCTCTCGCTCTCTCTCTCCCTCCCTCTCTCTCTCTCTCTCTCTCTCTCTCTCTCTCTCTCTCTCTCTCTCTCTCTCTCTCTCTCTCTCTCTCTCTCTCTCTCTCTCTCTCTCTCTCTCTCTCTCTCTCTCTCCCTCCCTCTCTCTCTCTCACTCTCTCCTCCTCTCCCTCCCTCTTTCTCTCTCCCTCTCTCTTTCTCTCTCCCTCTCTCTCTCTCTCTCTCTTTATACAGACCTCTATCCTTATAGATCTGAAGTTTTGGTTTTGCTAATATGTTCTTTGTTTGGTTTTGCAGAAGAATTTGGCATCAAAGCTTTGGAAATTTGACGAAGAAGCACTTCAAGTGGAATTACAAAAATTACATCAATGTAAGTAAAACATATATCACTCTTTTATCTTTCTTTATATTTTTGTTTTCTAATATCTTCTCTCTTTATATTTTTGTTTTATAATATCTTCTCTCTTTATTTTTGTTTGAGAGAGAGAGAGAGAGAGCAAGAGAGAGAGAGGGATATGCATATGCATACATGCACGCATATGCATACATGCATGCATATGCATACATGCATGCATATGCATACATGCATGCATATGCATACGCATGTATGCATACATGCATGCATGAATGCATGCATGCATGCATGAATGCATGCATGCATGCATGAATGCATGCATGCATGCATGAATGCATGCATGCATGCATGCATGCATGCATACATGCATAGATGCATATGCATACATGCATACATGCATACATGCATATGCATACATGCATACATGCATATGCATGCATGCACACACATGCATACATGCATGCACACACATGCATACATGCATGAATGCACATGCACACATGCATGCATGCATACATGCATACATGCATGCATATGCATACATGCATGAATGCACATGCATACATGCATAAATGCATATGCATACATGCATGCATGCATATGCATATATGCATGTGCATGCATGCATATGCATACATGCATGTACATGCATGCATATGCATACATGCATGCATGCGCATATGCATGCAAGCATGCATACATGCATACATGCATATGCATACATGCATATGCATACATGCATATGCATACATGCATGCATACACATGCATACATGCATGCATACACATGCATACATGCATGCATACACATGCATACATGCATGCATACACATGCATACATGCATGCATACACATTCATGCATGCATACACATGCATACATGCATGAATGCACATGCATGCATGCATGCATGCATGTATGCATATGCATACATGCATACATGCATATGCATACATGCATGCATATGCATACATGCATGCATATGCATACATGCATGAATGCACATGCATACATGCATAGGCATACATGCATACATGCATACATGCATATGCATACATGCATGCATATGCATACATGCATGCATATGCATGCATGCATATGCATACATGCATACATGCATGCATGCATGCATACATGCATATGCGTACATGCATATGCGTACATGCATATGCATACATGAATGCATATGCATACATGAATGGATATGCATACATGAATGCATATGCATACATGAATGCATATGCATACATGAATGCATATGCATACATGCATGCATACACATGCATACATGCATGCATACACATGCATACATGCATGAATGCACATGCATACATGCATACATGAATGCACATGCATACATGCATGAATGCACATGCATACATGCATACATGCATACATACATGCATGCATGCATGCATACATGCATACATGCATGCATATGCATACATGCATGAATGTACATGCATACATGCATGAATGCACATGCATACATGCATGAATGCATATGCATACATGCATGCATGCATATGCATACATGCATGCATGCATATGCATACATCCATGTGCATGCATGCATGCATATGCATACATGCATGCATGCATGCATACATGCATACATGCATACATGCATATGCATACATGAATGCATATGCATACATGCATGCATACACATGCATACATGCATGCATACACATGCATACATGCATACACATGCATACATGCATACACATGCATATGCATACTTGAATGCATATGCATTCATGAATGCATATGCATACATGAATGCATATGCATACATGCATGCATACACATGCATACATGCATGCATACACATGCATACATGCATGCATACACATGCATACATGCATACACATGCATACATGCATACACATGCATATGCACACATGCATGCATACACATGCATACATGCATGAATGCACATGCATACATGCATGAATGCACATGCATACATGCATACATGCATACATGCATACATGCATATCCATACATTCATGCATGCATATGCATACATGCATGCATGCGTGCATACATGCATACATGCATACATGCATATGCATACATGCATGAATGCATATGCATACATACATGCATGAATGCATATGCATATGCATACATACACATGCATACATGCATGAATGCATATGCATACATGCATACATGCATGCATTCATATGCATACATGCATGCATGCATATGCATACATGCATGTGCATGCATACATGCATATGCATATGCATACATGCATACATGCATGCATGCATATGCATACATGCATGCATGCATACATGCATATGCATACATGCATGAATGCATATGCATATGCATACATACACATGCATACATGCATATATGCACATGCATATATGCACATGCATATGCATATGCATACATGCATATGCATACATGCATATGCATACATGCATATAAATACATGAATGCATATGCATACATGCATGCATACATACATACATGTATGTATGCATGCATGTATGCATATGCATGTATGAATGCATGAGGGATATGCATACATGCATGCATGCGGGATATGCATATGTATACATGCAAGTAAGCATGCATATGTATACAAGCATGCATGCATATGTATACAAGCATGCATGCATATGTATACAAGCATGCATGCATGCATATGTAAGCAAGCATGCATATGTATACAAGCATGCATGCATATGTATACAAGCATGCATGCATATGTAAGCAAGCATATGTATACAAGCATGCATATGTAAGCAAGCATGCATATGTAAGCAAGTAAGCATATGCATACATGCATCCATATGTATACAAGCATGCATATGTAAGCAAGTATGCATATGCATTCATGTATGCATATGCATTCATGTATGCATATGCATGTATGAATGCATGAGGGATATGCATACATGCATGCATGCGGGATATGCATATGTATACATGCAAGTAAGCATGCATATGTATACAAGCATGCATGCATATGTATACAAGCATGCATGCATATGTATACAAGCATGCATGCATATGTATACAAGCATGCATGCATATGTAAGCAAGCATATGTATACAAGCATGCATATGTAAGCAAGCATGCATATGTAAGCAAGTAAGCATATGCATACATGCATTCATATGTATACAAGCATGCATATGTAAGCAAGTATGCATATGCATTCATGTATGCATATGCATTCATGTATGCATATGCATTCATGTATGCATATGCATTCATGTATGCATATGCATTCATGTATGCATATGCATTCATGTATGCATATGCATGTATGAATGCATGAGGGATATGCATACATGCATGCATGCGGGATATGCATATGTATACATGCAAGTAAGCATGCATATGTATACAAGCATGCATGCATATGTATACAAGCATGCATGCATATGTATACAAGCATGCATGCATATGTAAGCAAGCATGCATATGTATACAAGCATGCATATGTAAGCAAGCATATGTATACAAGCATGCATATGTAAGCAAGCATGCATATGTAAGCAAGTAAGCATATGCATACATGCATCCATATGTATACAAGCATGCATATGTAAGCAAGCAAGCATATGCATATGTAAGCATGCATGCATATGTATACATGCATGCATATGTATACATGCATGCATATGTAAGCAAGCATATGTATACAAGCATGCATATGTAAGCAAGTAAGCATATGCATACATGCATCCATATGTATACAAGCATGCATATGTAAGCAAGCAAGCATATCTACATGTATGTATACAAGCAAGCATATGCATACAAGCATATACAAGGAAGCATATGTATATGTATATGTATGCATGTATACATATACAAGCATATGTATACGTGAATGCATATGTATACAAGCATATGTATACGTGAATGCATATGTATACAAGCATATGTATACATGAATGTATATGTATACAAGCTTAAGCATGCATATATATACATTGGATGAGATGAGATCTTCATATTGCATCAGATGGGATCTCCACGTACACCATGGGGTGCACACGATCACGACGAATCAAAGATATATCATATCCGTAATGGAGCTCCCGTTATGGATGCGGCGGGGAAGTCAATGCGACAACGTAGACGACAACTCTGCTCGATCGAATTCGGTCATTCAGTAATGTTAAAATGGACCAAACAGGATAGAGACTCTAAAAATCATATCACACAATGCATATATGAAGAGTACCGGCCAGCACCTGGCAATCCTGTTGTGAGTGCCGATTGGATACAACATACAGCACACGAGGTGATGTCGCATCGACGATCGGAAGCTCGTGATGCTTTCAAAGCAGGCTTACCAAAGCCTGTATGGCTAGACGCCAAAGAATGGGAATCGATTCAAGATGAGCATCAACATACCCCTGATCGGTATCGACAACAAAGAGATGCGGCGGCCACTCGGTTAGATACGGTTGGAACGTCGCATTTATGTAGCGGCGGATACGACAGTATGCGCTACCAATTTGTAAGTATGATGTTAATTATTGAAGTTGTTTGTGTTAAGTATATTATGTATATTCATCTAACATTTTGCATATTTACTATAGGAGTTGGCAGTGGGTCGTCCTCCAATGCGAGCAGAAGAATCGTATGGATATCGACATGGATTGTCTGCACTGTTACAAGACTTAGAGGGGCGTGGTGCAATCATCTCATGGGAGAATATTCTTGATTAGGTAAAGTTATATCTTGGTTTCGTGTTTCTAGTTGTTGTTTATAAATGTCATGTTAATTGGTTTTATTTTATACATATGTTTTGTTGCAGGATTGTAGGTGTAAATATTTTGATCAATGCCACAATTTTGCTTATCACACTCGCATACGACAATCATGAACCATAATTTTGTATTCGATTCCTATATGGAAGTGTTTTGTCACATTGCAACAATTTTGTATTACACTCCTATGTGGCAATGATGTACCATAATTTTGTATTCGATTCCTATATGTAAGTGCCATTTATGGAATATACGACTTTCTGTACATGAATCATTGTTCATTTTTGTTCATATAAGTTTATGTTTTGGTTGCCATTAGAGTACATAACACATGTACTCAGTTGGGCAGAGTGTATTGTCTTTTGCTAAACAACATCATGCTGTAGCAAAAGACAACACACTCTGCCCAAAAAAATTTGTGCAGGTATGATCGTCGGTATACGCGTCGGTACGTCCAGTATGGTCGTCGGTATATGTGCCGGTACATCCAGCAAGGACATCGGTATAAGCGTCGGTATATCCGTCGGTATTTCCGACGGTTATATCGACACATATACCGACGACCATACTGGCGCCATACCGACGCTTTCTTTCCGACGCATATACCGATTGTAACACCGACGTCGCGAAGATTTCACGCCCGTTCATTTGCCTCGGTAGCAACCTCGGTATACCCTCGATATGTTGTAGTGCCTACGCACCCGTGGGTTGGTCAATTTTGCTGACTGTCGTGGCATTCAGTGGATTGCCACCCGTTCTATGCCCAGATAATCGCCGCCATCGCTAACACACCTGCCACCGAGCAGAGTTGGGCGATCACATCCCTACCCTCCCGAACCGTAATCACGTTCCAAGCCTTTGCTGATACGTTTCGACTCCCTCGGCAAGGTCGGGAAAATGGCCCAAACCTACCGATTGCCACCTTGAATCAATTATTCCCTAGGAGCTCATCCAACGAATACGCAATACTCTGCCACCCTGAACCTGAGAGATCCGCGCTACAATTCTTAGTAGCCATTCTTAATCTGCAGAAACAAACCTATGGCATCTCTCGGCCTTTCTATTCGGCAATAGATTTGGCTGCGAGAGAGCCTGTAAATTTTTCATCCTACTTCTTCCGCCGCATTCACAAAGAATGTGTTGCAATCATCAAGCAGGTCAACAAGGGAGACATGCCAAGGTCCAGACTGCCGCACATCATATCCTTTCTATTCCCGACTATTCTAGCAGCACAGCCACCACCTCGAGGACCCATTCTACGCCATGAGGAATCTGCACAAATATTAGAAGACGATGAAGAAGAAGATGAAGAGATATTCCACCTTCTCCGCCGGAAAAGAATCAGGATAAGTTCATCCGATAGTGAAGTACAGGGGTCAGCCACAAATGACAAGGCAGACGACAAAGCAGAAGAAGCAAACGAAGAAGAAACCTTTCACGACACCGCAACCTCCATGCATCATGAGTCTTCAGCACAGTCCTCTTCAGAACAACAACAAGAGCAGGAGGCTCCCACCGAATCTAACACAAGCTCATCAGAAGAAGCATCTCAGCAGCAATCGGAGCAGGAAGAGCAAGGAGATGAAGAACATATAATTAAAGAGGTTTTCGAAGAACTGCTTAAAGCAGTCGAGTCCACAGCTGCCGACACTTCTGAAACAACACAACAACCCACCGAAAATGTAAACAACACAGGCCCGAATGGCCGAATAGGTAGAAGTTACCGCTCAAAGAGATGCAGCACTGGCAGAGATCAGAAAAAAAGACGAGTTACTAAATGATGCAAATGCCGAAATCATTCATATGAAGCAAGAGCTACAGGATAAAGAAGATGCACGAGTAGCCTTAAGGAATCTGCTAGAAGAAACAAGACAGAAGCTAGATGAAGTGGTACAACGAGGCCAAGAGCAGCATGATCTGGCTATGAAAATTGCTGAAGAACTCCAGAGATGCAAGACAGATTTATATGAAGTAAACAGTATTCTCAAACGATTATTGACCAAGGAAGCTCAACGACAAAAGGTAATAACAGATCTCCGAAGAGAAAGGCATGCCTACTCCAGGACCATCCAATTTCAAAATCAAGAAATAGAACGAAGGGAGAACCAGCTGGATGCTCAAAAAGAGAGATTAGTCAGAATGGGCAAAAAAGTTGAAGAAATGAAAGTATCCAGAGATGCGGCCTTATCAAACAACTTCTATCTACAGGAAGTCTTTCTGCAGACGCAGGTAGAAGTTTTGCTGATCGAAGTAATTTCATTAAGTTCTGTACGAACAGATGCCCAATTAGTAGAACCTGATACTTTAAAACAGATGTTAGAAGCTTTAAAGAAGAAAATAATCCGAACTTTTAGATTAGCAAGATCCATGTACTTAGAAGGTATAGTCGATGAACCATGAGTTTTTACATTTTGATATACATGCGGGTTCGAGTCCACCGTGCGTGCCACTGTTAGTCGGCCGCCGGATTGGCGATTGTAAAAACTAAATCTTGTTTGCATGAACGAAAGGTTGTTACACCGATACTTTGTAATCTTTATATAAAGCAATGAAAAAGAGACGCTTCAGTGATGTTCGTTGGGATCACCAGACTGTCTGTCTGGGTGATTGAGCTGAACGCTGCTATAGTGTCTGTTGAGCAATTCTGAATATACTACTCTTGTTTTGTTTGGTTGTCTATTGATACCTGTTTCTGTTCGTGAGTTACATAGACGTTCAGTTGATCGTTAGACTGTTGTCTGAGCGAGTTGTTCTGCGGGGTTTCGGTTGTGATTGTTCTATTGATTAAGCGTATCGTGGTGTCGCTCTTTCTTGTAAGGTGCTGTAACTTGTTGGATGAAGTCTGTGTAATTGCGGTAGTGTTCTGAGAACTCTGAGTCGTATTGTGTTGTCTTCGGTGTTGAGGTCCGTCCTCATACGGTAAGGGTTAAGCTACAGTAAGGGTCGTCTTAAGTTGCGTACTGGACCCCCCAGTAGTGTGTGTCTGAGATTGTTGAGTTCTTCTGTGTCTTCGGTTTTGTTTGATTGTTGTACCTCTTCGATGAAGGTTGAATTACTAATATTGTCTCTAGTGTTACAGTATTTTGTATTCGGAACAGTTCTTGAGTTCATCAAGTAACTCTGGATCACGATACTGTATAATCTGGTGCAGTGTGTTCGGTCAACTTTGGGAGAGTTTTGTTGAGTACTGTAAGATTGTAAGTGTAACAAAGTCTTGATGGGGTTTGAGCATCAGTGTATTGCTATGTGTAAAGTGGTTAGTTTGGGGAACCAAGCATAGGGCCTCTGCCTAGCAGACCCCTTCCACTCCAAAGAACCCAATAAATGTTTAAACGCGCTACTGACAGTTAGTCCCGCATTTAACAGAACCAAGCACATAGAAGTCCATTACCACTTCATCAGGGAGAAGCTCATGGCAAAGGAGATTGACATTTCTTTTGTTCCGACTGAAAAGCAAGTAGCAGATATGATGACGAAGGCACTTGATGGAATAAAGCTTTGTAGATTCAAAGCTATGGCAGGTATTCAACCTATCAGAGAATGAAGACTCAAGCATACTTTAGCTTGAGGGGGAGTTGTTGGAACATCAAGCTTACACTATTCTTGAGGTGGATTTGATCTACATCAAAGGCTATCACATCGAAAGAATATCCGTTGGAGAGTTCTTTTTTCATATGCTCATTTATTGTATTTTTTTGAGAGATTTTTGATGGTTCATTTACCATTGTAAAAGCCTTGAGCTTTACACATGTAAATGTAGAAAGATAGAGCAAAAATCCCACGAATTTGTGGTGGTTTAAGTTGCATTCAATCAAGCAATCAATCACCCAAAAGTAGATCAAAGTAGATCTTCACTTTTCCTAGATTATAGGAAAGTGAATTGATTCCCTCCAACAACCATTCCCACATTCATTTGAATTCAAATTCAACTTGTAAAAGTCATGGAACACTCCTAGAGTCTATATAAAACTTGAAATCACTTGTACATTACATGGAAGAAATATACATACACTTGTGACCATCATTGTCTTGCTTCTTCAATTCTCTGCATCATCTTCTTCGCCAATAGTAATCTTGCAGAGGCTGCTGCTCTCTATCCAGAGCTCCAAATTGAGTGAAACATAGCTCATTGGAAAGATATAAGTGTCTAGTTTATGCCTATAAATCTTCATAGCATTTGGTTCAGTAGATTGGGAGAAATCTCAGTTTTTCTATCTCGGGGTCAATCTCTATGTATTCCTGAAAAATAGGAAGTACCACCGGTGAATGTCGCATTCATTCCTATAGCATATTTTGCTTTTTCCTTATACTTTTGTGCATTCCATACACTAAACCCTATGTTTATCACTCCCATAAAAGGATTTTTCCTAATTGTAATCATGCTGGTCGCTATGGGCATTTGAAGTTCATTGTCTCTTCCATAGATATTAAGTTTTTTGAGCTAGTCGACCCGCGAACCTATCTGTTTTGTATCAACTCATTCTCCTTGATGCTCCAAAGTACATAGTGTGTTTCTTTGCACTTATAGCATGCCTATAAGGTCTATTTGAGTCTCCATAAGCTCAAGGGCTGGTCATGTGCCGGTTGGCTTGACCAAACTTCATCGCCTCGAAATGCACTTTTCTACCTTCGACAAGCTTCTCCAAGTTCTTTCAATTGTATCAAGGCCCAGATATAAGTTTGACAAATCTATTGTGCCTATTGATCACCATGATCAAAAGTTCTTTTATATTCTCAATATACCTCCAGCATGAGCACCTAGGTCATTAGTTGTAATTAAAGAGGTCCACCCTCAGGTCCCTCATGATCATGCAACAAGAAATGAAACAAATTGTGAGGAGGAGAGGATAAAGCAGGGCTTGTCGTCAGAGGAAAATGTTATCCTAAACCAGATTCAGAAGCTGCAAAAGGCAAATCAAGAACTTCTTAAAAAGGAGATGAGCAGGTGATAGTAAATGATGCAATGCCATGGCAAGAGGAATACTGGCTTGACATAAGACTAGAAGACATTAAAATGTTGAGAGAGTTCAATGTCGAAATATCTGATAATGTAGTCAATATTGCACTCAGGTATTATCTACGGGACATAAAATGCTCATCTTTTCCTTAATTTGGTATTTCTTATATTGAATTTATATTTTTTGAATTCTAGGGTCCTTCTGCAACAATGTGAGGAAGTAGTTTCAAGAAACATTTTCATCATAGATCCTCTTGTGACTTAGTGCATTTTGTACAAGCATGGAGATGTGAAATTCATGGAGATGTGAAATCCTTTCTAAAGAATTTTACAAAAGAGGTAGAATATATTATCCACCCCTATAATAAAAAGTAAGTATTCATCTTCATTTTGAAATAAGTAACGTTTTTTTCAATAGAGAAGTTATTTTTACATGCCATTCATTGATAGGGGCCATTGGAGTCTTATTATCATTGACTTCAATGAATATCAAGCACTTTTCATGAATTCTATCCAATTACAACATGGAAATTGCAAAGTGTAAGCCTTGACATACATTTTGTTGTGCTCTATTTTAAAGCCTTGCCATCCATTTTGATTTTAAGTTTACCTTGCAATGCTTCTAAGCTTCTCAAAATGCATATTGATCAGAACTTTCCAGGAATTCCTAAATTGAATGAAGAAAAAAGGTTTGGATACATTCAAATACATGTGCCGCTATAGAAAGACAGCACCTCATGTGGCTGGAGAGTGATTGCAAATGTAGTAAGGTTCTTGCAAAGAAGGATTTACAATCCTGAGTTAAACTTGTCAGACTATCCAGATGCATGGGTCATCTTGATTAGGGAGAGAGCAGTATGTGCCATTATGAAACATGCAATCTTCCCTTATGATCCAAACTCACCTCCACCACCACCACCAGATAAAAAGAAGTCTGAAAAAAAGAAGAAAGGGTTTCCTGCTCACTCCCTATTGAAGCATGGACCAAAGAATAAGAGTAGAGGTGAGGGCTCCAAAAAGGGCCACAAGCAGCACAGAGGTGAGGGCTCCAAGAGGACAGAAAAGAAGGGTGAAACAATATATTTTTTTAATGTAAGATTGTAATCTAATGTGTAACCAACATATGTTGGAAGATTTATTTATGTACAAATTGTATGTAATTATGCCAGTCTTCATCTGGAAGATGGTCATTGTAACTATATTTATATGCCTTGAGCAAAAGTGACTTCATTGCATGGTTCAAGCAAAATTTGTTTATGTGAAGAGGAACAGGTAAATTTGGTAGACGACCAATTCAAGCGATTAGGGCAATCGGACATGTCAGATTGTCCTAATCGCTTGAATTGGTGGTGTCATCAAAATTTCTGTATTTTGTGTGTTTTTTGCTTTATTCTTGTTGAAAAGTTAAATGTGAAGAGGATAGAGAAGTTTTTATGACACGGTCGATACAAGTGATACGAGCAATTGGAGAATTTCATATGGCCCTTATCGCTTGTATCGGTCGTGTCATCCAATCTTTTCCATTTTGTCATAGCATCCTCTTAAGGGAACTATGCATAAGATGAGTTGAGATGAAAAGTGGTATTGCTTATCAATCAAAGCTTAATGCAAAATTCACGTTTTGAAGCATGTTTTGGTAGTTTGTAATACACGACCGATTCAAGCAATTAGGATGATCCGACAAGATCGGATTGCCCTAGTCATTTGAATCAATCGTCTTCTCTAATCTCATCTACACTGTAATATGACTGAACTTCATGTTCTACATATTTTGAATATCACTTGAATTGGAATTTGCACGAGGTTCTCCTACCCTCTTTAATATTCCTAGTCATATGCACCATGGAGACTTTCTCATGCATACCTTGAGGCCAGACAAGCATGGATAATTTCTCATGTGCACATTGGATAGACTCAAATACTTTAATTGAAACTAGTTGTTGAAAAGTAAAAGTATTGTTCATCTAGAATTTACTCATATGCAAGTTCCTGTATAATCATTGCACAATTGAAACCTCATCAGAATGTTGAAATTAAACAAAAAAATGTCAATATTAATATAGTCCATAAAAAGGCATAATTGAAGTGATGTAATCAGTCACATTCTTAGTTAGCATCCTACAAAGAAAAATCAATAGAAGTATGAAAAAACGGTTTTAAAAAGGGGAGATATGTTATGTAAGAATGTCTTGGTTTATACTCTTGAGTCACCTAGAATTTAATCATGCAAGTTCATGTATAATCATTGCACAATAGAAACCTCATCAGAATGTTGAAATTAAACAAAAAAATGCCAATATGAATATAGTCCATAAAAAGACATAATTGAAGTGATGTGATCAATCACATTTTCATTCACCATCCTGCAAAGTAAAATCAATGGAAGTATGAAAAAAAAGCTTCTAAAAGAGGGAGATATATTATGTAAGAATGTCTTGGTTTCTATTCAATCAACTTTTTTAGACTTGTTACAATCTTAAGAAATCTTAAGGGTTGGAACTTGATCACCCTAGGTGGCAGGCAAGTTATGCAAGATAATATTTTCTCTGATCTAATGTTAGCTATTGCATCATCAATTGAGAATCTGAATTGTGACGATACCTCATCAAGGTATTCTAGGAGCTCCCTTATATTTTTGAGTTTCCAATTTGCAGTGACAATTATTTTCCTAGATTCAAAATTTGGATGAATCAGTACTTCTAACTCAAATTCTGGATAGCTCTCCTATGAGTCCAAGGCTATCCAGAGTCCAAGCTTTCTTTTCCACCTTCTGTAGTCATATCCTAAAACCAGAGATTGTCGAGATATCTAATATGATATTGAAAGAGAATTTGGGCTAACTTTACATACAATGATGTCACCTAGCTTTTGAACTTCTTTGCTATCCCATTCCCTACCTAAAACATCATCATTCTCTGAAATACAGACTCTCCTATTCAACCACATTGTTTTTGTTTTCTATAATAACATGTTTGTAAAGCATGCTACAAAAACATGAATAGGCAAAACCATTGAATCTTTATCCTTCTCAAAAAATCACCTTAACATTGAAAGAGAAAATATTCATTACTCTTTAAGAGGATCTAAACTCTTCTTCTTACCCTCTTTTTTCTCTTTGTTCTCCTCTATGCCCATGCCTAATTTTGATCCTACTATTTTTTACTTATGCTCTTTTTTTTCCTTTGTTGGATCACTTCCATGAGTGATGTTGTGGAGTCTTGGCCTCTATTTTTACTCATCACAACCTTCATGGTATAGGTACCTTGAATCATTGTACTATAATTGAACTCTCACTATCGATGTTGTCATGTTTTTTGGTAGACTAGTTAACCTCATCACTTTCTTGCTCTATATACATTTGATTCTTCCACATGACTAAATCCCCATAGGTAGTCCACTAGGTTAACTAGACTATGAACAAACTTTTCCTTTGACTTGTCTTCATCTTTAAAAAAAACTCTCTTGTTTCCTTTACTTTTCCTCATTTGTAATGTAGTGAATCCATCATCATTAGCTCACCCAACACTCTTCATGAGCTTATTACATTCTCACTTGACATAAATAAACTCAATATGCTTCTCAGATACCTGGTCATGATTATAATGATAATGAACTTCAATATGTTTAGTCCTTGCATAATGAACAAGATTCTTAGCAATTGCAATAGCACTTTAACTTTTTGAATATATCTACATAGGTAGATGAACATAAACATCAAGATAACTTAAGATTATGTGCAACCATATAGCCACAAGTGTAGCTCTAAACGCAAATCTATACTCTTCTTCACTTAAATAATAGCCATTGTAGGTTTTTTCTTAGAATACCATGAAATAAGACATTTTCCAATAAAGAAAAAATATCCATTAGTAGATTTTCTTGAGTTTTTTCACTTGCCCAATCAGATTCAACAAATCTTTGAAGTATAAAATATGGTGACTTAGAAAAAATCATAGCATAATTCATAGTTCCTTTCAAATATCTAAAACTTTGTTTAACTACTTTCCAATGAATTTTAAGATCTTTGTGCATTAATTTTGATACTTGAGAAACAACAAACTAAATATCAAGAAATGTATTACAAAGATATATCAAGCAACCAATAGCTTGAATATAAACAGTAGCATTGGAAACAATCTGATTCTGCTTTTATTTCTAAAGATATATTAGCATCCATAGGAGTTTTCATAGGTTTAATATCTTGCATTTTAAATCTTTCTAGAAGTTTCTCAATGTAAGTTTTGTTATGTCATATAAATACAATCTTTGCAAATGCATTCAATCCCAAGATAACAATGTAAAAGAACCAAGATCATTAAAATAAAATACCTTCTTACTTTTTCACTTAAAAAATTAAAGATATGATTCTATGGGACTTTCATGATCATATCATCAACATAAATGATTATTATAATCAAACATCTACCTCTGACTTACCATAAAGAGTAGGAGCAGCTTCTGAATTTCTAAAACCAATGGAAATAAGATATATATGATTTCAAAGCCCTTTGGTTATTGAATATATACATCCACACGTACATCAACATCCAGAAATTTTGTTTTAATATCTAACTAGTATACGTTCCAACCAAAGATTGCAATTAAAGAAAGTACAATCTTTACTATGGTCATTCTAGAGGTAGGACCATGTAAAGATTCTGCTCTTATACATATTTATATCAAAATTAATGATTCACAGCTATCTAGTGGCTATAATAAATCCATTCTTCTTGAATGGTAGTTTATATAACTTCCCTTCAAACATCATTCACAAGAATATGCATCATTCGGTAAATCAAAAGTTGGAAACTTTCAATCGTACCTTTGTTCTTCATATGCTTGGGACTTATATAATTGATGTGACCAAATCTTGCATGCCATAACTTCATTCTTTCTTTTGGAAAGATAAATGACCTAGCAAGATTAGCATGGCTGATATTTAACAAAACAGACATACACTTTTGGTCCCACCTTGTAATAGATAATTCTCTTCATTGGGTGTAAGGATTTGACATGAATCCTTCTTAAGCATCACTTTATGACCATCTGTTAGAAATGTTGAGATAGAAAGCCAACTCTTATTGATCTCTAGTACATACAAAACCTTAGAAATAACTAAATTACCACTTTATCTAGATTTCAGTGTGACTTCTCCCACACCAACAACATCCAAGTCATGACCATCTACAATGATCACTCTTCTACATATAGAGTAACTGATGAAAATACCTTCTTGTAACTTATCATATATTTAGTATCTCGAAAATCAAAAATCCAACGATTCCCTACTGTTGCATTCATTGTTTCTTGATCAAAAGAGACTTATTCTATAATAACATATGAAAAAGTATCTTTTTCAAAAGAAGATTCACCCTTTGATATCTCTTCAGCATAGTTATTTGAAGCTCTTTTCTTTTCATTGAAAATTCTCTTTCTACACTCTGTAATATGATTACCTAGTTTGCAATAATGGCATATTCCATGGATGATGTATATTTCTACTTAGGTATATTTGAAGGTGTTGAAGAAGATGTGGTTGAAGACTTGGAAGAAGTCGACTTACTTTCCTTCTTTGATGGCTGATTTTTCCTCTTAATCTCCTTCTTCTTCTTCTTCTTCTTACCTTTGGATGGTGATACCATAGCTTCATCATCGTCTTCCATACTCTTATATTGATCTTCATCTTGAAGTAACAAGAACTACAACTCTTCAAATGAAACTTATCTTCCCTTTTAGAGAGAGAGACAGGAAGAACCAACAAAAGAATGATATGTACATGGAAATGAATTGATAAGTGTTTTCACCATCTCTTCATCGGAAATGTTGACTCCAAAATTTTGAAGTTGATCACGAATGTCCTTAATCTTCAAAATATAGGATTGTAATAACTCTCTAAGTTTTATATATATATTGGCTAATTACATCCTTAGATGAGCTTTCCTAGAAGGATTTCTTCTTTGATAGAGATTCTGCAACTCCAACCAAGCCTAACAAAAGATTCTACATGACTAGATTTGAGGAATAACATGCTCCTTCACACCCATAGCTATAAGAGAGAATTCTTGAGTATCTCTCGACTCCCATCTGGATTCTCTTTACAAGGTGAATTTGATTCCTTTGTTTGTGGCTAAGAAGATACTTTCTTCTTCTTCCTCTGTTTGTTGGGCTGAAATTTGAGCAACAAGATTCTTGGAAAAGGAGCCAAAATCCTCAGCTGATTTCCTTGGTCTTGGAAGCATCTTTTGAACTAGTTATGTATGTGCACAAAAACTTTGTTATGGAATGTTGGAAGCATAGTAGACCCAATAAAATTTCCATAGGATCTTTCCAACACTTAAAACATTGAGCACATATGCACCTTGAATCAAATAGATAGATTATAACTATACAATATGTAATATAGAAATTTGGGATGAAAGGTTGAATATAAAATGGATGTAGGTACAAAAGTTGGAGAGAAACTACTAAGAGTTAGGTGAAAGTGGAAGTGTGCTGAAATTCGAAGACAAAATATGAATGTTTTAAGAAAAACAACTATGTGTTCTAATTAGAGCAAAATTTTTCAACCCTAATACAATTTAGGGTTTCTTCTCTAAAATAAGCAATCATAGCCTTCTCCTCTTGAGGTAGTAGGTAGGAAATCTGATACAATAACAAGAATAGAAGAATAACCAAATATAAAAGCCACTTATATTCAGCAAGTACACACTCTTAAGAGTATATAAAGAAGAATCGAGCAATCACAAATCACTAAAAAAAAAAATCTTCTATAGCGAAGCACAACTTATGGATCACTAGAGATTGTGTGTGATACTATATATGTCCCCCAACGGGTCCTTATATAGAATTAAGCCCTCCTTGCTTTTTTTTTGGGAAACCCCAAATACATACTTGCATGAGATTTCTTTGCTATTTTTTCTTTTGACTTACAAAAAAATAATGATGAGATTTAGATGGACCTAATCACCTTATTATTTAACAATGGTTAGCTTTCCTTGATCAACATGAGATACTCTATCTCTTCATTAATTAGCTTTTAAAAAGCACACATTAGAAAATAAGGGTTTGTATTTTTTATAGGTTTTAGGTCTCAAATGATCATGTGTTATATATCATTAGATGGATTTTGAAAGTATTATAAGAATATACAATAATAATCTTTTTACTATTTTAAGTATTTTTAAAATTAAAGTTTTCTAGAAATTAGGGTTAAGATTCCTTAATAGGACATTGTTTTACAAGAGTATGCCTCTCAAACTACAAAGAAAACCCAAAAGGAAGCTTTGAAAAAAATGCCAAGTCAACTTGGTGACCCCTTGGCAAAGGCCATTGGGATGACACCTTGGTTTATTTCAACAGGAGTTTGAAGGCCTTCTAGGGGATCCCTTCACAAGGAATCATGAGGAGAGTGGGCTTTGCATCCATACCTAGGATGTCCTCCTACAAAACTATTCCAAAATAATAGCAAAAATGTGCTTTGAAGATCGACCACTTTGCGTGAGACATAGGTGAAAGAGGATTGTTACTAATCCCATATGTTGTTGACCACACACGAAGACCTTAGGTGACCCCTTCATGGGTAGTGGAATATGACTACTCATAAGCAACCCCTCTGCATATATATCAAGTCGATTGCTTGATGATGACCTCTTCATGGGAAGAGGATCATGAAAACACATGTATAACCACAAGGCATCATTGTCAAGAGAAAGAAGACAAGGAAGATAACTCAAACACACTCACACACAAAGAGACCAGCACACACACAAATTGAGCTCCTAAACCATGAAGACACCACTTCAACCTTATCATCATCATCTAGATTGATGCCAGTAGATGCAAGCGGCTCACCTATGCTTTTGAATTTTAAGGTGTAATCACTTATTTACATGCTCTTTTTCTCCAGTGTATGCAATGAAGTATTTCAATGGCCAGTGTGCTCTCCTTCTTGAGAGCTCCATGATGATATCCTCAGAGTAGAAAACCGAGCTCCTAGCACCGCACACCATACTCCTCACAGAGGCTATAGAATACGCAGAAAAACATAGTACATAGGGAGCATGAACACAGACTTCTTACATGTTACAAATGCAATCAAACTTATAGTCTATGGCTGACCAGGCCACCATATGTTTTATTAAAGACGTATACAAAAGTTTCGGATGGTCGTTTGGCCTTTCACATGGACACTAACTCTAACAATCTCCCACTAAAGGCCAATATGTCCAAAGTAAGTATGGGAGAAAAATGAAGAATCATGAAGAATACCTTAGTGTAATTATACAAACTATACCTCCCACTCGACGAGCATGTTACACAATAAACAAGTGACTATGTAAGATCATGAATCAAGTAACCCCCATCAAGTGACAACAGTGTCCAAAGCTATCATGTGGTAGAGCTTTAGTCAAATAATCTAAAACATTATCTCGAGTATGAACCTTCTCAAGAATAATGTGCTCAGTGGCTAAGCAATCTCTAATGAAGTGATACCTCACCTCAATGTGCTTAGTCTTTACATGATAGACCAGATTCTTAGCCAAAGCAATGGCACTCTAACTATCACTGAGCAAACAAGGTACATGCTGAGGTAGACCCATATCACAAGTAAGATGAGAAAGCCACAATGCTTCCTTACATGCCTCACTTGCTACAATATACTCTGCTTCTATGGTGGAAATAGTTGTACATTCTTAAAGATGAGATCTCCAAGAGATAGCACCTCCAGCAAAATGAAAAGTTTACCATGATGTAGACTTATGATTATCTAACACAACTAGCATAGTCATAATTTGTGTAACCAATAATGGATGTTTTTCCTCTACCTAAGCATAGACACTTGTCCTTAGTGCCACTCAAATATCTCAAAATTATCTTGACAGCTTCCTAATGTTGCTTGCCAAGATTAGACATGTATCTGCTCACAACTCCCACTACAAATGCAATGTCTAGTCTTGTACCTACCATAGTATACATAAGACTACCAACAGTAGGCTGATAAGGAATTTTGGTCATGAAAGCCTTTTCTTCATTCGATTTTGGGCAAGCATCCTTGCTCAATTTCACATATGTGGGTAAATGTGTACTCAATGCCTTTCCACCTTGCATATTGAACTTGTGAAGTACTTTGGATATGTACTCACAAGTTTATGCATCTTGTACTCCTATCACAAGTAATGCACATGCCAAGAACATGTTTGGCATCCCCCAAATCCTTCATATCAAATGTCTTACTCAACTTCTTTTTGAGAATTGAAAAATCATAAGGGGCTTCCCAGCAATCAACATATCATGGACATAAAGTATCAAGCATATAAAGCTGCCATCTGAGCATCTCTCTTTGTAGAGACAATGATCTTCATTGCTTTGAGAGTAGCCTTGAGACTTCATAGAAGCATCAAACTTTTGGTACCATTGTCTAGGGGACTATTTAAGTCCATATAAGCTCTTCTTGATCTTACAAATTAGACTTTATTTGCCAAGTTTTATGGATGCTAACCGGAGGATTAATATTCTCAAACACCACTCTTCTCACTTCTACCTCTTTAGTGGGCTATTTATGCATCTTAGACTCATTGAAAATGACACCACTATTTTTTATCATTGATTGTGTTTCAAGATCTCATAAGAGATATCCAAATTGTCCTTCGCGACCATATCCAAGCAAAATGCTTTTCTTTCCAACTTTTGTCTAAGATTCTTGGGTATATGAACATATGCTTCACACCCAAAAAATCAAAGATGATCATAATATGGTGGTTTCCTTGTCCATAACTCTTGTGTCACTTTCAAAACTTTGGTAGTACTCAGTGAAAGATTAATCGCTTGAATTGCAATCAATATTGCTTCTACCCAAAAGCCTTGTGAAAGGTTTGCATGATGCAACATAGAAACTACTCTATCTTGAATAGTTCTATTCATCTTTTCACGTACATCATTCTCTACTTGGGTGTAAGGAGCTATAAAATCTCTATAAATTCCTCTAGACTAATAGAAAACGTTGAATTCATGTGAGGTATACTCACCCCCAATATCTGAACCTAAAGCCTTAAGCTTCCTTTTCCAGACTCAATTGAAGCAAGCCATTTTTTGAAAGTAGAGAATACCTCATCCTTTACTTTGATAGGATATACCTATACTTTTCTAGTAGCATCATCTATGAAAGTGAAAAAATAAAGAGAACCACCTAATGACTTTGTGGGCATTGGACCACACACATTTGTATGAATGAGATCTAAAGGTTGAATTGAAGAGTCAATGTGCGCATTGTGCACATTCCTAGTTTTCATTCCATATTGACAATTATCACAAAATCAAAAATCAAAAAACGATAACACAAGTAAGTAGCCAAAATGAGAAAGGTTTTCCATTCGACTACATGATATATGGCCCAAACAGCCATGCCAAATACAAGCCATAGGTTGTTCAATAACAACAAATAAGTGTTTTTTTTGTGATACAAATAAAGGATAAAGTGAGCCAACTTTGCTTTTGCAATAACCATATTGCCCTTTGATATGCAAAAGGACTGGGCATAGAAGACCACCTTGTAACCAAGTTCATCAAGCTGACCAACTGACATCAAAATGCATTATAATTGAGGTACATGGTGTACATTATGCATAGTAATATTTGAACCATCAATGAACTACACAACCACATCTCCGATCCCCACAATGTCACACTAGTAAGAGACACTAAGTCTCATGGTACCAAAAGACTTTGCTGCATAATTAGAGAACCATTCTCTGTGTGGTGTCACATGGAAAGAAGCACCAGAATCTAGTAGCCACATGTGGGAAAGAGAATCATCCATAAGAGCCTCAGCTGGCACAGTGCTATTCAGTGTCAACACATAAGCATCATCAAAAATAGCATTAATTTGTTCAATCTTCACAATCAAAGTAGATGATGCATGTAGTTGTTTAACATGCCCAACATTCTGTCCTTTACCTTTAGCACTCTTTAATGCATAATGGTCTTTCTTCATGTGTTTTTTCTTATGAAAATAATGGCATTCGATATCCCTCTTCCTTGATTTACTTCTACTCTTATTCGGTTGACCATTCTTTTCCTTGTCTTGCTTTTGCCATGTTGCTGATTCTTTCCTTAGTAAGAATCAAAAACATTATATCCATCTCTAGTCTAACTACCAACCGTAGATTTTCTACAAATCTCCTCACTCAAGAGTGCTCAAAATATGTCATCATAGACCACTTTACCAATAGGTGCACTATTGCTAATAGCTATGAAAAATGTATCTCATGATGATGGAAAGCTGCATAACAGCAATACTGCTTTCATTTTATTATCGATATGCATTTTTTGAGCCTGTAACTAGGAGAATATAGCATCAAATGCATTTATATGAGTAGCAACACTATTTGTGTCCATGCAAAGGTCATATAATTTTCTCATCAGATACACTTTATTTGATGTCATCTCTTTTTCATATGTATTGCATAACTTCTTCCAAAGCTCCTCTACACTTTCACAGTCTAATACTGTAAAGTAAACATTATCTTCCAGGTGCAATCGAATGGTAGACCTAGCCATTTCATCTAACTCACCGCAATCATCTTCATCCATGTCAGCAAGCTTTTTTGAGATTCCATTTACTGGCTTCCATTGCCCCCTCCTAATCAGCACATCTTTAATCTAATTCTTCCATAGATCAAAATTTGTGCCATCAAATTTTTGGATCTCAAAATTATCTTCCCCCCTGCAAGTTATAGCTCCTCCTAGAAACACTCACACTAGACCCTGATCCACTAGATGTGTCTGAGACCTCTGATGGCATTATGATAGAGAACTAAATAGAATGATAATGGAGCTAGAAGAGTCCAAATTCCACTAAGGCTAAAAGAAGGATGAGCAAGTGTTAGACTTTGGAAAAGAATTCAGTAGTCTTCCTAGAAAAATGAATTAATGAACAGTAAAGAACAACCAAAAGGATTATGTGAGAATAAATTGCTCACACCAATAAGTGTATCAAAGAGTAGATCGACCACTAGATGGTTGACAAAACCAAAAATTTGGAAAAGTTTTGCCAAAGTATCCTCTGCAAAATGAGCATATGACCAGTGTCAAAATCTCATAAAATTGCAAGTACTGACATGTTTACTTGTATAGTGAATCATTGACTACACTACATATAATCAGTTACTCAAAAGAAGCCAACTAGGCTTATCGAGCATTCATTAACAACTATCATACATCTCATATGGCGAGACTAGGTAAGTCTTCTCCCTACACCAGAGAAGAGACCCTAACATTTAGGTGTCTCCCAATTAAGAAAACCTCACCACTACCCTCTTTATCAAACATGAAAGGCTTTACGCAAAAATGTAACCACTATATCAATGACCACATGGACGTACATAAGCGATATTCACAAAAGTGTACATAGTGTGTATGTGTTCAATATATGCAGTAAAATGGCACTAAAAGGCTTAGTTCACTGCCCAAACACTGGCCAACAACACCTGCAAGTGTCTGTCAACTCTATTCTTTAGGCTCAAAAATCTGCATAGACCTACGGTGGTTGGTCCCACCACAATTAAAACCTTTCAAGAAACCTGTAGATTAGCTAGTGTGGCTGAAAACATAGCCCCAAAAGGTGATCATTTGTTATTGGAAAAGTACAAAGAACACTCTTCTTGATGTTCTTGGACCTCTGTGAAGAGAACAATGCACAAAAGTACTCCAAAATGGCTCCAAAAATGCTTCAAAAATAAGCTTTGGAAGCAAAGAATGAAGCTTTGAGGGCCAAAAACTTGTTGAAGATAATGTGAACCTTAGTATTTCCCCTTCTTCAAGCACCACAAGCGTGTAGCTTAGTGGCAAGAGATTGCCACAGTTAAGGGAGCTCCGGGGGCAACAATACTGGGATGGATGATCTCCCGAGAAGCATCGAGAACCTCCATCTTCCTTGATCGTTGAGGTCCTCCCTCGTATGTAGCCAATGGTGCCAAAAGTGACTTCGATGACTCGGATGACAAGGTATGCCAAGGTCTATGCCTTAGTCGTCATCTTCTAAGGGATTCCTTCACAAGGAATCATGAGGAGAGTGGGGCACTTGCATCCATACCTAGGATGTCCTCCTACAAAACTATTCCAGAATGATAGCAACGATGGGCTTTGAAGATCGACCACTTTGCAAGATGAGACGAAGATGAAAGAGGATCGTTACCAATCGCAAATGTTGTTGACCACACATGAAGACCTTAGATGACCCCTTCATGGGTAGTGGAGTGTGATTACTCATAAGCAACCCCTCTACATATATAGCAACTCGATTGCTTGATGATGACCCCTTCATGGGAAGAGGGTCATGAAAACACATGTATAACCACAAGGGCTCATTGTCAAGAGAAAGAAGACAAGGAAGAGAACTCAAACACATTCACACACAAAGAGACAAGCACACACAGATTGAGCTCCTAAATCATGAAGACACCACTTCAACCTTATCATCAACATCTAGATTGATGCCAATAGATGCAAGTGTCTCACATACACTTTTGATTTTTAAGGTGTAGTCACTTATTTGCATGCTCTTTTCCACTAGTGTATGCAGTGAAGTATTTCGATGGTGATGCATCACACTACGCTCTTCTTCTCAAGAGCTCCACGACGACATCCTCACAGTAAAAAACCGAGCTCCTAGCACTGCATGCAGTACTCTGCACAAAGGTTGCAGAATATGCAAAAAAACATAGCATACATAGGGAGCATGAACACAGACTTCTTAGGTGTTACAAATGCGATCGAACTTACAGTCTGTGGCTGACCAGGCCACTATATGTTTTATTCAAGAACATATACAAAGTGTATGCTGGCCATTTGGCCTTTCAATCAACACTAATGGTAACATGCAGCTCATTCTTGAATTGCAACTTCCATGCCTTTGCATTGGTCTCATACAATGTGATCAAACTATTCCAAGCCTCGGAGTTTCGACATCCTATATGTGCCTAATAATGCTATCTTGTATGCTAATAGATAATCTATAGACTAGTTTCCATGCTCCATTCCACACTCTTAGCTGGTCCACGAGATTCTTCTCTGGTAACTACAGAGGGTTTTCATTGTCTCCGTCGATGTACTTTCAATAGCCTCTTCCTATCAGGAAATTTTTCAAGAAATTTTTCATTGTGAATCTCCAAGCATGAAAGTTGTTTTTGTCTAACTTGTTGCTCATACATTGACTCATTCCATCAACATTTGTCATTTCTATTGTAATTTTCCTGTCTAAGCAATACACGAAATCGCTTGAAATTCTAGATCTAAAATATCTAAGAGATACCAAACAGAATGTAAGTTACAGTTTTGCAAACTGATTTTTTTTTTCATGGATCCTACCTTGTGGGCTTGAAACGAAGGTTGGGATGGCTCCTAAAAGGATAATACTAGAAAACATTTTGATGCCTTCTACCTTCACACCAAATTTTGTAGCAATCTGAAATCATTTGTAAAGCACATATTCTCCACACCTTCTCATGTGCTCTTCAATGTCAACCTTTTCCATGATATCTATACAACTACACTGACTTTGATACCATATTAAGAGAAAGGAGATAAGGAAGAGAGCTCTCACACACTCTCACACACAAAGAGAGAAGCACACACAAATTGATCCAAGGAAGATAAATCTTCTCCTACTTCTATGATATAAAGAGAATATATAAGAATGACTTAATACAACAGTACAACTAGTACAAAATTTAAAAAAGAGCAATACATAAAGAAAACCCTATTGTTCGCAAGTGAGTGAGGTGACAAAAAAGAAATATGCCATCACTCTTGATAGATAAATCTAGTAAAACTCATTAAAAGTGTCCCTGATATATACTAACATAACCACCACACATGTCAGAGAGATGAAAAAGTGGTACATATCATCCTCGGTCATCACATCTTGAGCTTGATATCTCAACAATCATGACCCCCTTTAAGAGTGGATCATCAAACGTCTCCAATGTGACTCCACCAACACCTACACCTCAAGCTCCACCTTCAACAACCACCATGGTCTTCAACAATCAAAAAACTCAAAGAGCTACAACAACAAGAACACTACAAGCATTACACATTAGGACTAGCAAAAAACGGAATTCATATGAATTCCACCTCATGAAAGTAATCTCCATATTTAGAGTAAAGAGTGTATTCCCTCCATAGTTCAAAAAAAAATCGCATGACTTTCAAAACAAAAATCTTTCAAATCTCTCTTAAGATTCAACTTTTAGGCCAATCATGTTTATCAAGATCTATCCAATATTCTTTTTAGTAACAAAAAGCATATATCATTAAAGATTGATAAATAAATCAATAAAATCCACTAAACATGCACAAACAAATTTTGCTCTTGAGTTATATAATGATAGATAAATTGCTTAAGTAGGTAGGGTCTTTTATAGATACATCACAAGAGAAAGATAGTAAACTATAGATATGAGAGTAATTTCTTTTCAAAATTTTATTGATTTTCTTTTTTCTCTCTTTACAACAAGATCTTCAATTTGTTGTTATATTCTTGCATTCCATAAAGAATGATAAATGAATAAGATAAATCTAGATTTCAAAAAAATTCTTGTATTCTCGAGTCAAAGTGATAATATATTAGTTAGGTGGTTGTATTCTCTTGTAGATACATAGATAACAATAGATAATAGACCAGACATACAAGTAGATTGATAGACAAATAGAGATTAAGAGGAGGTCAATAGATAGATAGGATAGATAGACAAGGAGAGAGAGAGAGAGAGAGAGAGAAATGGATGGGTGAATGGATGGAGGGACAGGAAGGTAGCTACTAGGTAGATTAATAGATAAATGATTAAGTAGCCAGAGAGGTTGATAAGTCCATGGAAATATCAAGATCTATCATTGATTGATGCAACCTAGATAGATGAATGTCTTTACATACATGTTATGTATTTCTGTACCACTTATGTGTAAGTGTACTTACTCTACATTGCATATACTCTAGACAAGAAAATAAAGGACAGAAACCTTGGCATCAATAAAAAACTTCAATTTTTATGTTGGATTATTTACATCTCTACGATTTAAATCCCAATTTACATTTACGATTTAAATCCCAATTTAAATTTACGATTTCAATCTCTACTTTGTACTATGCTTCCATCCTTCAACCAATCTCTTTGATCACCATTTTGTTCTATGTTGAAATGAGTAACGCTTTCAAGTGGTTTAAGTATTGTCTCCAATTGTTCAAAATAAGCAGTGATGCTCTGAAAAAATAAGTACAAGTATTTACAATCCTGTCGGATTGAGTTTATGTGATATTTTAGGGTCAACATTACTGTTTTGTACACACACACACACACTATATATATACTTCCACAACAATTCCATCTCTTTGCTTCCATATAATTCAGTGGGGGAAAAGAGTAAGTGCCACAGAACACTAAGCACTTCTTCCAAGAGCAGCACTTGTATTCAGTTTCTTGGGGTTCATAGTAAATCACAGGAACCATATCTTCTCATTCAGTGGGTTAGAAAGAAAGGAAAAGGAAAGAAACGAGAAGAGAAGAAGAAAATAGGTTTGCTCTTCATTTTGGGGTGTAATAAAATAACGTAATTGATCAACATAACAAATTACAGAACCTTGACTCCTATATAGCTACGAGCTTTTTGAGCCTTCAGATTTTCAAAACATAGAGCCATTCTTCTCTCATCATCCAGTATGTAAGATTTGAACCCTGCTTGTGGGAAGGTCTTGCTCTAATAGGATCACATTACTTCAATTAATCTCATGGCTAGGTATCTGACCACCATGTAGTGAAGTGCCGGGCCGCAAGTTCAAAAATGCAGCAACTTTGCAGACACTAGACATTGCCAATGCTCTAATGGAATCACATAACTAGAGTTAATCTCATGGTTAAGTATCTGACCATATTCCATGTAGTGAAGTGCCGTTCAGCAAGCTCAAAAATGCAGCAACTCTGCAGGCACTAAACGTTGCCAATGCTCATGAAAGCTGAAGTGCTCTCCTAGCCATGGCAAGAACACCATCAAAAGTGTGGTTTCCTCCAATGAAGCCGCTTATGTGTACAAAAACACAGCCACTTATGCCAGTTTCTTGGGAAAGTTCGTCATCCCTCAGTCCTCTCCAAGCAGCTGGAAGTGGTTTTCGGCTTTCGAATTGTCCAGGTGCAACAGCCACAGCTTGTACTCGCCACTGGTTGTTCCTTTCATCCTGCTTGTACACACACGATATTATTCACGAGCAGTTCTATCTGTCCAAATCATCAACTATACAACAAAATCTCACTTTGATGGAGTAGATGTAACACAAACCTGCTTTTACAATGGCCAACGCACCCCATGAGGGCACAAATCCTCTTCAAAACTTACCACAAAATGTCCAAAACTATAATATATTTCAATGTTTACTCCAATTCATGCCATGACTTCAGTCTTCACAAAAACAGGTCTTATCAAAAATTTGAGACACCATATGCACACCATCAATAAGCCTCACTTTACAAGGCCACACAAACAGGTTCTATATGTACAAATCAAGATGCTTCCCTCATCAGAAGTCATATGCGCTCCAATCATTTGGCAACACTGAGAAGCATGGCTTTACTGTATGCATCATCAATGTCTTTGGGATCTGTTTCACTTTATGATAACGCACTTTTTCTTGATGGTTATCTACAACCTAACAGATTTAAGGCTGCAAAAGAGATCATATAAAGATCTTCATTCAGTTTTGAAGAATCATGATGGGTGTGCATGTACATCACACTTAAGGTCTGCAATCTCTGACCACCTTTAAAAAACATTCACGAGATGACTATTTTAAAATACCTGACATGCTAAAGCTACTTGCTTTCTACACTAGAAAATTTAAGTTTGAAAGCATTCACCATGATAATAAATAATGAAAGACCTGTCATTGGTGCAGAAAAACAATGGAAGTTATAAAAGTGCAATCAATAAGCCAGGAATAGTAGCATGATAAAAATAAAACATTTACACTTTCAAATGGAGTTCTTAAAATACCAAACATAACGCATGAACTAAGGAAAGTAACATAAAAATTTCAAAATAAATGTGCATTAATTATTCACATGTAAGTCCAGAAACTTTTTTTTTATTTACTTAGAATTCAACATGAAGAAAAATGGGTAAAAAAGGTGAATCATTTATCCTTGCCCAAATTCAGAGTGTTTTGCAGGTCAACAACGAAGTAACTTGCATAAACCGAGTCAAAGGAGGTCTGTTTTCTGTGGCGAGCTATGGGGATGATGTGACAAGCTAGGAAACAAGTGCTGATAATGTGATGTTGCAATCATGACATCAGCACAACTTAGCACATGATAATATAAATGTTTTCAAACAAAAAAGAGCCAGTTATCAATACCAGAAACCCTAAGAAACCTGCCAATCTACATTATCCATACCAGTCAGAAGGAAAGAGCAATAAAAACTAAAAAGTTTGTCAATCACCCCACTTCAAAGATACACTGGGTGTGGTAGTATATTTACCTGGTAGAGAACATACTTCATGGTGGGCTTCAGCTTTAGCTCTTCTTCCAGCTCGAATAAATGTAGCTTCCACTGCAAATAAGAAACATACAAGTGAATCTTTCCTACATATAATAAAGATGAGCATAGTGACTGCACAGAACAGAAATTGCACACCATTCAGGCTAGTAAGTTTGGAAGCGAAAGATCTATAGTTCATATTCAGGTCATGAATTTACTTACTGGACAGAATTGTTTCAGAACCATAATTTCTCCACTTTCATCTACTTCAAACCTTGCTGCTAAGCAATTCGCAACAATTATTCGAGCTGGCAACCAAGACTTTGCTTGGTATCTTAGTGCCTGTAGGCAAGCAAACAGATGTACAATTGAAAATCTAGACTAGAGGTAAGACATCAAGCCCAAAAGCTCACCTCTAGAAATTCTCTGCCTGTAACTTCCATGGCTTGCACAAAGGCCGCATTCTCCTTCTCTGATGACTGATCCTCAATCCAATCTGGG
Organism: Ceratopteris richardii; assembly: GCA_020310875.1. NCBI lineage: Eukaryota > Viridiplantae > Streptophyta > Polypodiopsida > Polypodiales > Pteridaceae > Ceratopteris > Ceratopteris richardii. The sequence goes on from CM035413.1 coordinate 117,390,256, forward strand.
TTCAGTTTTCCAACTCGAGCTGATAAATTTGTATTGTCCACATACTTTGGTGCATCCGTCACATCATACTGGTTTATTCCATTGTCAATGGCATCTATTGCCTAAAACAGATAGAACAATTATTAGTACTACCAAAATTCAAAACAACATACGCAAACAGAAAAAAAGCATTTTCTCTGCAAGATTTCAGCCAAGCTATCATGCATTACTACCGGATTCCCAAGCCTGCTCAAAAACTTTAGCACATAATAAAGGCCCATTTAATGCTGCCAGAGAGCTTTTGATGAAAGCCAAACAGTAAAGACTTGAGCTACATAGCTCTTTGATGTCCAGGGAGGGAGGGAAGGTGAACAGAAATGAGAATGTTCTCAAAACGCATGATAGACTGTTTAGCATAAATCATAGAAATGTAAAGACACATAAGTGGAGCTAGTATAGCACTGCAACGCAGCAGAACTTTAACTGTCTACAGTCATCAAAGGACTTAAAAAATCTTGCTTATATTAGATATTTTGAAAAAATTCCAAACATGTAAAGCATGATGGTCAAAAACCCCAGACCAATTGACCCCTACAATTTTAGGTTCCATTTTTCCTGCAGCATGTGCTTTTTCCATTAGCCTCCTTTCGATACCAGCTCATCCAGGGGAATCCCCTGTATCCTCCATGTTCATGGTCTTCCCACATTGTACTTCTCCACTCCTGCTTTCATTCTTCTTTCTTACTACCCCCAAAGCTGAATAACTTTCTGTAATGTGAAGTCTCTCCTCATTCTCACCTCAGCCACTTATTTAGGAAAACTAAGAGCATCAGGAAGCGGGATTGGAAGGGGGAGAAGGGGGAAGAAGGGGGAAAAAAAGGGAGAAACTCAACATAACCCATCAAAGAGGAAAAAATCGAGGAACAAAACAGCAGTGTCAAGGATGCAGAGTAGAGCAGGAGGGCTGGCCCGCTCTTGCCTGAACACTGCATCTCACTGGCAAGCTTTTCCAGAGCAGAGTGGATGGTAAACCAACAAAATGAGAGACTGGACAGAGCAAACTGCTAGCTTGAATGAGACTTCTAGAGACTTTGCAAAAGCAATGTGCATATGAGTCCCAATTCATTCACATCAACAAAAGCAGTGATAACTGCAACTCCACTTGCTACCCCTCAGTGCCCTGTTCCACAAGTATCTACACAAGTAGACTTTGTGCTTGGAACGGGAGACCCCCTACAAAATTATTAGCAGCAATGATGGTGACCAGTGTTGCATACACAACGCGTTTCGAACATTTGCAATGTACGCAACGCAATGGCACATTGCATACGCGTTCGCAACGCGTTGCGTATAATTTAAAAATTAAGGGCCCTCCTGGCAGGCTGAAAACGGCCTGCTGGGAGGGTCTTTTTACTGTTCTTCCAGAGCACTCCTCTGTGAGAGAGAGAGAGAGAGAGAGAGAGAGATGAGAGAGAGAGAGAGGCTACCAACTAGGTGCTCAGTGCTTAGTCATCATAGAGAGCCTCTTAGAACTTGGGCTTTCGCCATCATGCTTAGAGCTAAACAAGAGTGTTGGCAATATGTCACAAGCCAAGGAAAATTTGGCACAGGAGATAGTGAGAGATGGACAGGTAAGTTGTGTGGGTACGAAGGGACAAGAGGGGCAGATAGAATAAAAGCCCATCTAGCACCATTTGGAGGTGTAGGTGTTGGTCCTTGCTCTAAGCCAATACCAGAGAATATGAAAGAAGAGATTTTGGAATGGCTTGCAACACAAGAAACACGAAGAGGGATTAGAGCACCTACACCTAGTACTGTACGAAGCTCAATTCCTCAAGGGCAATCTTCATAAGCATCTCAAGGGGAATTTCCTTCATCCCCTCCATTGAGGACTTGGAATCACAGGAGGCAGCACATGCATCTCAGCCTCAACAAAAGAGACCACGGGAGAGTCAAAGCATTCCTACATGTTGTGGAAGTCTACACGCAATATCCATATGGGCCATAGTGGAAAGCAACGTTTTAGCAATGGCAACGACAATGGGTTAGCAACAGGTTAGCAACGAGGGCAACGTTTGGACATGGGCGTTGCGATAAAGTTATTTATTTTTCAAAATGTATATATGTATTTTTCACGTATTTTGGATCATATGATATGTAATAAGATGGGATATGACTATATATACCATAAAATACATATTACAATATAAGATATATCATAAATAATAAAGATTATCAATCTAACTTGGTCGTGACTCGTGAGTCATGATTCACAACTCACTACTTCGGACTGATGATTGGTTAGTGGTCACTCATTACATCATTTACACCACATGATCATAATATTAAAGTTTTAACATGTTACATCCATCAATTAGCATTCAATGATCTGATTAAATAACATCTAACATGTCCCATGAATCATGATACATGATACACATAAATTATACAATCTAACATCAATAATCATAACATCATCATCTAGATTCTATCAACATAATGATCATAACATTTAACACCTAACTTTCAAGTTTCTAGTTTCTAAGTTCTAACTTTTAACAAATTACAATAAACATCATGATTCATAACATAAATGATAACACCTCGCACCATACATGTCACATGATCATATTATCATTGATACATCAAAATAAAAATAGAGAATCACTATGACAAATGATAAGTGGTCAATGATAAATATAAAGTCATAAGTGAGTCGTGATAAGTGTCCACTGTCATCACAATAGTAAATACATATCATGAAATATCAAATGTCAAACGTGAAATGCCAAAGTCTCAAATGTCAATAATCAAACTTTGGAGTCTGTCACTCTGACATGGTGTCAGATGACAAATCATCATCATCATCATCATCATCATCCCTAGTAGTAGTGGTATGTGGTCGGCTGCTAGTGGATGCGTCACCACAACCGCTAGGTCCTTTGCGTCTACGAGATGATATGGTATCATGATGAGGCAAGGTCAACTCATGGTACAGCATAGTATATAAGTCCAGATCCTCTAGAGGAATATCTGGAATATCTCTCACTTTCTCTATATCTATTGTGTCCACGTTGACCTCCCTCACATCTCCTGTATGGCTGCCGCTCTCCAAGAGATGCAAGTTGCAGTGGCAATAGACTAGTTAGTCCAACTGCGCTGTAGATAATCTGCACTGTAGATAATCTGTTCCTCTTCTTTGTATGGAAGAGGGCCCATATGCTCCAATTCCTTTCACAAGGACTTACGATGGAGTCCTGTGAAAGGATACGAATAGCTAACTCTCTCTGCATTACAACATAATTCAAAAAATAATTAGTACATAAATTATAATACATATTTAGAACATGTCACACAGTACACTAAAGACTTTTGACTTAGTACTTACCAACTTAGGAGCACTAGCACGATACATCTCCCACCATGACACTGGCCGCAACTAAGCAGATCTCAAACGAATCATATCCTTTCAAAAATGACCACCACCATTTTGGAATACCACGAGCTGTCTCTCCAACTGAAGTCGCAACTCTACATCAGCTTGATAAAGCCTATATACATGTGTTCCATGCACTCAAGAGCCCCTCATCCACAATGGCCTACTGAGATCTCCATAAGGGATGCAATAAGTGTGCCATCACATGGATCGGGATATGAAACCAATCCCATAGATCCCTCTACAGAGCCTTAAGCTGCTCAATCCTATAAACAAAGAAATTATAAAATTTTAGAGACTAATTTTTAAGATAATAAGAATTTTAAGTGTCAAATATTCAAAGTAATAAGTAATAACTTAATAAATACCTGTCCAATGTCAAATGTGGGCAACGTGAAAGGGACTCGCCAACTCGATCCATGAACTCATAGACGAGTCCCAATGTACTCCCCTCCATATCAACAATGTGAAGAACAGAATATAATGGATGTATGGCACGCACAAGTGCCTCTACGTCCCTCCAAAATGAATCTGACAAGCATGTAATCCGTACAAGATCTGCTCTGGGGCTAGTGTGACCATCCCAAGCAGTCCACTTTGTAGATACAACTGTCTACATCAAAGCCTGCCGCACCCGAAGTAGTCTCTCCATCACTATGCACATGTAAGCAAATATGGTCTTCACAAGCTTTAGGATATCCAACTCACTATATGATCTGAAAATAGCTAATAGTTTTGGTCTCTTTGTGAACAAAGTAACCACCTTATGGCCGGTGGAAAAAATAGAATGAATCCAAGGGATCTTTCCAAGACTCTCTATCAAAAGATCAATGCTATGTGCGGCACATGGGGTCCACACAATGGAGGAAAACTCTGCCTCTAACAATCTACCCATGGCCACACAGTTACTTCCATTGTCGGTAATGACCTTCACAGCATTCTTTTGACCGACATCCAAAATAGCCTGACGGATATGACCATATATAAACTCACTTGTGAGACAAAAATTACACCAAATCAGCTATATGGCATATATGAAAGACTTATCACTTTACAATGTAGTATGTACATATTACACATTACAATAGATGCATGGCACATGCATCATGCTGCATGCATGATGTCATGCATCATGCTGCATGCATGGCCCATGCAGCATGTTGCATGGATGATGGCAAAATGCACATGCATGATGCACATTGAATACTGTATAGTATATACAAGTGTCAAGTAACAATACAATATACACGCAATGTGCATGTGCCATGTGGCATGTGCCATGTACATACATTATACATATATATAGCATATGCAAAATTCAAATGCATATCTTAAAATTAAAACTTGAAATTTCATCCTTGTCACTGTGAATCCAGCTTGTGATGTATCAATGGCGCGAAGGAACATACTACCCTTGCAACAATGCACTAGTATGTTATATACATTCCTTTTCCTGATGTCTGTCCATCCATCGCACAAAATAGTGCATCCATACTTCTCCCATATGCCCATAATGGGCTCTAACTTCTTCTCCACTATATCCTTTGTTTTGCGTAGCTCACTAGCCCTCAACTCCTCATATGAAGTTCCGCTCCATCGATATCCCAATGTGCTCACTAACTCCATGGCTTCCTTCCATGCGGGTGTGCATGCAACATTAAAAGAGAGGCCACATTGCATGAAAAGCTTCATTAGACCTTGTTTGGCCTCAAGCTCCCGCTGCCTCTGAAAACCCGAATGTATGGATGCTGAAGACTAGCTACCTTCATCGATGGCTGAGTGTCACCCTCAAGATCGATGGTATCATGTCCATGTTCATCATTCCATCCACTAGAGGATCCCCTCTGAGTCTGATGTGCTAGAGCATCATGTGGACGAGGATCACAGGAGCTGATAGAGTGGAGGTGGGCCGAGAGCTCTATTTATACTTTCACTTTCCTTTGAGCTACCCACTCAAGGAGCTCATCCTTGATGTCAGCTGGCATAGGTTGCTTGCATGCTTCATTGCCCAGGCCACTAAATTTGACAAGGTGGACTTTGATACGATCTGCCCCACCACCCCTTTGTAACCACATAGGTTACATCCATCTCTCACTCTCACCCAATCCAATCTTCCCTTGGCTAGACACGTACTTCCAACAATTTTGCTTTGGTTTAGGCATGGTCTCTCTCTCTCTCTCTCTCTCTCTCTCTCTCTCTCTCTCTCTCTCTCTCTCTCTCTCTCTCTCTCTCTCTCTCTCTCTCTCTCTCTCTCTCTCTCTCTCTCTCTCTCTCTCTCTCTCTCTCTCTCTCTCTCTCTCTCTCTCTCTCTCTCTCTCTCTCTCTCTCTCTCTCTCTCTCTCTCTCTCTCTCTCTCTCTCTCTCTCTCTCTCTCTCTTCAGACACATTTTCAGGAGCCCCGGACTAAGGGGTGGCTCTTTGACACTCTAGTGACACCCGCATTGATGTATGCAACAGCAGTTTGGGCACCTGGGATCACGAAGGCGATGTGGACGCAGATTGAGAGGCCCCAGGTCATCATGATCTCACGCTTGCTGCGCAGCAAGCCCTCCGTTCCACATGACATTATACGAGCTGAGCTTGGCACACCACCGATGCTAGTGGAGGCCCTCTTCCAGTTGGTGACCTTTATTCTGAGGGTCAGAGAGCTCCCCACGAGCCGACTAACCAGGCTTGCATTTGAGAGCTCCAGACATTTAGCAGAGACAGGGCATGAGAGAGTATGGTATGCACAGACTTACCGATGGTTAGCAGACCATGGCATGAGCATTACCGATCTTCCCCCTTTTCAGTATGACCTCTCTTCCCCCCACATTACCCTCTCTCGTTCGGAGAGGAATAGGATCATCCGTCAGGATCTACTACAGATACACGTCAGGGAGACATGGATAGCACCACAAGAGCCTCTTCCCACAAAGAGGCAACACTACAGAGTAGCACTTCCTGACTGTGACAGCGGATGGTTTCATTCAGAGACCACGATACATGGATACATACATGGCACCAGCTGAGAGAGTGGCCATTGGGCAGCTCAGAGTATCATCACACTAGCTTGAGATTGAGGTTTGGCGAGTGACACATACCCCGAGGGACGAGAGATTATGCAGGATATGTAGAGAGGAGGTGGAGGACGAGGAGCACTACACATGTAGATGCCACGAATATGAGGACATCAGAGACCGCTACCCACAGCTCTTAGGGGGGGCAGAGAGATCAGGGCTTTATTGGGGACAGAGGACCAGCGCCCTCTAGATCGTTTCCTAGTAGAGCTCCAGCACCGTCGTACATCACTCCTCCAGCAGCAGATGGAGATACACCTGGCCCCATCCCTCAAACTCATATTACAGATTTTGAAGTTGTTCATCAAATGTGGTCTAAATTTCAATGTGGTGCTCACTCCCGCATGGAAAGAGGCCAAGAAAATGGTGAGTAGGCTTGGGGTTGAGTGGGAAGGGCCTTCTTATGAAGAGCTAAGAGGAAGCGAGCTGAGGAAAACGAAAGAGATTGTGCAAAAGCAATTGGAGCCTATGCAAAAGACGTGGAAGAAATATGGCTGCACTTTGATATGTGATGGATGGATGGATAGACATTAGAAAAGAAATTTATACAATGTACTTTGTTCATTGTTGCAAAGGCACCATGTTCCTACATGCCATAGATGCATCTACTCCAGGCCTATCCATCACATGGGAGTGCATTTTTGGACATACTAGATAGGCAGTCCTGGACATTGGAGTTGAGAATGTTATCCGAGTGATAATGGACAACAGAAAAAATTATGTTTCCATGGGACGGAAGTTAGAAGAGGGTTCCCATCCATTGTATGGACTCCATGTGAAGCTCATTGCATGGACTTCGTGATTGAGGATGTCATGAAGATCCCTTGGATACATGAGATTTTTTCCACATGTCAGAGACTGGTCACCTTATTCACGAAGAGGTCAAAGTTGCTTTCCATTTTCAGATCATACAGTGATTTTGGAGCTTCTTAGGCCTACAAAGTCCAGATTTGTTTATATGTGTATTGTGATGGAGAGATTGCTTCGAGTGGGGCAATCACTTACACAGCCAATTGTTTCACCTAAGTGGTTGGCAGGAAGTGGCCATACAACCAAGAAAGCAAAGATGGTCAACATTACATGTTTGAGTGACAGCTTTTGGAGAGAGGTAGAGGCTTTGGTGGGAGTGATGCAACCTCTATACATCATGCTATGCATCATTGACATGGAGGGGAATACTCTAGGCCTCATCTACGAGTATACGGATGGCGTCGAGGAGTCCCTTGCTCAATGCAATTTTATTTCTTCAAACACGTATGCAATATGCATTTTGAAAATGTTACATTCAAGTTTTATTATTCTTATTTTTATTACCAATCATCAATGACATGCTTAAGTCATGAATCTTGATTCTTGATCCTTGATCCTTGATTCTTGAATTAATAGGCTTGATGAGATTAGATCTACATGGAGAGATCGATGGGATTGGTTCCATCGACCGATTCATGGCATGGCTCATATTCTACACCCCTTATGGAGATCTAAAGACTAAGAGGCAGATGTTGGATCATGAGCTTGACAGTGCTTGGACTTCAGACATACGCAGATTACATGCTTATGATGTTGATATGCACTTGACACTTGAGGATCAGCTCTTAATATTCCGGAACCATTGAGGTAGTTTTGAAAAAGACACTCCCATGTTATGGCCTAGTTAGTTGTCACATGTGTCTTGGTGGGAGAAATATGGTCTATCTACACCTAAGTTGGTAAGTACTAACTTCTAAGTCACATTTAATTCTTTAATTTCTAACTCATAATTCAAGAAGATAATACATTTTTGATATGGAACGTGCACAGATCACTTGCCATCCGTGTTCTTTCACAAGATTGTGTGCTAGTCCTTGTGAAAGAAACTAGAATACTTGGGCCCTCTTCCACACAAAGAAGAGGAATCGATTATCTATTAAACAGTTAGAGAGGCTAGTATATTGCCGCAACAACTTTCACTTTTTGGAGACCGAAGATCATACGGCGGATGTGCGGCATGTCAACATTGACCATATCAACATAGAAAAGTCTGTGAGATGCTTGCTATGCCTTTAGAGGAGTTTGATCTTTGCAGCATGTTATTTCAAGAGTTGACCGAGCCAAAGCATCAAGCTCTCTCCCAGAGACGTGCTCGATCACGAGCCATAGATTTGGCATTGACTTCAAGGGCCTCTACTAGTTCTACTCCACATGGTAGAGAGGATAATGATGAGGATGAGGATCAGGATGAGATTTCATGAGATACTGAGTCAGATTCTGATGATTGACGCTTGGACCTTGGCTTATTTTAATTTATACTTGTACATTTATCTGGACATGTCACATGACTCATGAGTCATTGATCATATTTATGGACATGTATTTATGACATTCAGATGATATTATGATTATGTTGTGACTCTGGACTCTTGAGGTGACTCATCTATCTACATTGTAATTGTAATTTGTGCCCACTTCCATCTAGTCTATTGAAGTTTTAATGGTGAATTTATTGAATATTCATACGAATAAGTGAATATAAGTTTTGATTTTGAATGTGATTTATTTCATATTGCCTAACTTGAAAGTTAATGTGCATTGTAATCAAATTTCTAAGTTGAAATGCAAGTTGAAAGTCGACGTCGGACGACCAATATATGATATGTTTAAATGTCGATATATAATGCTTATATGTGGTTTTTTATTCAAGCATATTTATAAGAGGATTTAGACACTTAGGATACCTAAACTCCCCCCCCCCCAAAACAAAAAAAAGGATTAAAAACAGGGATTGTACACAATTTTATCGTAACTTCTACTTTGCAACTTCATCACGTTACTAACACGTTGCTAACGCGTTGCCTATGACGTTTCCATCCCGTTGCTAACCACACCGATGGTGACTTCATTACAAATCCAATCCAGGCATCTGAAACTTTTCAAGTGAGCTAGTTACTAATAGGCCCTCTCATTGCAATGTTGTTTGTGTCATCTTTGGCATACATCACTTTTTCTCTAAGGAAATACCTGGTGTCTTGAATCGCAATGAGTCCCATGAACAAAGATAATGGTGTGGCTAGTTTGAAGCAATCAAGCTTCTTGATTGATCCATGGAAAGCTTTGATGTTCCTTAGTGGCCCATGCAATACCTGCATTGCCATTGGGATTCACATAGTTACGAGTTATATTGTGACCTCTACGTGATGAAGAAGTGGAAGTTGGTAGCTGAAACTCTCAAGGCTTTAGCCCTCCTCAAGAGTCAAGGCTCAAACCCTCTTACTTCTAAGAAAGAACTATTTTTGGGTCGCATGTGGGTTCAAGGAATACAAAATGCACTTCTCCTTGGATACTTCCCGAACTTAAACTACTAAATAAAAGGAAGTACTCTAAAATCCAAACACTAATCAAGATTCAACACTTCACTTCTAGGAGCAACCAAGAAAACATTCGCATCAATAATAAAGTGGCTTTTTTAGACTCACTTACAACAAGTATCAGCTCACTAAGTGCTACAGACAACCACCTAGGTACAAAAAGCACCTCTAAGGAGTCTAACCAATGTTACTGTCTTGCAAGCACCTCTTGGGAGGGACTTCATGCAAAGGACAAGGATATTCTTATGGTACACAATGGCCTAAGTGCAAAGGCGCACTTAGAAGAGCCTTACTAGCACTTACTAGGATATGTTGTACGATAATGATGATGGAAACCTTTTTCATTGGATGAGACCTCTTTTTACAGCTTAAGGACCTCTATAGCTTTTTGAAGAAGACATGGATATTATCTTTGACTTCAGTCGTAATGCTCAGAGGAGGTGTCACGGCCAAAGGTCCAAGTCGTTACAAACTCCCAACATTGGTTACTCACACTCAAACACTCAGAAGTGGTCCTAGTCCAAACATTCATATTCTTGTTTTATGGCTTCCAAGGGACCCACCATAAGTTTGTGACTTAAGTTTTCTTGAGAGGTTGAGAAGACAAAGTCTAGTTGCCCAAAGGTGGTGGCTGAGGGAGTGGTAATCAACTCAAGAGGTGGTCACCTAGATGATGAAGAGAGGCGGTAGCCAATTGAGGAGGTGGTCACCTAGTTGCAAAGAAGAGGTGGTGAGGTGGTGGTCTAGTTGAAGAGGATGTGGTGGTCAGAGGTGGTAGCCTAGTTGCAGAAGAGGTGGTGGTCTAGTTGCAAGAGAAGTGGTGATCAAGTTGCAGAAAAAGGTGATGGTCTAGTTGCAGAAGAGGAGGTGGTCTAGTTGGAGAAGAGGCAGTGGTCTAGTTGCAGAAGAGGCAGTGGTCTATTTGCAAAAGAGGAGGTGATCTAGTTGCAAAAGAGGTGGTGGTCTGGTTGTAGAGACATAGTGGCCTAGTTGGAGAAGAGTTGGTGGTCTAGTTGCAAAAGAGGTGATAGCCCATATGTGGCCAAAGGGATGGTCACCCATACCAAAGGGAGGTGGTCACCCCTAACGCAAGCCAAAAAGGAGGTGGCCACAAAATGTTTGGGCATGCCAAGTGGGTGATTGGCCAAGGGCCTCCAAGGCTATCCATAGCAAGTGCATGGTTGTCAAAGGGGCCTTGACTATCAGCCATACGAAGTGGATGGTCTCCCATATTAGTCATTTTGTCCCTCTATAGATTGCCCACCACTATTGCCTCTCCATTCCGAAGAGGACTCATACACATGGAAGAAAAATTCTTGACATGTACAAGCAAGACTAGAAGAAATGGAAAGCCACCATTGAAGGGAGGAAGAAGCCATATATTCAACCACTTAGAGGAGAGTCACATCGAAAGTGATGAGAGGAGAAATTCAGGTGAAGAAGGAATGGAGTATCCATAGCAAGTGCATGGTTGTCAAAGGGGCCTTGACTATCAGCCATACGAAGTGGATGGTCTCCCATATTAGTCATTTTGTCCCTCTATAGATTGCCCACCACTATTGCCTCTCCATTCCGAAGAGGACTCATACACATGGAAGAAAAATTCTTGACATGTAAAAGCAAGACTAGAAGAAATGGAAAGCCACCATTGAAGGGAGGAAGAAGCCATATATTCAACCACTTAGAGGAGAGTCACTACGAAAGTGATGAGAGGAGAAATTCAGGTGAAGAAGGAATGGAGTCTCCATGAGACAATTGGGATAAACTGAGAAGAGGAGTATTGCATCTCCAAGAGGAGTACCTTGGAGGAAGAGTCGCCCATCAAGGAGTAGACTATTGAAAGAAAAGGCTTCCAATGAGATAAGGAGTCCACCTGAAGAAAGGTTGCCCACGAAGTCGCCCACGAAGGAGAAAAAGTTGCCCACGCAGGACAAAAATTTGTCCATGAAGGAGAAGAAGAGGAGTCCATTTGGAAAAGAGAGCGAAACCACAAGAAGAAGAGGTTCATGTCAAGGAGAAGAAGAGTCGCTCACTTAGACGAAGAGTTTCCTTCACAAAGAAGAGGGGAACCACCCGAAGAAGAGGAATTGCTCACTAGAGGAATAGTCACCCATTAAGGAGAGGAGGAGAAGTCCACTCAAAAGAAGAGTTTCCCATCAAGGAGAGGAGTAATCATGCACATGGACAAGAGTCCCTTGACGAGTAATCATTGACTTGGAGAGGAGGGTTCCAATGAGAAGAGGTGTCGTCCATCTAAGAAAGGAGAAGTGATCTATGGTAAGAAGTCTCCCTTCTCCATGACACATACAAGGAGGTTGGTCCACATACTAGGTAGTCTCCATTGCACCAAAAGGCAAGAATGTTGGGGATAAAGGCCCCAAGGACTCTCCTTTTGTATATTTTGACCCTTCCATGTGAAAGCTCTCTTCGAGAGCTTTCCAGACATATTTTTGTTGTATTTTTTGGACCCCAAATTGGGGAGTTATAGGCATTTACATTATTTTTATGACTTTTGGTCATTGGCCATGTGTGAACATGCCCAAATGACCTAAAAGTCACTTATCAATAAGACTTGGTCCCAAATCTCTCATAACTTGATTGGGACTTCTTCAACTTCAGCTTCTCCATCTTCTTCTCCAAATTTCTGCGCAGGTTTCTCTCTCTACTTTCTCTCTCCTCACGCAGCAGCCCACTCCCTTGGTGTTTGGAGCAACCGAGCACACCACGACGTAGCTCTCCGCGGCCTCTTTCAACTGGTATCAGAGCTTTGAGCTGTTCCATCGCGACAAAGTTGCTCAAACTGTTTTTCTACTTCAGCCTATGTTGAGCTTAAGGTGTTTTCTTGCATTTGGGAGAATTTCATCGCGAAAAACCTTCTTTTTTCGCGATAAAAGGGCTGTTATTGGAGGATTACTTCAGCCCGGAGCAAAGCTGAAGCAAATTTTGTGTTTTTTAGAGAGTTTCATCGCGAAGAATCTCTTCTATTCTTCCTTTTGTATCCCCACAGGTCTTTTTCAGCATCCACATTGCTGATTTTTTCATCTACAGGTCTTTTGTGGCAGAAATTCTCTCATTTTTCAAGTGGGAGGACATGCACAAAGATTGAGGAAGTGCATACTTGCTGGAAACTTATTACAGTAGGTCATTTCTCTGATTTTACAGGTCATATTGCTGCAAAAATTGGGGCTTTTGTGAAAACAAGCACCCATTGCCTTGGTTTTACATCTATGTATGCCTTTTGTGGTTGAAAAACAACAAATTTGTTGTTTTTGATGCAATTACAGCTTGCTGGAATTTTCTGAAATTTTCTGCAGAAAATTTCAGAAATTGTTTTTTGCAAGTTTTGAACAGTTTTTGGGCTTAATTTCTCAGCTATAGTCTCCTAAGGTAATTGCGCACAGGAAAGCAGGTGAATTTTACCTTTTTGGTGAAATTTTGAAGCTCTTAGTGTGCAAACATGGCCTCTACCTCCTCTGATGTCAAAAGCTTGTTTGAGATCAAGAGATTTGAAGGTAATGGTTTCGATTTGTGGAAAGAGAGAATGTTGGGCATCCTCTTTCTTAAAGATTGTGAAGGGGCTCTTGAGGAAGTCAAGCCTGAAGATATAACAGATGCAGCATGGATGAACCTAAACAAGAAGGCCATCACTTACATCAAGATGGTTGTATCAGATGAAATCTTAGTGGATTTGAAAGGCCTTACAACTGCTTTTGAGGTATGGGAGAAGCTGAAAGCCACTTATGAAAATACCACGCCTGTAAATCAAGTGCATCTTATGCGTAAGCTAGTGTGTATGCAGCTTGATGAGTCAAAAAGTGCGGCTGAGCACTTATCTTTGTTTACAGGTACTCTTTCACAATTGCAGGACTCTGGGTTACCTCCATTTGATGATAAGCTTAAGGCCATCTTCTTATTGATGACCTTACCTGATTCGTGGGAAACATTGGTTGTTTCACTTTCGAATAGCCCCAGTCTTACCTTTGATGGTGTAAGGGGTTCTATTTTGAATGAGGAAATCAGGAGGAAAGCTAGTGGAGAGGGCAGTGGTTCAGCCAATGTGGCTAGAGGAAGAACAGAAAAGAAAAGTGGAAATGTACAGAGGAACAGGAGCAAAAGCAAAGGCAAGGCTGAAGTGACTTGTTATCAATGTGGTAGAAAGGTCACAAGAAGCCTGATTGCAGATTCTATAAAGCTGAACTAGAAAGAAAGAAGAACACATGTGACAGGAAGAAAAAGGACACCAAGAATGAAGCACATGATACCTCAAAGGACAAAGACAAAGAGAAGGCCAATGTGGCCTCTAGTGTCATCATTGAGGAGCTATCAGATGCAGAAGATATACTTTGTGCTACTATGGAAGCAGAGCATGCTGAAGTTATTGATCCTTCTATTAATATTCATGCACAAGATATGCGGATCACAAAGAGGGATTTGATTGATGCCTTGCTTACTGTGAATGATGCTTTGTCACAAACATGGATTGTAGATTCAGGTGCATCGTTTCATGTAACTCCTATTAAGGAGTGTTTCACTACCTTTCATGCAGGCAGCCATGGACATGTATATCTTGGAAATAACCATGCTTGTTCAATTGAAGGTATTGGCACAGTGCATCTCACACTGGATGGTACCAATGAGCTGGTTTTGCATGATGTAAGGTATGTACCAAGCATCAAGAAAAGCTTATTGTCTGTTGGGCAAATGGATATGCATGGATATAGTACCCTCTTTGAGAAGGGGTCATGGAAGCTTATCAAAGGCTCTAGGCTGATTGTTAAAGGTACAAAGAAAGGGACTCTTTATTGCTTGCATGGTAAAGCCTTGCTGGGCAAGTTTATTGCTTTGGCGTGCTCTTTACTTTGTTTCTTTTGTAGATGATTACTCTAGGAAGCTTTGGGTATATTTGTTAAAATCTAAAGATGAAGCCTTTGCTGCATTTAAGAAATTTCATGCATTTGTGACCACTCGAACAGGTAGAAAGCTGAAATGCTTACGTACAGATAATGGGGGTGAGTTTACAAGTGCTGAATTCAATAGATTTTGTGAAAATCTTGGTATTAAGAGGGAGCTAACAGTCCCATACAGCCCCTCTTCCAACGGTGTGGCTGAAAGGTATAATAGGACTTTATGTGAGAGGGTGAGATGCATGCTGTCCAGAAGGATATGCCATTCCTGGAAAAGAGCATCTGGTATGCAAACTGAAAAGGAGCTTGTATGGGCTGAAACAGGCCCCCAGACAATGGTATAAGAAGTTTGATGCATTTATGCTCAAACATGGGTTTAAAAGAAGCCATGCAGATCATTGTTTGTACACGAAAAAGGATGAAGATGGCAGCCCAATTATTCTTGTACTGTATGTAGATGATATGCTGCTGGCTGGGAAGAAAAAGAGCACTCTGAATGCTCTAAAACAGCAGCTGAACTCTGCATTCTCAATGAAAGACCTTGGGGAAGCTGAGCATATTCTTGGTATGCGTATAAAAAGGGATAGACAGCAGCATACTTTGCAGGTATCCCAAGAAAAGTACATTGAAAAAGTGCTGGACAGATTTAATGTGGCTGATGCTAAGCCTCTTGCAGTGCCATTGCAGCCACATGTTAAGCTTTCCAAGGATGACTGTCCCAAAAATGATGATGCAGCCAGTTACATGAAGAGTGTTCCATATGCATCAGCTTGTGGTTCACTTATGTATGCTATGGTTGCCACTCGTCCAGACATTGCTCATGCAGTGGGAGTTGTTAGCAGGTTCATGGCTAATCCTGGTAGAGTTCATTGGGAGGCAGTCAAATCTATCTTGAGATATTTGAAAGGGACCAAAAGTAAATGCTTATGTTATGGAAAGGGTCCATTGGAGTTAAAAGGATTTTGTGATTCAGACATGGCAGGTGATGTGGACACACGCAAGTCCACAAGTGGCTATGTATACATCCTTGCAGGTGGAGCTATTTCATGGTGCTCTAGACTTCAGAGGATAGTTGCACTATCTACTACAGAGGCTGAATATATTTCAGCCACAGAGGCTGCCAAAGAAGCCATTTGGTTAGCTCGGCTCTGCAGTGAGTTTGGGATGCTTGAAAAGGCACCTCTTCTTGGATGCGATAGCCAGAGTGCCATATGTTTGGCAAAGAATGCCATGTTTCATGCTCGCACAAAGCATATTGATGTGAGATATCACTTCATCAGAGAGGTGTTAGAGGATGGCCTGATCACTTTGATCAAGGTCAATACTTCACAGAATCCTGCAGATGCTCTCACGAAGTGTCTACCCAAGGCACAACATCAGCTATGTATACAGATGGTGGGAGTTACTTAGCTTAAAGGAGCCTCCTTGGTCCTTTAAGTGGGAGGTTGTTGGGGATAAAGGCCCCAAGGACTCTCCTTTTGTATATTTTGACCCTTCCATGTGAAAGCTCTCTTCGAGAGCTTTCCAGACATATTTTTGTTGTATTTTTTGGACCCCAAATTGGGGAGTTATAGGCATTTACATTATTTTTATGACTTTTGGTCATTGGCCATGTGTGAACATGCCCAAATGACCTAAAAGTCACTTATCAATAAGACTTGGTCCCAAATCTCTCATAACTTGATTGGGACTTCTTCAACTTCAGCTTCTCCATCTTCTTCTCCAAATTTCTGCGCAGGTTTCTCTCTCTACTTTCTCTCTCCTCACGCAGCAGCCCACTCCCTGGGTGTTTGGAGCAACCGAGCACACCACGACGTAGCTCTCCGCGGCCTCTTTCAAAGAAGTCGTCTAAGTGTGCCAAAGAGGATGGGTGTTGGAAGGAAGTGGTAAATCGTGAAGGAAAGCTTGCCCATACACCACATAGTTTCTATTCAAACCCAAGGCAAGAAGTTGCCTAAGAGTAAAAAGAGGATGACTAGGAAGAAGTGGTAAACAGTGTGAGTGTGGATGCAAGGAACAACAATGGATAATGGCAACAACGATTGTCACAAGCAATATAAAAACCCAAATGCCTAATTTCACACAAATCTAGGAGCCCCATCCCACCGGGCGTGCCAAATTTGAACCTATAGATGGTGAATTAGTGGCGGGTGCAAGAAATGCAAAATTTACCACTCATGGGATACTTACCTAACTTAAACTAATAAATAACAGTAGTTTCAAAGTCAAACACTAGTCAAGATTCGACCTTTCAACTTCTAAGAGCAACCAAGAACACATTAGCATCAATACTACAAACTCACTCACAATAGGTTGTATCAGCTCACTAAGCTCATTAAGTTCTACAGACAACAATCAAGTACAAGAAGCACCTATGAGGAGTCCAACCAAGGTTACCCTCTTACGACCACCTAGAGGTAGGGACTTCCTACAAAGGACAAGAATATGCTTATGGTATACAAATGGCCTAAGTGCCAAGGCGCACTCAGAAAAGCCTTACTAGGACTTTGTGTACAATAATGACGATGGGATCCTTTTACAGTAGATGAGATCCCCTTTTATAGCTTAAGGAGCTCTATAGCTTTGGAGAAGACGCAAATATTGTATCTCACTTGAGCCATCATGCTCAAAGGAGGCATGGTGGCCAAAGATCAAAGCCGTTACAAATGCCCAGAGTTCGTTACTAACACTCAGAATGTTGAAACCTTCATACTCGTGTTTTATAGCAACCAAGGAGCCTACCATAGGTCCATGACTTAAGAGTACTTGACAGTGTGAGAAGACAGAACCTAGTTGCTAGGAGGTGGTGGCCTAGGGAGTGGTAGCCAAGCTAAAGAGGTAGCCAAGCTAAGGAGGTAGCCAACCAATTGCTGAAGCTCCACATTCAAAGAACACAATACGTAAACTAAAAATGGCATTCTATCAAAAAGAAACAAGCCGCAAAGAGGACAGACATTGGGAGCTACATGAAGATCTTTGGTAGTCTTATCTATTTATGGAGTATCACACAAGATATCAGCTTCGTAATCAGACTTTTTGAGTAACTTTGAAAATAGGCCTCATGACAAACATTCAAGAGTTGGCAAAGTGCACTTGAGAAGGATGCTAGAATATTCTACTATCCAATCAAGAAGAATGCAACAGGTACCTTCACCAAAATGCTTACAAAGGATCTACTTCAGATACATCTTTGAAGACTTAGCATTGGGGCCCCGGCCAAACACATATGTACATACATACCTTTTTCTCTTTGAATGATTCAAACAAGTTTATATTCTTTACACATGTAGATGTGAATACAAAATCCATTTACTAAATTCAAAATTCTGGGCACACTGCTAATTCATAATGTGATTTGGAAAAACTTGGTCTTCTCTTGGCTGTTGTTGACTATTTGTGCTTGCTGAGTCCACGGAAAAATTGTTGTGGCTTTACTCTTGAATGCTCTCCTCTTTCTTTTGAGGCTATGTCAAATTGAAACTGAAAATTATTCTTAAAACCACAGTCATGCAAAACATCTGATCATCTGTAAGCTTTAAATTATACAATAATTCTTCCACATGTCTCCATGATCTTTGCCCATGGCCCATCTATGCTTGCTCAAGTCCGTTGAAATTCTTCTCTATGACTTTCTTAAAATCATGGACACTGCATTATTTGGAACAGCAACATCAATATCCATGACATCCATTCTTAGAACAGGAATCCTCATGGCACTTCCAAGCTCCATAATGATGAAGGTATCGATATCTGCTAGAGTAGTTTTCTTCGAAACATTGGAAAGAATGGGATCTTCCAGCAGCACCACCAAGTATGGCTCTATTCGAGCTGTGTTATTGTACCCCCTCAAGCTCCCACTACCCAAAACCTCCAACGACCTCAAATACCTCTACATGTAACCCGTAAAATCTATATACATACATACATGAAAATTTGGACTATTTCTCAATTTATGTGTATCATCCTTGCACAGGGGCCCTGCTAGTCTTCTCTGTATCATTCTAATTTTATCAAATGTCCCTGAAGGAGCTACATACATACATACGTGTGTATGTATGTATGTATGTATGTACATACATACATACATATGCACATACCTACATACAAAATACGTTCAAACATGCATACATACATAGTGTAGACACATAGTACACACCTATGCATGCACATAATGATATCCAAAAAGGTACATACACATGTAAGCATATTTCACGGTTTCCCCTTTCTATATAAGCCCTTTTTGAGTGAAGCGGTATCCATGCTCAAATCCTTAAGAAAAGCAAATTTTTCAGTGAGAGTATGGAACAATAAAAGTATACCTCAACAAAACTCTTGTATAGAGCTACATAAACACGATCCACGTCTGGATGTTTGATATCAACGTTCAGCTCCTTGGCAATTATCTCAGGACCATAGTACTGCATGATACATCAGAAAGATGAGCTCCCAACATACAAGAAATAAATCCGTATTTGAATATAGCAATTTCCTTGTAAGATCATAAAATGTTGGCTCTCATGTTCAGCAAGGCTCACGGGAAGAGAACTATCCGAAGAACAGGCACTCTAAATATATAAAATGCAGTCCTAGAATGGTTGCTTGTTTCAGGAGACATCAAGTGCAGCACAGTATCATGTCACATTCCATTGTGAATAAGATGAACTAGCATCATTCTAGTCAGCTCAACACATTCATGTAAACTCTGTAGAAAATGGTAAATAAATTACTGAATTACTTCCCATCGGTCCTGAAAGCCATTTTAATGATCAGAATTATATGTCATTTGGACAACTGCAAAGCATTAGTTTTGTCATTTAAACTTACATGTGAGTCGAGAGAAAGATGGTGAAGAGAAATTTTTTTTTTTTGGGGGGGGGGGGGGGGGGGGATCACTCTAATGATGAACAGAAATTTGTTCTTCTTATAGTATTGACAAGTCTGAGGTTGATTAAAAAAACTGATTATTGAAACATCTAATCTTACATTAAAACCACAAGGGAAGAATTTCTTAGCTTTGTCATTTTCCTTACTAATTCCACTTCTTAGAGTGGATGAGTAAATATCCTTGGAAAAGAGAACATACTTTATTTCACTGTATCCTTCTTTGTTTCCCAACAGTAGATACATCACCATCATTACAAGCGGTAAGAAAGTAGACATCCAAACCATCTATATCCCCAGAAGTACTGCAATGAGATTAAATTCAGCCTTTATGATAGAGAAAAAATCATGTTTGTTGTAGAAAAAGCCAGAAGGGAAAATGAATTGTTGCAGAAAATTTAGGCACAACTGGGAAACACAAAAGTATTTTGATAACAGGATGAGGAAACAATGCCTGCAGCCTCCATAAGCTGCTTATCTTGTCCATTCCTTGCTCATTGCATTACTCAGTCCCATCAGCTGCTCGCCACCTCCTGCATTCTCATCCACCTTTTTCTGAAGCAATTTGTCGCAAATTTCATGGTTCACTCTGATTGTGCAGCAGTCTTGAGTCTTGAGTCTTGAGCCACTTATCCTGCTCTTTTGATTTTTGGAGCATATTTAAGTCTTCGGTTGTGTGACTGCTCCCACAACTCATTCCTGTCTGCAACTGTGCACCTCCTGATCCATCTCTTCTCCCTGTTAGTTGTGGGCATTTTTGGCTTTTCCCTGGTTTCTTCTTCTAACAGCTTCTTCTCTTGCCAGTTTTTGCCATTAGAAAAAGAAGAAAAAGAGGGAAGGGGGGCAAGGGATGGGAAGGGGGAAATAAAGGCAGAAAAGAAAAGGTGGGGGGGGGGGGGGGGGGGGGGGGGGGGGGTTGGACAAGGTGACATTTGGATGGGCGCCTATATAGCTAAGTGTCCGGCCAAGTGTAATTGGTCATGCAGTGTGAATTTAAGTCTATAAATAGGACCCATGGACTCATTTGAGAAACATTCTTCACATGAGGCACTTGACTCTTGGCCCTTTCAACTTTGGCAGAACCTCATCACCCCTATTTGGTAGGGGATTAGTGGTAAGGGACACGGTACACGGTACACCAATCCCTTGGACGTGGTCGCAGGCTCCCATGCTCGAGGATGGACCCGTTTGGCTCTATGGTTGGGAGGTGAGCCTGATGTCTGCCCTTCTCTTGCTTGTGAATATGACTTGTGCCTTGACTTGCCCAGCAGGGAGGATCCTGTAGGATCTAAGATCTCACCCTCTTACATGGGGTGCAAGCTTCCAACATGAGGAAGGAGCAAGAGGAGCAAATGGAAGCCGGTGGTGTGGAAGCAGATGTAAGATTCCCACCTTAGCTATGTTTTCCATGACCATGGCTGGAATTCCCTCTCCTACTGCACAAGGAGAGGGAAGTACCACGTGGCTTGCCCAAAACGATGATGATCAGGGAAAAAATGGATGGCTTTATGGGAACCACTTATCCATGGTTGGAAGAGGGAGGAAATCGCGTCCCCTTAAGATGATGGGAATTTGGTGCTGATTTTTGTCCATGAAGCATGCCTACATGGAATACCATCTAGAGCTGCCTATATGATACACCTATTGCCCCAAGGAAATCACACGCACACTCAAAAATGAAGGGCGTGGATGAAAATGATGAAAGAAAAAGGATGGCGACCTATAGGAAGGGCTAGACAGCCACCATATCTGCTAGTTCCCTGTCTTTGCACCCCAACTGAGCCTATTTTTCCCTACCAGCACCTCCATGTGAAGATGCAGCTGTGCATGGCTGTAATTCATCCCTAAGGTCAGTGGAATAGAAGCAGCCATCTTCCATGGGCAGCAAGACATCCTTAGGGCAGTTGTATTAAATGGGCAATGGCCTTATTTTTCCTTGCTACTTGGGCACCAAGGCATACTTGGGCATCAAAGCAATCACTTTCATTAGGGGTTCGACTCTCTCACATGGAACCCACATGGCATAAAGTTAGTGGACCCACCTCATCAAATTGCATGAATGCATTCTCCTCCACACATTTCATATAAGAAAAATAACAAATGGATGGTATTGATTGGTAATGTGTAACAATTAGACAGTTTTGAAAACTTTATAAATTTATTGAGGAGAGGCTGAAACATAGTGGAGGTGGGAGGATCCTAATTTAGGAATGTACGAATTGCTTCTCCTCTCTTTAGGAATGTACGAATGGCTTCTCCTCTCTTCATCTTGGCATACCACTCAGTCACCAAGATTGCACATAGAGAGAAAGAGTCCTTCACCCTCAACCTCCATACTTGCACATTCAGCCACTCCCTCTTCTCCTTCCTAGAGATGTTTCCTATAGCCCATTAATCATCAGCCATCAGCTTTACCCAATCTGGTTCAACCAATGGGAGGTGTGATGACTTCCATACCCTACCAAACATGCACGAGCTATGTTCAAGAAGGGGTCTTCTATCTTCGCACTTCCATGGCATCAGGACATTGCTTGGACGCATGGCATAGCAACCAGGTGCGTTCAATTCGGTGTGTGCAAGGTATGTGAACCGAACAGTATGGGGAGGCAAGTGCATAAGGTGCGTCATATAATAACTAACTAACTAACTAACTAACTAACTATATATATATATATATATATATATATCATATATACATATATTAGATTTGATGCATAACCTCTTGTCACTATGCATGGTAGTTTGCTATCCTCACACATGCTAAACTATTCTTACTCCTAAGAAAAGAATACAAGCTCAAGAATGAACTAAAAAATCAAATGGTATGTGATTATTTTAACAATAATAATTCCCTCTTGATTCCTGAGGACTCTAAGAACGAAATCTAAACTCTCTACTCATCATGGATGACTATCTCCACACAAAATGCTACTATACAATATCAATCCTTCGTAATGACGTTAAATACGGCATGTAAGCATAGACAAACGGAGGGGACCAAATGTCTATTAAAGGAATCCAAATGTGTATCGATCAAAATCAGACTAGAGTTTAGATAGTAAAGAATCAGTTTTAGCTTTAGTGTTTGGCTTAATATCCACTCACCACTTTCTAAGAAGTTCAGCTCATGAGCACCGTTTCAAACGGTTCGTACCAAACGCACCGCACCTATGAGGGGCAATAGTACAATCACTACACATTTGGATGGGAAGAGGAAAAGTGAGGCCTTGACCCTAACGCATATTCGCGAGATTTTTCAGGATCATGGGCATTGACCCAAATCCTCGAGGATCTATTGGATCCTATAGATATTGAGATGGAGTAGGGATGTCGAGAGGAATACTTCTTTGAGGTGCTTTGCAAACCCATTGAGTGTGACTCCACACGTGAGTTGGATTGATGAGGGCACAACCTTGACAATCCGAGCAAATCCTTGGTGAGGATCTTGCTTACCAAGATCGGACTCAAGCTAGATAATCAAGGAGACCCATGGCGATGGCCATGCCTGCCAAGGTTTGGAGCCTTTGTGGAAGAGATTTTCACTTGACGACTAGTGGTTTATAGAAGACCAAGGTCTACCTCATCCCACATGTTGTGACCAAGAGCCACACAAGTGGTATCTCATGGGAAAGAGGGAGATTCTTTGGGGATCATTTTTGAGATCATGGACATATGGATAGACCTACAATTGACCTATATGGCCTCGTGTGGATACCGCCCGATCTTAGGTCAAGAGTGTGGGTCCTTCAAGACACATACAGTTTTCATGCCACTATGTAACATGTTTGATTTCTCTCTCGTAGGACACTGTATGTGATCATGATATGAGTTGAGGGATTGGTGGATGATTACTGAGGTGATATGATTACCTGCCTCCACATCTATAGGCACTAGGTTTTCAAAGGATTGCCACAAGGTGGGTCACAGGCCTTATTTGTGGTAAGGCCACCTGGAGTTGCACCTCTACATATAGTTATTACTAACGGGATACTGACTTTTGACATCTTACGGGGTTTTGACTTTCAGTGAGTCAGCCAAAATGTTTTTGACGTTTATGAACGTTATCTTTTTTTAAACATAAATTTAAATAAAAAACCATATATGTACTCATAAAGACATACATGCACAATGTCTCTACACAATAAAAATGTTCCATGCATTATAATTTATGCATAATGATAAATTGAATATTGTATTGTGTACACGTCGTTAGAATTTAGCATATATGTCAATGTGTCATATCCATAGTGCCTAGCACCGTTGGAAACGGTCGGTTCAGACCGGTTGGAAACAAAGTTTCGGAGTTTCCAAAAGTTTTAAGTATATGACAATGAGATGTTTATTATAACATCCTGTAGCCACCCAAAAAAATAAATAAATAAATAAATAAAAAATAGAAAAATTAGGCCCAGAAACGGCGTTTTTGGGCCGGTTCGTTTCCCAGAAACGGCAGAACCGTTTTCGAAGCCAAGAAACGCCGTTTCTGGGCACTATGGTCATATCGCATAATTGCCCAATGCACACTATGCCATCATGGTATATGCATGTGCCATGAACCATCATGCATCATATAGCGATTGCCAATGAGCATAATGTTTTTGCAAGATGGAGCAAATGGCTTGAAAATTGATGTTTCAAGTCCCTCCTCTAAGCTCCCTCATTACCTCCTGACTTCCACATGTGAGAAACTCGTGAGCTTGTCAAGCATTGACTATCTACACTATAGGTATTTTTGACCTCTATATCCAACGAGTGAGTGTGATGACTCTTCTACAGTACGCCCTCATCTTGTGTATATGGATATGGTGCACTTTGCTAAGAACACAAGGTATGTAGGTGCTCAATATCTGCTAAAACCCAACTCAAGAGATAATAAGTGAGCATACTTGGGCCAAAAAAAAAAGTCAAGTCCGAATTAGGTTGTTAATGGGTTAGCATAGGAAGTTAGTAAAAGGTTAGCAAAAATGGAACCAAAAGAGCTTGGAGGCAACCATGCCTCTACACATGTTTTGGTTTGTGAGAGACAATCTTCTTCCTCCATGACCACCAACAAGATCAACACATGTGATGGCGGACTCATTCCTTTGGTTCAGCCACCTATGACACTTACCTCATGACAAGGATTGGTACTTGCCATGAGGTCGAGGAAGTTATTTCCTCAACAAACTATTAGGGAGATGTGCATTCACTATGTATGATTGATTTCCTAGCATCATTTTCAAGTCATTTTATTTTGATTCCCAAGACATTCATGGATTTTACTACATTCCTTTCCTCCATTTTTTTCCCACTTATGAGAACAATTTTGGCCTTTGTTTTTGGCATGATATGGATGCACTCGACCATGGGGACTAGTGGGTGATCATTGATAGGTGTGTTGCATTGTCTTTTGAGATACAACATGTATTGTCGTATTCCATATTAGGACATCTTGAGGGATGTGGGACTTGCAAGAGCACATCAAAGCTATGGGACAAGTTGATTATTCACGTGATGATGGGTGAGTCATGTTTATGGCATGACCATCGCAAACTATGTTGGTTTAGCAGTACCTCCATTCTATTGATGAAGGATATTTGGATAGGAAACAAGGTTCTAGCCCACAATATGGTAGACATAGGAGTTCATAAGTGTTTTTTAACACTCAAACGACATATGATCTATTTTCTGGAGTGAGCCATGAGCTTCCTATTGGATTAATGCCTTAGGCAAGGCCACACTTGTGTGCATTGGATACTAGGGTCTAGGTGATTTTTGTCAATGCACAACATTTAAAACTTGTTAAACAATGGACATATATCCTAGGTCGATCTAACCTCCATTGTCAAATTTAAAGAGGTGGACTTCTGAGATACCTTATAGAAAAGTGTCACCATATGGTGATCATTTACCTTGGATTTATGAGGTCACTCGCTTTGGTTCCAGAATCCATACAGATCTCGACTATGTATGCCTTTCTCTCAAAGGGGACTACTATATGATTGCCATCTTTAGAATCAAGCAGTTACTGTGATTCGTTTTTTGTGACCCAAAAGTCATGGGTCCCGGGTGCCCACTTGATACAAATCCTTTCTTAGTAGATTTGATAACTCAGAAGTTTAGCACATAGTCTCCACTTGATTTGGGCGTAAACTCACACAATGCATACCTACAAGACTAAATTCCAATTGTGGGGAACTTTGGTACACCTATGGGAGTGAACTCGAGGCCAAGAAAGAAAAGTCTTCAACATTGAAAGCTCCAAAACGTTTAAATTTGGCTTCAAACTGCACTATGGGCTGAAAGTGACCTTCTAACATAGAAACATTATCACAAGAAGTGGAGGTTTTTCGCGATGAAAAACTTCCAAAAAACATGAAAGGCCTTCAACTTGATGGAGGCTGAAGTGTTTTTGTGAGAACTTTGTCACGAAGAAATGACTTCATGCTCTCATAGCATATATGCTCAAGTTGGTCGAGGGATTGTGAAGCTCTTGAGGAAAGAAGGAAGCTTGCTATGGAAGCTTAGGTTCGTGTGGAAAATTGAAGAAGATGATGAAGAAGAAAAACTTGTGTATGGAGATTTTTAAACCTCCCTTCAATTGAAGTGAAATAGAACCTTATTTTTATAATTAATTGACTTTTGGACCCTTAGACATGTGCGCAGGTCCTATAAGGGCCTCATAAGTGGGGCCAAAAAAAAAGGTAAAAATATCTCTGAAAAGCGTATTAAGAGAGCTATTCCATCATTTCCAATGTAAGGGTCAATGATACAAAAGAGAGCCCTTTGTGTCATTGCCCTAAACAAGACCAATCAAAATAGAATGAAGAGGTTTCTTTTGATATCCATGAGTGCTCTAGAGGAAATAGTCGAGCACAATTGCTTGAGCACCAAGGGAGAAGCAAAGAGGAGGGGGAGAGAGGGGGGGGAGGGGGGATGGAACGAAAGAAAGAAAGTGGTGTTGAAGCCCACTTGGATCAAACTTGTGGGGGATAAAGGCCCCAAGGACTCTCCTTTTGTATATTTTGACCCTTCCATTGAAAGCTCTCTTTGAGAGCTTTCTAGACATATTTTTGTTATATTTTTTGGACCCCAAATTGGGGAGTTATAGGCATTTACATTATTTTTATGACTTTTGGTCATTGGCCATGTGTGAACATGCCCAAATGACCTAAAAGTCACTTATCAATAAGACTTGGTCCCAAATCTCTCATAACTTGATAGGGACTTCTTCAACTTCAGCTTCTCCATCTTCTTCTCCGAATTTCTGCGCAAGTTTCTCTCTCTACTTTCTCTTTCCTCACGCAACAGCCCACTCCCTTGGCATTTGGAGCAACCGAGCACACCACAACGTAGCTCTCCGCGGCCCCTTTCAACTGGTATCAAAGCCTTGAGATGTTGTATCTCGACAAAGTTCCTCCAAATGCTTTTCTACTTCAGCCTATGTTAAGCTGAAGGCGTTTTCTTGCATTTGGAGAATTTCGTCGCGAAAAACCTTCTTTTTTCATGATAAAAGTGCTGTTTTTGGAGGATTACTTCAGCCCGGAGCAAAGCTGAAGCAAATTTTGTGATTTTTAGAGAGTTTCATCACGAAGAAAGTTACAAGAGGATCACTCTGGGCATCTCAACAGCCCATAACAGGATGTTTTCAGATGTTTCGCAGGTCTAAACAGGTGTTTCACAAGTCATAGCAGCAATACACAGGTCTAGTACCCTATGTATTGGATTGTGACAAAAGAAATTGCTTATGTACAAGAATTTGTGGCATTTTTCTGAGAATTTCTGAAGCAAAATTTGGGGTTTTTGCTCCTATTTGGTTCTAAAGGCTGCGTTATAACCTTATGTATGCACATTGAGGTCAAAAGAAGTCAAATTTATTGATTTCAAGCATAAATTAGCTTGCTGAAATTTTCTGCAAATTTTTTCATAAAATTTCAGATTTTTATTTTATGCTCCATTTTGCTCCTACAAGTGTTTGAAGCTATTGTGCACTATTTTTGGAGGTGGTACCCTGATTTTGGTGCGTTTTGCCCAAAATTTCAGCACACTAACTTCTTCATTGTGCAATATGGCGTCATCTTCCTCATATGTGAGGAATCTATTTGAGATTCGACGATTTGAGGGAACAAATTTCGACTTGTGGAAGGAGAGAATGCAAGGTATTCTCTTTCAAAAGGATTGTGACAAAGCATTGGAGGCAGAAAAACCAGAGGACATGTCACAAAATGCATGGCTTATCTTGAACAAGAAGGTTGTTACATATATCAAGATGGCTGTCTCTAATGAAATCTTGGTAGATCTCAAAGGTTTGACCTTTGCTTCAGAAATATGGGCAAAGGTGAAAGGAACTTATGAAAACGGACTATTAACCAAGTGCATTTGATGTGGAAGCTTGTGGGCATGGAGCTAGATGAGTCCAAGAGTGCAGCTGAACACTTATCTCTCTTTATAGGTACTTTGTCACAGTTGCAAGACTCAGATATGGCTCCTTTTGATGGCAAGCTTAAAGCCATTTTCTTGCTTATGACATTGCCAGACTCTTGGGAGACATTGGTAGTCTCATTGTCCAATAACCCGAACCTGACCTTTGATGGTGTTAGGGGTTCTATACTTAATGAAGAGATGAGGAGAAAAGCACGTGGTGAAGGTGGCAGCTCAGCCAACATGGTTAGAGGCAGAACAGATAAGAGGAGTAATAATGCACAAAGGAACAAGAGTAAGAGAAGGGAAAGGGGTAATGGAAGCAAGGGTAAAAGCAATGATGTGACATGCTATCAGTGATTCAGTGTGGAAGGAAAGGCCACAAGAAACCTGATTGTTACTATTACAAGGCACAACTTGAAAGAAAGAAGAATGTTGGAGATAAGAAGAAGGAGAAGAAAGAAGACAAGACTGATGCACAGGTCAGCCAAAGAAGAATGCACAAGACAGCCAAAAGGACAAGGAGAAGGCCAATGTGGCCTCTAATGTAGTTATAGAAGAGTTGTCAGATGTTGAGGATATTTTATGCACTACTTTATCAGATGATGATACTTATGCACTTGATTCCTCTCTAAATGTTCATTCACACGACATGTCGATCACCAAACGTGATCTTATTGATGCTTTGCCGACCGTTAATGATGCATTGGCCCAGACATGGATTGTTGACTCTGGTGCTTGTTTTCATGTGACTCCTATCAAGGAGTGTTTTTCTACTTTTACTGCAGACAGCCATGGCCATGTATACC
This sequence comes from Ceratopteris richardii, assembly GCA_020310875.1. Lineage (NCBI taxonomy): Eukaryota > Viridiplantae > Streptophyta > Polypodiopsida > Polypodiales > Pteridaceae > Ceratopteris > Ceratopteris richardii. The sequence continues at coordinate 117,419,068 of CM035413.1, forward strand.
TTGGAAACAATCACGCATGTTCCATTGCGGGTATTGGCACAGTGCATTTCTCTACAAATGGCACTAATGAGCTAGTCTTGCATAATGTGCGTTATGTGCTAGGGATCAAGAAAAGCTTGCTTTCTGTGGGTCAAATGGATATGCATGGTTATAGCATTCTCTTTGAGAGAGGATCATGGAAAATGACAAAGGGGTCAAGGCTGATTGTGAGAGGCACAAAGAAGGGAACTCTCTATTGCTTGCATGGAAACGCCTTATCAGGGAAGTTTATTGCTTTGGTTGAAGTTCACTCCCATATGGAGTTGTGGCATAAGAGACTTTGCCATATGAGCCAAAAGGATCTCACTAGGCTTTGTACTTAAAGAAGCTTGATGCTAAAGGCACAAAGCTTGATTTTTGTAATGAATGTCAATATGGAAAGCAAGTGAAACGTTCTTTTTACTCTGGTGTGTCTCGTAAGTCTTGTGTACTTGATCTTGTTCATTTTGATGTATGTAGCATGTCTACCAAATCTATGGGGGGTGCTTTGTATCTCATTTCTTTTGTTGATGATTTCTCTAAAAAAAAATTGGATTCAATTTCTTAAGTCTAAGGATGAAGCATTTGCTGCATTTAAGCATTTTCATGCATTTGTGACCACCCAAACAGGTAAAAGGCTGAAATGCCTACGTGCAAATAATGGGCATGAGTACACAAGTGCTAAATTTAAGAAATTTTGTGAAAATTTGGGCATTAAGAGGGAGCTTATTGTTCCATAAAGCCCCTCTTCTAATGGTGTGGCTCAACGCTATAATAGGACACTTTGTGAGAGGGTGAGATGCATGTTGTTCACAACTAATCTCCCTCATGGATTTTGGGGAGAGAGACTCAAAACTGCAATACATATATGCAATAGATCCCCTCACATATATGCAATAGATCCCCTCATATGAAGAGGTTTGGTCTGGCAAACCTGCTTCATATGATCACTTACATGTCTTTGGTTGCGAGGCTTTTGTGCATATAAGGCCTAAGCTGAGAAACAAACTTGATGCTAAGTCCATAAAAGGCTTCTTCATGGGATATGATGAAAACGGTCAGATGGGCTACAGAATTTGGCTACCTCAGCTCAAGAAAGTTGTACGCAGTCTAGATGTTGTTTTTAATGAGGCGAGGCTGCTATGTTATCAGATGAGGGTGAGCCTCTTACCTATAAAGAGGCAAAGCTATGTGAGCACAAGAAGAAGTGGGAGTTAGCCATGCAGGAAGAGATAAAGGCCTTGCATGCAAATAATACTTGGGATTTGGTTGAGTTACCCAAAGGAAGGAAGGCCATTCCTAAGTGGGTGTACAAAATCAAAACTGTTGATGGAAAACCCAAGTATAAGGCATGGCTGGTTGCTAAGGGATATGCCCAAAAAGAGGGCATTGATTTCCAAGGAGTGTTCTCTCCAGTGGTGAAAATGACCACTTTACGTGTGTTGTTTGCTCTCACAGCTGCCTTGGATGTTAAAACAGCCTTTTTGCATGGTGATTTAGACGAAGATCTGTACATGAAACAGCCAAAAGGTTATGCCATTCCTGGAAAAGAGCATCTGATATGCAAGCTGAAAAGGAGCTTATGTGATCTGAAACAGGCCCCAGACAATGGTATAAGAAGTTTGATGCATTTATGCTCAAACATGGGTTTAAAAGAAGCCATGCAGATCACACCAAAAAGGATGAAGATGGCAGCCCAATTATTCTTGTACTGTATGAAGATGATATGCTGCTGGCTGGGAAGAAAAAGAGCACATTGAATGCTCTAAAACAGCAGCTGAACTCTGCATTCTCAATGAAAGACCTTGGGGAAGCTAGCATATTCTTGGTATGCGTATAAAAAGGGATAGGCAGCAGCATACTTTGCAGGTATCCCAAGAAAAGTACATTGAAAAAGTGCTGGACAGATTTAATGTGGCTGATGCTAAGCCTCTTGGAGTGCCATTGCAGCCACATGTTAAGCTTTCCAAGGATGATTGTCCCAAACATGATAATGCAGCCAATTACATGAAGAGTGTTCCATATGCATCAGCTTGTGGTTCACTTATGTATGCTATGGTTGCTACTCGGTCAGACATTGCTCATGCAGTGGGAGTTGTTAGCACGTTCATGGCTAATCCTGGTAGAGCTCATTGGGCCGCAGTCAAATCTATCTCGAGATTTGAAAGGGACCAAAAGTATAAATGCTTATGTTATGGAAAGTGCCCATTGGAGTTAAAAGGATTTTGTGATTCGGACATGGCAGGTGATGTGGACACACGCAAGTCCACAAGTGGCTATGTATACATCCTTACAGGTGGAGCTATTTCATGGTACTCTAGACTTCAGAGGATAGTTGCACTATCTACTACAGAGGCTGAATATATTTCAGCCACAGAGGCTTCCAAAGAAGCCATTTGGTTATCCCGCCTCTGCAATGAGTTTGGGATGCCTGAAAAGGCACCTGTTCTTGGATGTGATAGCCAGAGTGCCATATGTTTGGCAAAGAATGCCATGTTTCATGCTCGCACAAAGCATATTGATGTGAGATACCACTCCATCAGAGAGGTGTTAGAGGATGGCCTGATCACTTTGATCAAGGTCAATACTTCACAAAATCCTACAAATGCTCTCACGAAGTGTCTACCCAAGGCACAACATCAGCTATGTATATAGATGGTGGGAGTTACTTAGCTTAAAGGAGCCTCCTTGGTCCTTTAAGTGAGAGGTTGTTGGGGATAAAGGCCCCAAGGACTCTCCTTTTGTATATTTTGACCCTTCCATCTGAAAAGCTCTCTTCGAGAGCTTTCCAGACATATTTTTGTTATATTTTTTGGATCCCAAACTGGGGAGTTATAGGCATTTACATTATTTTTATGACTTTTGGTCATTGGCCATGTGTGAACATGCCCAAATGACCTAAAAATCACTTATCAATAAGACTTGGTCCCAAATCTCTCATAACTTGATTGGGACTACTTCAACTTCAGCTTCTCCATCTTCTTCTCCAAATTTCTGCGCAGGTTTCTCTCTCTCCTCACGCAGCAGCCCACTCCCTTGGCGTTTGGAGCAACCGAGCACACCACGACGTAGCTCTCCGCGACCTCTTTCAAAACTCAACCATGGGACAAAGGTAACCATTACTTTCCACTTATGGCATCTGATCTCACAAACCAACAATTTCTTTCCTTAAGTAGCCTACAACTCCATGGTCACGAGCTTACTACATGACAACAATGCTCATTGCTTCTACATATGCATAGAGTCTCATACTTATCACAAAATAGATAATCTATGGTTTTATTCAAGCATACAGCAGAGATAAAATGTGCTCTCCTTCGAATTTTCAAAGGCCTTGAATTCCTTAATAAGTGCCTTTACTTCTCTCTAAACAGCCAGTTTCCTTCTTTCCTTTGATCTCATACTAAGCAACTAACTAGCTCAATTATCCAATTGCAAAGAGAGAAGTTCTTAAAGATGCACACTTTTCTTACGTCCCTAGGACCCACACCCTTAGGACATGTAGCAGTGAGCTTATAATTGTGTCTAACCAAGAGGTGTAAATGTTTGATTAGTATTAACTTCGCAACTTTCATGAAACCCTAAAAATAAGCCTTGAGTATTTTTGTAGGATCCATAGCATGATCACCACGCTTGGATTCTTGGCCCTTGGCAAAGCCACCCTTACACCCATCTCATTGTGCAAGCAAATATTTAGAAAACTAACCCTTATGGTGATGGCTTCCAACTTGATGATAGGCACAAAGGCTTAATAGGCGATCCCATAATAACCCCATGGTTCAAAGGTGAGTAATCATGATTTAATAGATTGTACTTTGTTTTGTTTGCAAGAAAAGTTCATGGCATGATGTTAGCTTTCTTCCTCCTTGAACAGCAATGCATGATGAAATGCACAAATCAAGTAAAGCTCATGCTATCGAAATGGTGCGACCCAACATATCTAGCTCTCTTTCAAATGGGGAAGTACTAGATGTTACTCATGAGTCATGATAGAGGAGGACAAGATGCAAATGCAAATTGGTGGTAAACATCAAGTGACTTTCTTTTATCGCTTCAATTTTCATTTATGTGAGAGTCTAGTGGTTAAAGGAAACGACTTGGGGTTCACCAAGTGGTGGTTTGATGGAACTTGGAGAGTTTCAAATGTTTACCTTTGCTAAAAGATATCTAGACAATCTTTATTAAGCTTTTTCAAACTATAGAGTTCTTCGTTTCTTTCTTGCAAAATGAAATAGTAATAAAAATCATCTTTTCATATCAAAAATTAACCTCTCAAATTTAAAAATATGCCTTCTTGAATACTTTCTTTTCTCCCAAAAACTATAAATTTTTTCGTATTACAATTCACTCCAAGAGTTGGAGCAATCTTCAAGTTTGCATCAGCCTCCACTTAATAATTTAGATAGGAGTAAATTTAGCTTCTACAAATGGATTAATTGAGATATATTTATTCAATCTCAACCTTAGTTATTCGACCTTAAGCTCTACAAGTGTAACAATTTGAATAAAAACAATTCAGCTTCTATAAGTGAAGTAAGTTCCAAATATTTTTTTAACCTCAACCACATAGTTCATCTCAAGCCTCTGCGAGTACTAAAATCTGGAGAAGAATAAGTCAACTTCTTTAAGTGTAAGTAGTTTGAAAAGGATTCTCACCCTCAACCTAAGTCACTATTTGTGGAGTTTCCAGCCTTGCGCTTAAACAACTTTTCAAGCTCTTTTCTTGATGGGATTTCAGCTTAGTGTAAACTTCAAATCCAACCCTATTTTATATGAAATATTTCCAACTTATATCCAGACTTTGCAATTCAAGCTTAGTCTATGTTATGAAGTTTATGTACTTTAAGATTATGCATATAAACTCAATGTTGAGCATTAGATAGCATATAAGCTATTATTTGTTGCTATGTAGTATGCTAAAACTGTTAGTGATTATTGTTTCTATCTTCCAAGGTTGATGTGACCCCTCCGGAAGTGGACTTCCCTTCAAGACACATCATCTAGATCATCTTTTGCTTCTTGTTGAATATAAAACTATACTTGATCTGCACCTTCCATGAAAATTTCACTCTTCTATATGCATCCCTATTCTCTGTGTGCATTATTTTATCCTTCTCTAATACCAATTCTTGGTTTTTGGGCCCATAATTGATATAAAGACAAAGAGAAAATAGAGACAAGATGGAGAATAGACAAGACATGGGGGAAGGGGAAGGGGTGGGGGGGGGGGGGGGGGGAGAGAGAGAGAGAGAGAGAGAGAGAGAGAGAGAGAGAGATTGAGAAAGAAGCCATGCTCCATATAATTTCCATACATTGCGAGGATGAAGTACATGAAGTTAAAAGGTAGCATCATGGGATATGTTTGTCATACAAGCTTCCCATAACTCCAAAATCTCCATAGTTGAAAATGATCTCCTCCAAATAGAAAGCTTTCAAGCTTCTGCACACCTTGTGGAAGATGTCCTTGATCTCCATGAGCTCCAAGTGACGATAATAGTGTATGATTATAATGTCTATTTATATGATAGTTTGTCCATGCTTTTCAAAGCACAAAAAAACTAAAATCAAGGGTTCCATGATTCATGACAAAAATTCCATCGCGTCTTATATAAACCCATTGAGACTTAATTTAGTAATTTTTAATTGCATATAAGATATTAATTATAATATAAACTTTTTATCGTGTTTTTAATAAAATATAGCCTTCTTTTCACTTAAAAGCTGCTTTAAAAGGCTTTTGACTTTTTTACCTTGAGGCTTGGAATTAGGGTTTTACTTTTACCCTCCAATATGAGTCAACTGCCTATGTGTTATATATAATAATCCAAACTAGGGATCAAAATATCTCTCATATAAAGTAAATCCCAATCCACTCTGTGGAACTAAATCCTTCATGCCATGTGAAGACGTGCTAAGAAAGTAAGGCAACTAGTGGAACTACCACCGCCTTCTCGATAATAACATGGAAGATGTTCCAAGTGGATTAAACTTGCTTTATCTTTGACGACCATCTGATCATTACTATGATCAAATCATTCCCAACTAGGAATGAGGTCTATCTGGTAAACTACTATAATAATCTGGCACTCCAAGCTCATGAACTATCGGCTAGGAGTATGATGGGCTAACCACTTGCCCCAAAAGCCATGGTTGAGGATTACTTCCTAATCCTTCCTCTTAGGGTGTGGTTCAACCATCTCCTTCCAGTCATTTCTTGAGTCTAACACTCTCTTCCCCTTCTAGAGATCATTGTCCTCAATGATCAATCCTTGGTCTCCCCTTGAATTGACATCCTCACCCTCGCACAGTCTCTTGAACCATCTTGTTCTCAACCTTAGTCTCTTGAGCCTTGCCTTTCCGCTTCTTGATCACTTGCCTACGGACTTGCCTTGCTCTCAACCTCGGTCTCTTGAGCCTTGCCTTTCCGCTTCTTGGTCACTTGCCTACGGACTTGCCTTGCTCTCAACCTCGGTCTCTTGAGCCTTGCCTTTTTGCTTCTTGGCCACTTGCCTACGGACTTGTCTTGCTCTCAACCTTGGTATCTTGAACCTTGCCTTTTCCGCTTCTTGGCAACTAGCATACGGACTTGCCTTGCTCTCAACCTCGGTCTCTTGAACCTAGTTCTCACCCATGCAAGTTATCTTGGATCCTCAATCTAGTGCTTCCCTCTCGGGATGTACCCCGTTGTACCCTAGCACCATGTACCTTGGCTCCGTGTACCTTGTGACGCGCTACGCCGCGCCGTGCAACCTTGCCCAAGCCTACTTCCTAAGCTTTGATACCAATTGTGGGAATCGAACTCATGACCTACTAGCTAGGAGTACGATGGGCTAACCACTTGCCCCGAAAGCCATGGTTGAGGATTACTTCCTAATCCTCCCTCTTAGGGTGTGGTTCAACCATCTCCTTCCAGTCATTTCTTGAGTCTAAGAGTCTTGGAGATTGTTCACCTAAGATCTTTAAGTACACGACAAAGAAGTATGCAACATATGATGTGTTGGACAAGAAATGAGAGAGAGTGCGACTGAACTTCACCTTTTCATGTCTTGTTTTTTGAATGATTGAAAAAAGTATGCGAGTGAATCGGATGCTTAGTCCCAAACTTAATCCATACCGCATCTTATCCCCTATGCAAGTAAAGCCATGTTCTCATAGACTACACTTACATAGAAAGTGCCATCAATGGAACATTTGGTAATTTGGTGCCTCACAATCGAAATTCATCCAGCTGAATAAATACAACCACCAAAGGAACGTTTTCTCTAATCTGCTGAATATTTTCAGATGTCTGATATGTTTCATACATACATGTGACTTGGACATCCTAAGGGTTTGAAACAAGATATGATTCCAACCTTGCCAAAATTGAAATTCTCAAATTTTCCAACATATGCCCTCAACCTAGGCTACTAATGAGTAGCAAACCCATAGGAAGGTGCTTTGATGCTCTTTTAAGTCATCCATCTGGTCATTGAGCCCATTTACACAACACAGTGACTTTGTTGTTTAATCGAGCACGTAAGAGGTAGGGAAAACTAAACCTTTTACTTGCATCAATATGCTAGGAGACATCCAAAATGACTGAACCAGAGCACATTATTAAGATGGATGCAAAAGATTTTGCAGAAAGAGCAATGGCATCCCTGGAAAATTTCCAGCAGCACCCATGGGGGGAAACAAGGAGAAAGAAGAAGAGGGAAAGGGGGGGTTTGGTCTGGCATTCATATTTCAAATTGATCCACAATGACCAATCTGTCAGGCTCTGAATGCCTCCATCCAAGTTGTCATCTGTGCAGGTCGTGGTTTGGATCTTGGCAAATACCTTAAGCCTTATTATCTTATTTTGTCCATACACAGACAAGTCATAATAATGAAAGGATAAGAAGAATTATGAATTGATCAGTTCTTGGTGGCTTCACACGTTAAGAAACTCTACAATCTTTACATCGGTTTGTATTGCAAGGAGGATCACCTTGTATATTAATCCAGCACTGCTCAATTTAGTATTAAATCCCCTTCCAAATGTCTGATCAAATCCCCGTTGATGATGATCAAACCTGTCCTTTTCAGGATCAAAAATTCCTCCAACATCTAGCACAGCATCCATTTCTTCTAAAACCTGTAATTCAAATCATACCACAAAGATGAGATTGCATAAAATTACCTCCACCATTAAAAAAGGCAGACAGGCCAACATCAGATCAGTCTTTTATTTTATACTTCCACCTAAAAAGCTTCAACCGGGGGGGTTCCATGATGACTCATAAACTATCCTCCCCATTCCTGATCACCCTTATTGCATATAAAACGTCACTCACATCCTGTCCTCTCCCCTTACAAGTTTCCATCCCTCCTTAAAAACGTCGCTCACATCCTGTCCTCTGCCCTTACAAGTTTCCATCCCTCCACTTCACTATTCCTCTTTCTCCCACCAGCCCTGCTCCCCTAGCCTCTTGCTCCCTGATTTCCCTTCTTATAATTCTAACTGTCTGTGCTATGCTCCATCCCTCTCTGTTGAAAAGCAATCAGGAGAGAAAACCAGCTGCTACCGTGCAAATCATGGATATAGAAATGGAGGAGTTAACAAACAAATGTGCAGTCTATATGCTAACCATAAATAGGTATAAATCACATGAGAGTATATTCCTACTATAAAGTATAAATTACACGGGAGCTAGATGCTCACTATACTAAAGTATGAATGATATGGAGAGACCTCAATGCTCACAACCCAATACAGCTTCTGAATCAATAAGTCATAACCTACTGGCAAAAAATGTCTTGCATCACTTCCTAATGCTCCATGCAAATTATTTTAATTTAATTTTATTATCTGCATTGAGATTAGAGGACTCCACGTCCATTTGATTGCAAGAGTTTCCACGGACATTTGTGAGGCAATGCCTCAAGGGGTCATACATGAAACACTCTTGGTGGATAAAAGTCATATCCTTGCTACACCAGTAGTGTCATCAAGTGAAAAATGTCATACATAAAACTCTTGCCTTGCTTCAACCATTGCTGATCCCATAAGAAGCCTTGGAAAGTGTTGCCAAGGACTTCATTGTTGGAAGTGAGGTAGGCCCAATACACGGTTCACAAGATCTTTCAAACACTTAGAACCTTGCACATATACACACCTTGAACCAAATAAGACAGATGAATGAAAATAGAAGATAGACAAGAGACAAAAGATAAGAACAAGTAGCTTAAAAGGCTACTCTAAATAATAAATACTTGATGGAAGAATAACTATACAATTTGTGTATATTCAAAATCGCATAAATGGCTGAATATGATGGATCTAGCTACAAAATTTGAGAGATATGTACCTAAGTTTGAGAATGATAAGTTTGTGCTGGATTACAGAATAGAATAAGCTGAAGAGTTCAGCCTATGTGCTGTGAGAGAGTGCTTCTGACATAGGCAGCTACAAGATCTTCTCCTCCTGTTGAGGTAGTAGGCTGGAAAACCTGGTATAGCAGCAAGATTTGAAGATAGAACAAGAATATGCAGCAACTTACTTAAAATCAGCAGTTACACACACAGTGTGTGTGTCAAGAAGAAGTGGACAGCATGCTAAACACCTTCAAATCTGCAATATTACCTCCATACAGCAGCACCCTCCAAAGAGCACACTTGAGTATGAGTAATTGATCATAATTGGGCACCCCAAGTGCCTCTTATATAGAATTTGCAGCCCCTATAGCTGTGATCACAAAAAATGGCAAAAAAGTGCTTATATGGCTTGCATTTTCTTTTGGCAGCTTTTAATTAGTTTTATTCAGATGATGTGGAAAAGCTAAAAGCTAAGAATCAGACGCTTTTATTTATGACCCTTAGGTCTCAGCTTTTATGAGATTAAATCCTCACCGTTGATTAATAATAGTAACTTTTAATAAAAAAAATGTGCTTTTTCTGATAATTAAGGTTTGACTTGTATAGGGATTTTATGTGTTAGATGGTCGCGTTGTACATGGATAGCTCTTCTAAAGCTCTATTAGAAATATGCAATAATAATCTTTTACCATCTTCGATGAAACCATTCCTAAAAAATTGAAATTGTGATTTTAGGGTTTGCTGGAATTAGGGTTTAGCGCACAGATTTAACATTGTTTCCAACACTAATGACATATTGCTGAAAACTCAAACAAAAATGGGTGATATACAAAGTCTCAATGATATACATGATATATCAGCTTTATTTCTTTCTATTCCCTTGTTTCTGAGAAAAAGAAAGAAACAAAAAGTTTGACCACATGACCAAGTTTCTTGTAACTCAAGTTTCTTATAACTCAATATTTCAAGCATCATGGGATACATCGTTGTTGCATCCACAAAACTTAAGGACATCTAGATGGGCTCCTGAAGTTGAAGCGTCCGGCCAACTATCAACTGGCCATCCAGTGTGAAATGGGCCACCTCCTCATTTGAGCCTATAAATAGGACCCATGAGCTCATTTGTGAGACATTCCTTGCACGATGCACTTGGACTCTTGGCCCTTTGGCTGTGTGTCATCACTCGTATTGATTTGATGTGGTGGTTGTGGTATGGGACACCAATGCCTTGGAGGTGGCTGCCCACTTGGCTACATGCTCCTAGGCTCCAAGGTGAGTCCTTATTGGCTTTACGACGGGAGGTGAGTCTGATGTCCTCCCTTTTTTGTTTGTGAAAATGGCTTGTATCTTGACTTGTCCAATAGGAAGGATCCTTGAGGATCTAAGATTGGTATCAAAGAAGCTCTATGCTCATATGGAAAAGGCACAACAATGTGCACAAAACCATATGGGCTCATGAAGCCACAATGGCTGAGCTTGACATACATCTCACCCTCTTGCATGGGGTGGTATGCATCCAGCAAGAGGATGGAGCAAGAGGAGCACATGCAGACCGAAGTTTGGAGAACACACATAAGTCCCTCATTTCTTCATGTTTTCCATCTAGGTAGGTGGCTGCTTGACTAGATCTCTCCAATAGCACATATGTACGAAGCCAAGGTTGCCTCTTTCCTTCTACTACAGGGAAGGAGAGAGGGCATAAAAGGCTTCCCTTTTGTGTAATTGGGTAGAGAAGAGGGGCTGTGTGGGAGAAGCCACCCCTAATAAGATGTGTGGTAAAAAATATGTGGCCTGACATCAGTTGCAGCAGCTTGGATGGATGTTTTCTTCATCCAATAGGGCCCCTTAAACAAAAGTGGTGGCTGTCTATAGCACCATCAACTCTTTTTTGAGAAGGGGACATGGTTGGGAAAGTGGATCTTTGATGTGTGTATTGCTGAAGTGTGCTCAGCAGAGGCTGCCTCCATTCCTCCTCATATTGGATGCCCCATATTGGGGCTGGACAAAAAAAGAGGTACCCATGTGCATGGAAGGCTGATTATCCCCTTGACAAGGGTGGATGAGAAATAGCTGCAGTGCTAACAGATGGTGGTGAACCTCACGTGCACGGACCCGATGGTACAACGATTTCACCATGATAGCCTGCTGAAACACCTCACACATGGGTTTCTTGGGCCTCAAGGGACCAAAAGTGACTTCCCAATCTTGAGTTGATACTCCGCAGCCATTGTCGGTCTTTAAGGCCCACAATCAATATAAAGACAAAAATGAAATAGAGACATGAGAGAGAATAGACAAGACAATAGAGAGATGAAGGTGCAAAACTCCACATATATGCCATACATTCCAAAATATGAGGTACATGAAGATTACAAAAAATCATAACTTTTGCATATAAATGCATCAATCTGATCAACCTCTGTAAGGATTTCTTCGAATTACCTGAAGTACTCCTTTGGACATCTCACCCAACAAGGTCATGCCTTCCAAGGTTGGAGACTTCGTGAAAGGAATTTCCAATTGACGATTAGTGGTTGATAGAGAACATTGGTCATCTTGGTGCCCCAATGGATATATACCAGCCGCTTCCATGACGATAGGCTTACTGTGGGACAGAGGGAGACAATCATTTATCTCATGTCAGATGGTGTGACCAAAAGTCACACGAGTGAGTGGTATCTCATGGATAGGGGGAATACTGTTTGGAGATCCTTTTTGAAATCCAGGGCAATTGACCTATTTGAACACCATCTTAGGTAGAGAGGAAGGTCCTTCAAAGAGTGTTCAATGTTCATATCTTTGTGTGTGGCAGGTCAGGTTTCTCTCTCATAGGTTACTATATGTGATCATGTATACGAGTCGAGGGATCGATGGATGATTACTGAAGTGGCATGATCATAGTTGCACTCATACGTAATACGAGTTCATGCATACGGATTTGTTCGATGAAGCCACTGTCGACCGTTTGCGAATTTTATTTTTTGCTTCACTTTTAAGCTATCATTCATATGTTGAATGAACTTCGATCTAGCAACCATAGGCGACTTACATGCAGCCCCTCCATGCTCTAACCTCCCCATTTATCACTCCTCCACGCTTGTGAACAATCAAGAGTCAAGAGAGCTTCACCCTCTTCCTCTCCTCACCTCTTCATAAAGCATTCACTAAGCATTGTGTTGCCTATTTAAGAGTGAAAGACAAATCAAATGTATGTCATTTGCATTGCAAATATTGTAGAAGGATTGAAACATCTAGTGTTACATGTCTTCTCATCCACCTTTGCAGATTGGGAGGAGAATGTGCTCCATGCAACAAAATCCTCGGGAGTGTCTATGAAGAATGTCATAGCAAGTACCTTTCATTAAAGAGGAGAAAGGGATCCTTGGCTGAAAATGAAGTGGTTTTACCGGATTATGTCGACTCTGAAAGAGATAATTGTCCATCTATTTCTATTCATTCCCCATAGTGCACAGACATCAAATTGTGTATCCAGCAATCTAAATTCTCTTAGAGAAAGACAAAGATTGCTGAAATTAGATTGCAAGAACCATCGTTGAATGCAATCTCTCCTTTAATGTGCTTCGATTGGATCGATGGAAATGCGTGGTGAAAGGAATGGTTAATGTAAGGCCCATGTGAGGGTTGGTATGGAGTTTTATATAGCAATATGAGGACAAAGAAATTAGATGAGGAGAAAGAGAGGATCGATAATCCTTAAAACATGTGCATGCGGGTTAAGCTAAGTATGGATACACCATTCTCTCCGATGGGTGGAGTGATCACAAGAAAAGAGGGATTATTAACGTTCTTGTGTCTTGCCCTCTTGGTACTTATTTCTTACAAGCGATGGATGTAGGAGTAAAAAACAAGAAGGTGAACAGTAGCTTCATTTATCCACAGATCCATCATGCCATACTTGAAGTAAATTGATTTTTTATTCTTATTCATAAAAAAACATAAATATGATTCATAGTCTTTTATGTGTGTGTGTGTGTAATATGTGACGTGTGTGTGTGACTTGTGAGGCGTTTGTGTGCATTGTGAATTTGTGTGTGATATGTATGTGTGTGTACATGTGTAGGTGATTGTTGACATGTGTGACATGAGTGTGTATGTGACTTGAATTTTGATTAACTTGTTATTAACTTGAGCCTTGATTATATTATTTTCCTCCTTTCCCATAGGTTGGCCCTCAAATGTCATTTAAGTGGTAACGATTAATGCTTCAAATTGTGCATCTATTGGAAGAAAGTTAGAGGAGGAATTTCCATCCATAAGATGGAGCCCGTGTGCTTCTCATTACCTTGATCTTCTTATGGAAGACATTGGCAAGTTGGAATGGATCAAGAGCATTATTTCAGAGGCTACATCCATAGTTGATTTTATCAAATCTAAGGTGAGGGTTCTTGCAATTTTTCGTTCATATTCAGATGACATGGTTTGCGGCTATGTGGATACGTATGGACCGTCTTTATGAGGTTCAAGATAAGCTTCAAAAGATAGTTTTCTCAAAGGAGTTTAAAGATCAAATGGATGGACGGCCCATTGCATAACAATAAGAGGCATCCAAAGGTTATGCTTGAGGGAGTCATTTTGGAAAAAAATATTTATGGTACTATTGCATATGATGGACATGGAAGGTGCCACAATAGGTGTTCTCTATCATTTCATGAAATAGGCAACTAAAGAAATAAAGAAGTGCACCACTCTTGATGAACCACTGGATCCTTCATGGTAATTATATAAGTTCATATTCTTGAATCTTTACTAAGTTCTAAATATTTATGAGTTGATTTAGTTTTTTAAGTTTTCATTTGGAAATTCATTCCAGATAATAATCAATCTTTATTTTGTAATGGTTCTTCATGCAATGATATTCTTGATAGCACACCCAAAAGAGATGATATATTCTATTTGGTGGAGAAGAGATGGAAGTGGACACTCAACAATCACTGTGAAAGCTTCCTATACTCAGCCTCACCTTGGGATAAAACAATCCAAGTAGCCGCGTACCACTCAAGTAGCGAAATATGCGCTTAATCGCCAGCCAATGCTTGACACCCGAGCAATGCATAAACCTACATATCTGTGAGACAACAAACTGAATATCTGGCCAAGTAATGCATAAGTAAATCAAGCATCCAACAGCCTGTTGAATCATGAAGACTCAATCGTAAACATGTCTCCATAGAAGTGACAATAGGCTTGCAGTCTTCAAAGCCAAAACGCTGCAATAATGTGTCAATATATTTCGTTTGACACAAAACCATTCCACCATCAACTTGCATAAATTGAATGCCCAAATAATGATGCAAATGCCTAAATCAAACATCTCAAATGAGGCATGCAAATAAGCCTTAAAATCAGCAATATGCTTGTCATGAGGACCACTGATCAGCATGTCATCAAAAGCACATCATTAGCACTCTTAACATATAGGGTGCTCTCAGTTGGACTGTTCTCAAAACCATGTGCAATCAGATAGGCATGTATCTTTTCATACCAAGCACGTGGTGCTTGCTTTAAACCATATAATGCCATCTTTAACCTGCACACCTCGTTTTCATGCCCTTTCTTCACAAAGCCACAGGGCTGAAAAACATACACTTCTTTATGCAAGTCATCATTCAAAAATGTTGTTTAAAGTCCAACTGATGTACATTCCAACCATCGTGAGTTGCAAGTGCACACATGCTACGAACAGTACTCATTCGGCATGTAGGTGCAAAGATCTCATCAAAATCAATGCCTCTTTCCTGCGCATAACCCTTTGCAACATGCCTTGCCTTATACCTGTCAACTATTCCATCATACTTACGCTTCAGCTTGTATACCCACTTAGTGCCAATGGCCTTCTTGCAAGGAGGAAAGTCACGTAAAGACCAAGTACCATTCTTCATTATCACAACATATTCAGATTGCATAGAAGCTATCCAATTTTCAAAATTTTATGCTTCATCAAACGAAACAAGCTCATGCTCATCACAGATACTAGAGGCAGCCATAGCATAGCAACCTGATGCAAAAGAGGCACTATGAGAGCATGAACGAGTACAGTATGACAAAGGTGCATCTAATTTGTTGTCACGCAAAGTTTGCACCAACCAATTTGGCATAGTTTTTGCCTCCTCAATATCAGCTCTCTCATCAACAAGTGCATAATGTAAATCTGCATCAGAAATGGAATGATCTGCATCATAACATGAAACCTGCAAAGGCCGAGAAGTTGTCTCATTAGGACAAGCACTAGACTCTCCACCTCTAAAAAGCGGCAACAAGGTATCATACATGTCTTTGGATCTAGCAAATGTCTCCTTAGTACATGAAAGTAATGGCTGAATAGCATCTTCCACAAAAACATCAAAGCTAACCAAAATGTGTTTATTATGTGGATGATACAGACAATAGCCTTTGCTTTCAAAGTTGTACCCAACAAAAATACATTTTACTACTTTATCATCCAATTTCCTGCGATGTTATTCAGGCACTAATGCATATGCCAAACAACCAAAAACACACAGGTGAGCAACAGATGGCTTACGACCATGCCAAGCCTCATAAGGAGTGATAGACTGCAATGCTTTGGTGGGACACCTCTTGAGTACATATGCTGCACACATGACAGCCTCAAGCCAGAAACTATGTGGTAAAGCCTAACTCTTGACCATGCACCTTGCCATCTCCATGAGTGACATGTTCTTTCGTTCAGCAACTCCATTATGTTGATGTGTATACGGCACTGTACACTAATGTTCTATCCCACGTTCAGCCAAAAATGCATTAAAGTCAAAAGACATATATTCCATAAACGTCACTGTGAACAAGCTTCAATTTCTGAGTAGCTCGAACTGAACTATATTTTGGAAAGGAGGCATGCTTCATTTTGCCAAAATACAGCCTTCATAGACATGTTTACCGGGTGCCTCAAGCTTGGGCAAAGAGGACACCATTTCAGATTTTTGCATGCGTGGCAAACTAGCAAAATTCAAATAAGCAAAGCGTGCATGTCAAAGCTTTCTATTTGACATAACTAGAGAATCATGTATTGCACATGTTGAATCATTCACAGATTTTTCATAGTCTGAGTTTATAGAGCCAACGATATAAAATGCAAGAAGCAATAATCACGTCACCATTTGACAGATCATGAATTGTAGACCTGTCATCAACAAATTTCACAACCAAGCCAATCTTGGCTAAAGCCGAAACTGATAACAGATTCTTCTTGATCCGTGACACAAATGAAGCATCTGACAAAGTGAAAGAACTACCATCGGCAGTAGTCAGAATGATCTTACGGACTCCCATGATAGGATAAGAGGAGTTGTTAGAGCATGTGGCAATATTCCCTGTAGGGGCATGCTCGAGTGAAGTGAAAAAACTGCGTTGTGAGGTAATATGTTTGGTTTCCCCACTATCAAAATACCAAACATCTGAGTCTATTGCAGACATACACTCCTCATGAGAAGATGGGTCAAAACTGCAGACAATAGTAAATGCCCATTCTTCATTCTGCACAAGATTAGTAGACTCTGTTTTCGATGTAGAGGCCTTTGCAACAACCATTCCGGCATCTTCCTTCTTTGCCTCTTTGGCAAACAGTTTTGGACGACTCTTAATGACATGATCATTTGCTTTACAGTATTTGCAAAACAATTTTTGTTTTTCTAATTTCTTCTCATTTGCAAATTTCTGCTTACTAGTAGATGAGCTCCATTTACCTTTGCCTTTCTGACTAGCAAAGAAAGCTTGATATGCAACATGCATAATAGACATGTTCTGCCTAGACTAATCTGCCTGGAGCAGAACAAAAACTAACTCTTCAAATGTTGAGGTATTTGGTATGCCTTTCATCATCAAATGAAGAGTAGAAGCAAAAGTCTGATATAAGTCGAGAAGACCATTCGGATCAGTCTGCACAAGTGAACTGTCTGGAAGGACTTCATCCGCACAAATCAACACTTCCTTCAAATCCTTGATCTTTGTCAGAAAATTGTCCATAGAATCACCTTCATTCATATGCTCGTTCTCCAACTGTTTTCAAAGGTAAGAAACACGAGCCTCGTTCCTAGCCTGGTACAATGTGATAAGTGTATCCAAAGCATCCTTAGTTGTTACGCAAGAGCAAATGTGAGGAATAATGGCACTTTTGAAAGACAATGCTATCAATGCATGTGCCTGAGCATCTCTGTCATCCCAATGAATTTGCTCTACAGTAGGTGCAATAGGAACCGGAGCACGAATGGGAATGTGCAGAATATCATCATCTTCAACGCCATCAACTTAAGCTTCAGTACCTGTATTTGCAGGTCCAATAAGACATTTTTCAACACCTTGCACAATATTCCAATGTCCTTTTGCGACCAATACATGATGCATCATAAGCTCATAATGAGTAATTCATACCATCCAACTTATCCTCAACGGCCACATACAGAATACATCACTCTTTCAACCATGGCCACTGACTAAAATACCTTTATGCAAATAATTGACGGTATCTAAAAAAGTTGAACAGAACTACCTTGTCGGGTTCTACTAAACATGTAGCAGACTTCGAGACACTTATACTTGCGAACCGAAACCTGTATATATCTTTGGCACAAGAAGACGAAATAGCTTGCACAAGCACTGCGATAGTACATTCGGAGGCCGAAACGAGCTCAAATCGCGATTTCGACACCACATAGCGAAGCTGCTTTGATCTCCTAATCACTCTGAGTATGCTCACCAAATTTTGTGCGATTCTGAGTCTTCGACCAAAGGGGTGTCCATGATGCCCTAGATGAAGCGGTGACTGGCTCTAATACCAATTGTTGGAGTTAGACGTCTGTGGAAGCATGCGAACAACACAAGGAAGAAAGAAGTTTGGAGCACAATACACAATACTAAATGTATTACCACTAGAATGTACAAAGATAAGTAACCCGTTAAGGCTATAGGCGTATATACAAGCCAGAGAGAAAAAACCTCCTAAAGAGGGAAAAAAATGTGCCCTGGTGGTCCTAGTGTGTTCACACACATCACTACCTAAATATATCAAGACTAACTTCCCCCCCTTGTATGCTCATGATAGTATTCAACATCGGTTCTTTCTAGCCTATTGATGTTGATATTTCATCATGAGCTCACCTTTTCCTTGACAATGAGAACTAGAGCTTGATTTCATTTGGGATCGGATGGAGAGGAAGTCTCCGGACTTCTTATCTTCAGTATCAGATCCCTGGGAGCACCCGCCTGAGTTTGTTTTGACTTGGGAATCAATCAAGTTGTCCACGGATTTGACTCTTGCTCTTAAGCCAAGGAAACTGTTGAGGACAACAAATTAGAAATAAGGGAGGGAGTGTTACCTCCATGGGCTCATTTACAAGTCATTTCTCGCACTTGGACTCTTGGCCCTTTGGCAAAGCCTCGTCACCTGTACTGGTGGAGTGATGATGGTATGGGACACCAATCCCTTGCAAATGGCTTTGAAGCTCCCAGGCTTAGGGGTGAGCCCGTATGGGCTCTACGGCTTGGAGTTGAGTCTGATGTCCTCCCTTCTACAGTTTGTGAATGTGGCTTGTCTCTTGACTTGTCCAGTTGGGAGGATCCCGGAGGATCTAACATAAAGGGCTCAAAAAGGGATGTTTAATTAGCTGAAGCAATTCTTAGAAAGGGAACGGTTCTTTGTACCTATACCTGGAGTAAGAGCAACTTGCTCTTCTTCGCAGGGTAAGGTAGGTCTTGGAGAAAATAAGAGACACAGGTTAATGTGTGGACCTTTGGAGACCAATAGGTATGCCTAACTAAACTTTGAAACGAGTTGTTGGTCAAGAAGCTCTCATGTCTCTGAAAATGTGCCTAGTGAGTTTGCAGGTTCACAAGAATGCTTATACACACACAGGCAACTTTTTTTACGAATTTCTAAATGTCCCTATGCAATCTATATTTGAGAGAAGAACTCAGGTTATATTATGCAACACTCTCAAACATTAAGGGTTTATACGTGCAACCTGATGAAATTTCCACATGAGCCAAGGGGGCATGTTGTTGTGGTGACACTTTGAACCACAATGCTAAAGGTCCAAGGTTCAAGGCCTACCAATCAACTCAACATGAACCCATTGAGGTGAGGGATGAAAGGGACCGCCTGGGTGCATGTATTTGTACTTTCAATTTCCAACCTAGGCCTTGTAGGGAAAGTAGTACATAAGATCTAACTCCGGTTACAGATTAAAAAGAAAAATCCAAATGACTTAAACATCATATATTTATGTACATAACATGCATAAAGTGACACAAAAAGGTGGCAATTGGACCTCTTCGCCCCGCAAGCTTAAAGTACTAACAAGAAAAATTGAAACCTCCGATAATAAGAAATTAAGGTAAATTCTTCCCACTTTTTCACCCGTAAGGAACATTTGATGCTATTCTTTCCCAGAGACATGAAGACACTGAAGGGATGATAAGTCGGCACCTTTGTAGAACTATTCATCTTTCTAAATCACATAGAAACAAAGATGAACCGATCGGCAAGAGCAAATGCATGAATCTCTTTCCAAGAGACCAAACTTCAAAACAACCACAACAACAAAAAAAAAAAAAAAGCATGAATCTACTTCGTTCGTCATGCTCCTCACAACATTGCGCTGATCACTACTGAAAGGGTCATTTGATAATCGCCTTGCTATTTTTCTTTCTACTCATACTTAGTCTCCCCAATACTGCAATGACATTATTCAGCCATGAATAAGAATTTCAGTCATACATTCGATCCGGTCAAACACAAGGCTTTATAACTTATCGAATTCATCACACTGCTGCGAGCTATTCGCGTACAAGTCCAAAATGCTCTCTCTCTCTCTCTCTCTCTCTCTCTCTCTCTCTCTCTCTCTCTCTCTCTCTCTCTCTCTCTCTCTCTCTCTCTCTCTCTCTCTCTCTCTCTCTCTCTCTCTCTCTCTCTCTCTCTCTCTCTCTCTCTCTCACACACACACACACACACACAGCTTTTCAACTGCACCAGAAATATTTCAAAGAGCTTACTTTTTGGTCCCGGGATCGAACAATTTCAGCTCCGGAGAACTTATCAGTAAGGCGAATCATGAAGCAACCGAGGGCTTCATCGCAATGAAAAGTTCCATTATGAGTGCCCACCTTCTTTCCCATGGAAACGGCAGTCGAAGCAGCGAAACAGAAAGTACGAGAACGGGAACGCGAAAATAGCGAGCGAGCGCGAATGGCTTGACAACGAATGAACACACTCCTAGCTGCAACGGGTGACAGCATGAAGTAGCTCTGCAGCGTCACGCTTGCAAATGCTAAGTTTTTGTACGACATTGTAATAAATTTCTCAAAGTATCTTTCCCTTATTTTCGAAAGAAAACACCGGAGCCCTAAAAAAATGGAAGATCTCACAATAGTTGAAGGCAAAGTCTCTCTATAACTTTTTTTTTTAGAGTACAATTCATTGGAAACACATTCACACACCATACCTTATAAGGTAGAGGCACCCATCTTATGTTTATCCAAGACTTGAACTCAGAACTTCCTTCCAAAAACTCAAGACGTCAAACCACTAGATTGCACACATGTCGTCGGGTTTTGAATCCATGATGGTGGCGTCATAAAGAAGTTGTTGGTATCTCTCTATAACTATTGTTGTATCGGGATCATCTCATTTTTCTACCACTAATTTTAGCATATTCGCTTGAGGTGTTTTTCATTGTGCATAAGTTTTCCAAGCGTATCTCCTCATTTACAATACCATCATATTTGCTCCTCACAAAAGGAAAATGCGAGA
The DNA here is from genome assembly GCA_020310875.1 of Ceratopteris richardii. Classification (NCBI taxonomy): domain Eukaryota; kingdom Viridiplantae; phylum Streptophyta; class Polypodiopsida; order Polypodiales; family Pteridaceae; genus Ceratopteris; species Ceratopteris richardii. The sequence continues at coordinate 117,440,207 of CM035413.1, forward strand.
TTTCTACTACTATGTGATCAATGTTTCGAGTAGAAAGTCACTACTTTGAATGAATGATCAAAAGGTAGAGTAGCCGGAGGAATGAAGTGTGAACCCTAGCTTTCATGGAGGAGAGTCAAGGGGTAATTCATCTTCTCCCAATTCTATGTCTTCTGGTATAGTAGATAGAGCCATTAGTGGTGGTCCTCTTTCCCACGTGGCTAAGATGTCTAAAAGTATAAGCAATTTTAAACGATTTTAAACTTTTTTCATTGTTTACCCCCATATGAAAATAGATGCTACTAATGCACTCTTGTGGAAATGAAGACAATGGGCCTATTGAGGCTCTAAAATGCCCGTCGAAGTCCTTCATCATTGTCTTAATGGCCAATCTTCTTTACTTGGCTTCCCTCCCCAAGGTGCAACATCAACCTATTGAGTTCTTTCATTTTTTATTCGACTTTTAGGAACAATTCAATATTCTTCTTCATCTTATCTTATTAAGTGATTTGTCAAAGATGTTTAGATTATCTTATTTTATTTGATGTTGGCGCAAGTGGTTGGATGATATAGGGAAAAGGATAGCTAAAATCATCAATAGGAGGGGTTTTCTCCTAATAAATTGAAAGGTAACCATGAATTGCTTATTGAAATAGATTTTAATTACAATCTTGAATACCCTATTGAGCTTACACATAAAGAAATGTATGTTAATCATGTATAGGAAATTATCTACAAGATCATCCTCAAGCGTTACTTCATGTGTCACACGGTCGATCACTTCTCATGTGCCTACCCCAAAAGAAACTTGAACAATAGAGCTCCTTCTTATTAGTAGGAAGACATGGATAGAGGAGTTTTCTTTAGCACTTACTAAGTCTTCTGAAAGGAAAATACATAGAATGTTGTTTGTGTGTGTGTGTATGTGATCTCTTGTCCATTTATCATATTGTTCTGAAAATAGAACTCCTCGGATCTTTCTAGTGTGATCTATGGCCATTCTGCACGCTAGCTCTAATAGGGAACCTTATGATTCCCCTAAGCTAGGGACCTCGGCTATTAGCCTTTGTCTCATACACACAATGGTGATCTCTCTAGATCAATGTCTCCCCCTTCTAAAGATCAATGTACCTAATGATCGATGAGGAAAAGTACTTTTGAAATATAGATTTTTATTCCCAAGTAGAATTTTAAGTGGTAATCCTCTCTAGGGTACTAGATGCTCCTACAGGACATGGTTTCTCAATTGTTTCTCTTTCCTATCCAATATCATGTCTAATGATTTTTGTTATCACTTCATTGTAAAGAGACAATAACATCTAATAGATTATCATGTCTAATGATTTTTGAAATATACATTCTAAGTTTACTGATGTGGAATATTGGCCAAATCCTATAATGTAGAGGAAGCTCAAATCTGTACGCAACCTCACTAAGCTTTTTATCTATCATACAAGGTCCACAAAACCTTACTGAAAGCTTAGTGCACTTCCCTATGGATAATAAAGTGGATCTTTTTGGCACTCAAAGAAAGAATCTATCTCCTTCCTCAAAGTCTCTAAGAAACCTCTTCTTATCAACATATTCTTTAGCTCTATCAAGTGCTTGCTCCATCTTAGCTTTAGCTATTTCTAAGTTTCCTTAGAGATTGGCTGATAACTCCAAAGCACTATGACACTTCTCAAGAATTCTTATGGTATTCGGAATAATGGTATTAATGCCTTAATTGATCTCACAAGGAAGCATACCATACACATTATGAATTTTAACGCTATATGCAAACTCTACTAATGGAAAATAACTATCCCAATTTGTGTGCCTCTCATACATATATGCCCTCAACATGTCCTCTAGTATAACAACAAGCATGGCTCTATTTTTTAAGGGTGTCAAGCTTGATAGCCTATATGTCTCTCATGATATTGTAGAGAGTACATGCACATAATCAAAATGAAAAGAAGAGTGTACTCACAAAATGAAAAACTGCAAGAGACTCAAAGTGAGTAGACCAGTAAATGGGTAAATTCACATGGATTAAAAATGAGCTTGTCAAGAGCATAGAATAGGCTCTACAAGCTTCTAACTAATTACAAAGTGGGGGAAATCCTTATATAGAGTTGGCTCTCCAAAGTACATCATATGTGGGATAAGTCCCCTTGAAGGAGAATGAATACACTAGTAGAAGCAAATGGCATCACATGCTGCGAAGTTGGATGATCAATACTCTGCCTTGGTGGATGATAGAGCAACCATAGACTACTTCTTACTTGCCAAAGAGATAGCTCCTGAGCTAAGCAAGAATATATATCTAGAAGTAGAGGAATTAGGATCGCCAACCCAATCTGAATATAAATATCCAGTGAGTTCAATGCCCACTTTGTACCAAAGACAATGATGTCGAGTGAGGGCAAGGTATCAAATAGTCTCTAAGCAGCATCCTGATGTATCTAATGAGGTTGATGTGCAAGCTAACTAAGTACACCAACTACCTAGGCAATATCTTGTTTCTCATTGGCTAAGTAAAGTAAAGAGTCAACTAGTTGTCGATAAGCATGCACATCCACTAGTGATGATGAGTCCTCAAGTGTGAGCTTGATGTTTGGATCAAGTGGTGTAGATACTGAGTGACACTGATCCATGTTATATCTAGAAAGAAGATCAGATCAGTGCTTCTTTTATGATAGGAATATGCCTTCTAAGGACATATGGGATCCTTAGACATAACTTGGACATATGGCATCAAAGTGTGGGACATATGGCATCCCTTGGTTTTCATGGACATATGGCATCCATGTGGTTTTTGTATCCATGGACATATGGGATCCATGGTGTGTAGGACATATGGCATCCCTAGGATCGTGGGACATAATGGAATCCCAACACATATACTTGGACATTTGGGATCCAAGTGGTTTTGGAGATTTAAGGACATATGGAATCCCTAGACATATAGAAGGGTTTACATCATGGGGTAGGTAGTGTTTTGATCTTTGTAGCCCTTCAGATCCTTTGTTGAGGTCCATTGAGCTTTGGTCCTTTGCTCTTCTTGTTGTAGCTTTTGAGGTCCATTGTACGTCATGCATCGTTCTTGGATCCATTGATGGGATCTTTGTTTGGGTCCTCTTTCTTCTTATATTCTTTGTTGTTGATTTAGCTTAGTTTGTAGTGGGATTTGAGTGTCATTTGTTTATGTGTTCAAGCCATAAGGAAGGTCTTACTCTTTTAAAGAGTAGTGTCTAATCGTTTTACATGGAGCTTGAAGTGTGACATTTTTAATGATCTTTGAGAGAGGAAAATGTTGTGCATAAGCTTCAAAGTGCATAATCACCTTTTCGTACATGTGACCTCATCATCATTATCTATCTACAACCACTTGATGGCTTAATGAAAGTTCGCATGCACTTCAAAAATCAATGCATACTAAAGAATACAAATCAAATTGTACATTTAGATTGATAAAATCTCGTTCACGACTATAAACATCTTATGATATCATCTTTTTTTCTAGAAATGAAATATGAGTTTCTCCCTCTACAACTTTTTCTTTGTTTGTCACTCTCTCTTTTTGGTGTTTTTTTTTAATGTAAAGGAAGTTCAGCAATAGCCTACTCTCCCGGACTTGAATTAAATAAAGAAAAGTACAAGAGAAGGGGACTAGTGCCCACGGGACCCCCCAAATCCCACAAAGCAGGGGAGGCTTTTACAGAGCTTAGATGACATTACAAAGAAGGTTAATTACCCTCTCATCACCCTCATGTGGGGCCCACTTGGGTTTAAGCTTGTTATCGATCAAAAGGAGTACTTGATGATGCCTAAAGGGGGGGGATTTTTTACAATTGACAATCCTTTTACCAAGGAGGAACAGCGATTTCTCAATTGACCACTCCTTGGGGGAGTCACCGAAGTTGAAAGCACATCTTTCCCGCCAGATTTTCCATAGAACCTCCCCTCTGATGGCGTTCCAGAGAGTCGCGGAGCAGTCGATCGCTTCTCCCAGCAGGGCCTGCTGCCAACTGAGACGTTTTTGAAGTCTAATTCTCTTTCCAACCACCTGCCAGAGTCTGTTGGAGTTGGGGCAGGTAAAGAAGATGTGTGAAACATCTTCTATAGACCGGAGGCAGCGTTTGCACCAGGGAGGGATCCCACAAATTTTGTTGGCCTTAAGGTTGGTCCAGATTCCGTGATGCAGAATTTGCCATAAGAGGACAGACTTTTTGATTTCTATGAGGGGGTGCCAGATGGCCATGAACTTCATGTCCCACCGAAGCCGCGTCCATGACAGGCACCACTTTTTGTTGAGGTTAACCTGATAGTCGATCGTTTCTTTGATGTTCGGGATTTTTGATAGACTATTCCCATTGTGCCATTTGAGACCAAGCGAGCTCGGCATGTCGTGTCCCATGAGAAGGCGAACTTTGTGTCGGTCCCAGGCGCGAAATCTGCTTTGCAAAGTGTTCCATTCTTCATGCGAAATGTTGATGCTAGGGTCAATATCCTCAAAGTTGATCCAGCGGTAGGTGTCTTGTTTCCAGAGATGTTTCCATTTTTTGAAGCCTTTGTTCCATAGCTTCTTGGCGTTTTGAATGTTCCAAGATTCCACACTCCGGATGCCATGGATCGGAAACCAGATAGAGTCGTTTTGTCTGATACCGGCAGCCCACTTCCAGTCTTCACTTATTCTTGTGAAGCTTTTGACTTTATTCCAACTCTTCCAAAGGGAGCACACCAGATTAGAGCCTTTCGGGAAGACGGGGATCGGGGAAAACAGCAAGGTCAAGATGTCAAGATTCCTCCAATTTGGGAAGCCCATGAGCGCCAACTCATTCTTGTTTCTGAAGATCAGCTTGGCCCACGAGGCCTCCCCGTTGCACCAAGCCTTAGTCATCCATTTGGCCGACAGTTTGTTAGCCATGCACCCAATGTCCAAGATACCAAGTCCCCCACTATCTCTATGGCTGGTGCAGATGGACCATTTGATTTTAGGCACCCCTCTCCTATTGTGGTCGCCCGTCCAAAGGAAGTTTCTACAAATACTATCCAGTTTGGACAGATTTTGCTCTTTCGGTCTCCAACAAGAAAGGAAATAAATGGTAGATGATAAGAGGAACGTGTTGATGACCATAGCACGACCAGCAAGATTGATTTGCATACCTCTCCAATAGTTAAGCCTGTTTTCGAGTTTGGCAAGCACCCAGTTCCACCGCTGTTCCATAGAGACGCCAAACCCCAAGGGAATCCCCAGAAGCCGAAAAATTTGGCCCTGCGGGATGATTTTACAGCCATGATCAATGAGAAGGTCGGGTTGTGGCCCACCAATAGCTCTAAAGGCGGTCTTAGAGTGGTTGATTATGGAGCCAGAGGCTTCACAAAAAGTAGCAAGACACTTCCAGAACGTCTCAAGGCTGGTACTATCATTGTGCACAAAAGCGTTCATATCATCGGCAAAAAGTCTCATGGTGATCTGACTGTGGTCATGCGGCAAACGAAGGCCTTTAATGTTACCAGCTTCCACCTGATGCTCCACCAGCCTGCTAAAACCTTCCGTGGCAATGGCAAAGAGAAGGGGAGCCAAAGGGCACCCTTGTCTGATAGATCTTCTAAGTTTGATCACCTTTGAAAGATTTCCATTAATGTTAATTTGGGTCGATGCGTTTCCGAGAAGGGTCGCAATCATCTTGGTGAATTTCTGGCTACATCCAAGATCCTGTAGCGACTGAAGAATATAGTCCCATTCTAGCCTGTCGTAGGCTTTATCAAAGTCGATCTTGAGGAAAACCACTTCTTGTTTAGACTCATTTGCAAATTCAAGACCTTCCCAGATATCTATTATGGTTTCCAAAATTGACCTGCCTTTGATGAAACCTTTTTGGTCCTCGCTTAACCACGCTCTCAAGTGGCAAGAGATTCTGTTGGCAATGACTTTGGCGATGATCTTGTATCCTGTTTGGAGCATTGTAATGGGACGCCAATTCTCTATGCTGTTCTTTTCCCCTTTTTTGTGTACTAGCTTGATAATGCCATTGTTGAGGCAAGAAGGAAGCGCGCCAAACTTGAGTGCCTCTTGCCAAACCAAACGGAGAGGGGTGGCAACCACCAACTTGAAGGATTTAAAGAACTCATTAGTGAGCCCGTCGGGGCCCGGGCTTTTACCTGAGGGGAGGGCATCGATGACCTCAATGATTTCGGCTTCTGAGATAGCGGCATGAAGCAGCAAGTGAAGGTTGGGTGGTATCCTGTGGGGGGAGACCCTAGATATGGCTGCCATACAGTCCCTTCTATGGTGGGAGAGGGGGTTTGAGGTCCCCAGGAGTCTCGTGAAGTGCCCTTCAATGATCTCAAAATTATCTTCTTCCGTATTGCATACATTGCCATTTGCGTCTAGCAATAAGGGGATCGATTCTCTGTTGTGTTTCCTTTTGAGGATACGGCACATCTCTTTGGTGGGTTTGTCGGCTTTGCCAGCCCACCACTCCTTGAAGAAAATTTGCAAATTTTTCCTTTGTATCTCTTCCTCATATCTCAGCAGCGCTCTGATTTTTCGAAGTCCTTTCTGGGCTTGAGATTTTCCTTTGTTCACTTCCTCCTCGAGCCGCCAGAGTCTATGATATAGAGCCTCTCTGCGAGCCCGCCGCACAGTCTCAATCATCTTCCTGGATCTGATCATGATCCGTCGTGACTTATCGACCGCACTTCTCCAACACTTGGCTGGGGACAAGCCAGAGGCAAATGCCTCCTTCCACACATCAGAAATTTCTTGATGGACGGAGGGGAGAGAGAAGGAGGGCACACTGGCATGGAACCACAGAGCCTTACGAATCTTGGTGGGGGGTTGAAAAGTGATGACGATCGGGTAGTGATCAGAAATGGTGAGGTCGGTGCGTTGCGAGAGGGAAGGGTGGCCCCACTGGTGAGTAAAACTCTGGGAGATGTAGCATCTATCAAGTCTAGCTTTCCTCAGGTCCTCGCCTGCTTGGAGATTTGACCAGGAAAAGCTCTTCGAGTCTTTGAATTCGACCAAATCCAAGTGTAGTTTAGTTTTGTCCCACGTTTCTTTCTCCCGACTGTCGATGACCCTACCCTTGCCCATCCATCTGTCCGTAGGGTCCTCAACCATGTTGAAGTCACCACAGATAAGCACGTTGTGGGGGAGCGAGTCCAAGGAGGCCCAAGTGTTAAGTCTCTCTAACTCCCCATTGGGGGCATACAAAGAAACTAAAGTAAAACAAAAAGGAGCACCGAAAGAAATAGCAATCCATCGATGGCATTCATCTTCAAAGGAGTTCTCGAGCTTTTCAAACCAGAGTTGATTGATACCGATTACCGTTCCGCCGGATCCCCGCTGATGCATCGTTGAAATCCAAACATGGTTCGAGGAGACATGTCTAAGCCGTTTCTGGAGGTCTTCTCCGTCAATTTTAATCTCTTGGATACATATAAAATCTGGGTTTAGGCTAATGTCGCGAAGCCATTGGCCAATGATGGTCGCTCTTGAGGGGTCGGTTAGCCCTCTAGCATTTAACGAGATGATGATCATTGTCGTAGTAATCCCTCTTTGCGGGAGGGAGCTTTGTCCTTTCTTTTCTTGGGTTCATCTTTCTTTTTCGCTCGGATCGGATCCCGAGTTAGCCATAGGTTCTTATGGGGGCTTTTCCACGGTATCTCCAAAGGTTGTTTTCCTTTGCGGGATGCCTCCTGCTGGGAAGAACTGGACACCGTTTTCAGCTCCGTTTCCGGAATAGTCGATCCGATGATGGAGCTTTCACTATCCAAGTTATCTTCGTTGCTGGTAGTAAAGCCGTCTTCTTTGCTTGTAGCGTAACCCTCCTGCAAGGTTTCTTTACTGTCAGGGATCTCCAGGCCATTGACATCGGTGTCCTCCTCAAGTTGGTTCCCACCTGGGTAGTCAAGCTCATTGATTTCCTTTTCCAGATTGCAATACAAGTTGCTGGAGGGGGAAACAGACTTGTTGTTTCGCTCAGAGGTTGCCCTAGGGCTTCTTTTCCTTCTTCTTCTGACTTCGATGAACCCGTCTGCATCAGCTTCTGGATTACGTGGACCCTTGAGTTCCTCTACTTTCGTCGAGTGATTCAGTGCTCCATTGCTGTCTTGAGCATTTTTGGGGGCTTCTTGATTTCGCTTGCTTTTTCGTCTCATAGGGCAATCTTTGATCCTGTGACCTTGTTGGCCACAGCGAAAGCACGCGTTGGGAAGGTTTTTGTAGCTAATGTCTTGCTCCCATACATCCCCTTCGCCCAAGTCCAGTTTGATCTTCGATGGGAGTGGCATACTGAGGTCAGCCTCGACACAGATTTGGGGGTGCCACTGGGCATTGAACGAGTGTCTTGCACCTTCATAAATGAGACCACCAATGTCCTCGCGTGAGGCCAACGGCTTACCGATAGGAGAAACGATGTCCCATACGAAGTTGTACAAGAAGTATGGCAGGTTAGGGAGCTCAACCCAGAGGGGGTACCGAAGCGATTTCGATTTGTCAGGAGTAAAATCAGGGGACCATCTGAATAGGCACAGGGTCGCCCGACCGAGTTGCCAAGTTCCGACACTAAGGGCTCGAAATGCCATATCTTCATTTTCAAAGACTAGCAGCAAGTGGTTTGCCGGTAAGAACTGACACTTGCAAACAACTAGCCCGCGGGGGAACCACTTGTTGCGAAGCCACTGTCGCACAGTTTCGAGCGGGGGCTTAGGGCCGAACATTTGGCCGACGAGGCAAACTTTCTTGAGCTCCGCCTGAGTTGACAAAATTGCGGATCTATTGAGGGAGACCAAGGGGGGTTCAGCACTCTCGAGGGCCCCTTGGGCGGCACAAGAGCCCCCCTCCAACAAAGAGGCCAGGTTGTCGGTCTCCCCGGGAGGAGGGGCCAGATTACTTCTCACAAGAGAGGGGGTCGCCAAATCCATGACAAAAGAGGGACACCCCGAGAAAGAAGATCTTTTGCTAAAATTCTGAGAAGAGAAGCATCTGGAAGGCCCAAAAATCCCACAACAAAGTGAAGCTCTCTTCTGCTTTTTACCTCTTCGAAACTTTTCTCTTTTTTCTATTTTCTTTTTTCTTTTTCTTTTTTCTTTTCCTTTTTTTTTTTCTTTTTACTTTTCTTTTTTTTATGAACTCTTAACCTTCTGACCCATCAAGAAGAGCGTCCGCCTGACCCTGCCACTTGGAAGCTAAAGCTAATGGAGTGGCTTAAATAACGCATCAAGCGACGGCTCCAGAATTTTGAATAAAAGAGCAGCTCGAGAGGTGCCACGCGTGTGTCTGTCGCGCGATAGACGATAGAATGAAGCTGCTGGGTCTCGAGTTTGGCGACTCCTAAAGACGCTGCTTTTTGCACTAAATAAAGGGTCGCTCAGTGCCAGGGCAGCCGGGAGTAGCCGCGAGGACCAAAGACGGGCTGGGTATCGCGAAAGACGAGCCGGGGGTATCGCGAAAGACCTGCCGGGTATCGCGATCTAGGTCAAGAAACGAAGCGAAGGTAATCTCTGAGCGAAACAAGGCCTGAAACTTGCAACACGATACACGAAACACTACTACCCTGAGCCACAACTACCCGTGAGCGAAGCGAGACTCCCCCTGAGTGACCCGACACCCGATGCGATACTTGCGTGAGCACAAGGCGATACCCGATACACCACGGGCGAAACAACCGAGCAAAGCGATAAGCGGGACGTTGAACACAGAATCCCGGCGCGATACTACTAGCACAGAGCAAAACACACCAAGAGGACTCTACCTACAACAGGGAGTCCAGCCATTACGACATCTCGACCCCTCAACCCAATGGGGAGGGGGAGAGTACAACGGCGACCACCCACGAAGCGACACCGCGTGCAGACCGATACCCAAAAACTGATGAGCTTTTTTCTTTTTGCTGTTGAGCTTCTTGCTTATTGATGAGCTTCCCTTGACTGCGATGCAGCTAAACCCTCTCGCTGTTGTGAATAGATGCGCTAATGCAAAATCCTTAGAGAAACCGCCAATGGTAGACAAAGCCATCGCCATGAAGCTGAAGAAGCCATCGCCCGGCGATCTCTCCCGTCGTTGCCCTATACCATTTTGATGGTGGCATTGTTGTCTCTCTTTTTGGTGTTGCACAAGGATGAAACTTATGTATTAAATGGAAACTGTTACTCTTCGGCATGTATATCATCATTGCTTATGTAAGAATATGTCTCTTGAGGCTTTGATGCAACTGGAAGCAATAAGTTACTTATGGCAAGCACGACTCTCTCCCTCTCTCTCTTTCTATGTTAGAGAGCTTTGTGTAGCCATTTGCTCGTTGTTCAAACTGCCAGGAGTTGCACAAATATTCCTTAAGCCTTGTGATCCTTCTCTTCTTGTAATTGCTCATCTCACTCTTTCCTCTGTCCCTATAGCATTTTGCATGTTTTTGGTTTTTGAGATTCTTTATAGTGTTCCATACAGTAGATAGATGTGTCTACTTTTCTTTTCTTTCTGCACTTGATTTAGCCAAACGTTCATCTATGCGATCAGATGCATGAGCTCTTCCTTTCTTGCTTTTGGCAGAGCAGATTGTAGATCTCTCAATCCTTAGAGCAGATTGTAGATCTCTCAATCCTTGATGCATGACATGCTCTCCATGAGCTATTACTACAACACCCATGCTCTACTATTATTAAAGGATAATTTCTACTTTTCTTTTCTTTCTCCACTTGATTTAGCCAAACTCTCATTTGTGCGATCATATGCTTGAGCTCTTCCTTTCTTCTTTTTGGTAGAGCAAATTGTAGATCTCTCAATCCTTGATGCACGACAAGCTCTCCATGAGCTATTAGTACAATGCCCATTCTCTACTATCATTAAAGGATAATTTCTAGTTTTTCTTTTCTTTCTCCACTTGATTTAGCCAAACCTTCATCTGTGCGATCGAATGCATGAGCTCTTCCTTTCTTGCTTTTGGCAAAGCAAAATATAGATCTCTGAATCCTTGATTCATAGCATGCTCTTCACAAGCTATTACTACAATGCCCATGCTCTACTATCACTAAATGATAATTTGCATAAGTGCGCATATCTCTTTTTGATGTGAAGGCCATGAATGACTCTACTACAATAGATACACTTGTCTCCTGCTACCATCAAAGCTCCATTATATAGGTGAAATTGTTTTATTTCCCACACCAAACAACATGTAAGTCATTTGTATTTTTGTCCTTACAAATGACATCCCTACCATCTTCAAACTATGCATGCCATAGAGAGAGAATATTGTCTCTATTTCTCTTCATTACAGAAGAAGGAGAAAGACAAATGTTTTATGTGTAGAATCCAAAGAGCTTGGAAAATAGAGGGAAAAAATAATCTACCTTCAGGGAGCAGAACACTTCTCAATATTGTCCTTGGATATGGATGGTTGCAGAGATGATAATCCATGTTGGTTTGGATTCGCGAACACCATTCATGATGCCCCCACGACTCTGTCATCTACGATGAGGGTGAGAAACTCCACTACCTTCTCTTTCATAAATTGATGATCTGAAAATGTAGGTGCCATTTCTTGCAAAGCCTTTGGTGTTGGGACTCGAGAAGAGAAAGAATCCCTGATCAAAATTGTATCAATTGTTTCCAAACCATGAACCTCCCATGCATTGTAGTCTTCAGGATTCATGTTCCCATCTTCCATCTCGGCACCTTTCTGAGACTATGAATTATTGAATTGATTTCTACATTACCAAGGAGGATTATCTCACTTCACTGTAAATTCAAGTAGTTTTGATAGCCCATACGGTTCCTTCTACACTTGAAGAGTCTTGGCCGACAAATATCCCTCTTTGGATCGATCACATATGAAAAAAATGCCAAGATATGCTCTAGAATAGCAACCACAAATCATGTCCATCTCCACCTTGGCCTTTTGATTAAAAGTGCTTAGAAACACTTGGTATTATTTCAAATGATAGTGCTGAAAAGCACTTTCTTAAGATAAAGGAAACTATAGCATGCATGATCTAGAAATTATTGATGAAATGATGTGCATCAACTATAACTAAACACCTAAAAAAGCAAACCACGGAAAAGGAAAATATGAATAATGAAAAATGGAAAAATGAATGTAGTGCTTAGAAGCACTTTTATTACGTATATGACATATGGGAGGGAGGGATTGAACAAAGAGAATTGCATGAAGATCTACAAAAGATAAAAGGAAAATAACAAGAGCCAAGATCTACGAGTGAAAATGAGAATAACTTATGCTCTGATACCATGTCGAAATGAAAAAAAAGGACTACTCCTACTCTACTCACATGGACACATCTAAAAAGCTAAGGAGGAAGGAACAAAAGATAACAAAACATGATGAATGAATTAAAGTAGAACAGACTTGAATATGATGTTCTATGAGCATGAAGACTCCATGACGAGAGTGAGGGCACTCTTGCCAAGAGCTTGAGTGAATGGCTTGTGAAGAGTGAAGGGTGGTCTTGCTTATATGGAGTTTGGGAGAATTCCCTTGCATGTGCTGTTGATATACTTAGGTAGTGATGTGTGTGAACACACTAGGACTCTCGGGGCACTTTTTTCCCTCTTTAGGAGGTTTTTCCCCCCGGCTTGTATATATGCCTATTGCCCTAATGGGCATCTTATCTTTGTACATTATCTAGTAATACATTCAGTATTGTGTGTTATGCTCCAAGCTCCTTCTTCTTCCTTCTGCTATTTGCGTGCTTCCGCACACACCTAACTCCAACAATTGGTATCAGAGCAGGTCGCCGCTTCATCTAGGGCATCGTCGACACTCCTCTGGTTGTAGCCTCAGACTCGCATGAATTTTGGTGAGCATACTTAGGGTGTTTCAGAGATCAAAATAGCTTTGTTGTGTGGTGCCAAAATCGTGATCTAAGTTCGTTTCGGCCTCGGAATGCACTATCACACTGCTTGTGCTGGCTATTTTGTCTTTTTGTGCCAAAGGTATAGCAGTTTTGGTAGTATAAGCGTCTCAAAGTCTACTATAGGTTTAGTAGAATTTGTCTAGGTAGTTCTGTTCAACTTTTTGAGATATAGTCAATTTTTTGCATCAAGGTATTTTAGTCACCGGCCATGGCTAAAAGTAGCGATGTATTTCGTATGTTGGCTGTTGAGGATAAGTTGGATGGTACCAACTATCCGTTATGGGCTTATATGATGCGAAATGTATTGTTTGCAAAAGGACTCTGGAATATTGTGCAGGGTGTTGAAAGACATCTTGTTACACCTACGAATATAGGTACTGCAAACACAGGTGCTGGAGCTGATGGAGATGGTGTTGAAGATGATGATATTCTACAGATTCATATTCATGTTGCGGTTTTTGCTAAACCTGCTGTAGAGAAGATTCGTTGGGATGGCAAAGATGCTCAGGCACATGCATTGATATAGCTTTGTCTATCAAACATGCCATTATTCTTCACATTCGCTCTTGCAAAACAGCTAAGGATGCTTGGGATACACTTACCACATTGTACCAAGCTAGGAATGAGGCTCGTGTTGCTTACCTCCAAAAACAGTTGGAGAGTGAGCACATGAATGAAGGTGATTCTATGGACAATTTCCTAACAAAGATCAAAGACTTGAAGGAATAGTTGATTTCTGCTGATGAAGTTATACCAGATAGCTCACTTGTGCAGACCGTTCCGAATGGTCTTCCTGATTCATATCAGAGTTTTGCTTCTACTCTTCGGTTGATGATGAAAGGCAATCCAAATGCCTTGTCATTTGAGGAGTTAGTTGATGTTCTATTGCAGGAAGATCAGTCGAGGTAGAACAGGTCCATTATGCGTGTTGCAGATCAAGCTTTCTTGGCTAGTCAGAAGCACAAAGGAAAATGGAGCTCTTCAACTAGCAAGCAAAAATCTGCTAATTTTGCACATTTGAAGAAGGAAGACACAAATGAGAAGAAATAAAAAAAGCAAAAATTATTTTGCAAGTACTGTAAAGGAAATGATCATATCATAAAGAATTGTCCTAAACTGGCTACAAAAGAGGCAAAGAAAAAAGAGGCTGGAATGGTTGTTGCAGAGGCCTCTACTCCAAAAACAGAGTCTGTTAACCTTGTGCAGGAGGAAGAATAGGCGATTACTACTATTTGCAGTTTTGACCCATCTTCTCATGAGCAGTGCATGTCTATAGTAGACTCAAATGTTTAGTACTTTGATAGTGGGGTGACCAAACATATTACCTTGCAGCACAGTTTCTTCTCTCACTCGAGCCTGCCCCTATAGGGAATACTATCACATGCGCCAACAACTCCTCTTATCCTATCATGGGAGTTGGTAAGATCATTCTGACTACTGCTGATGGTAGTTCTTTCAATTTGTCAGATGCTTTATTTGTGCCAGGGATCAAGAAGAATCTGTTATCAGTTTTTGCATTAGCCAAGATTGGCTTGGTTGTGAAATTTGTTGACGACAGATATACAGTTCATGATCTATGAAATGGCAATGTTATTATTGCTTTTGGCATTTTATGCTGTGGGTTGTATAAGCTCATAGACTATGAAAAATCAGCAAACGATTTGGCATGTGCAGTACATGATTCTCAGGCTATGTCAGATGCAAAGCTTTGGCATGCACGCTTTGGTCATCAAAACTTTGCTAGTTCGCTATGCCTACAGAAATCTGAAATCGTGTCCTCTTTGCCCAAACTCGAGGCATCTCGTAAACATGTATGTAAAGGCTGTATTTTGGGCAAAATGCATCATTCCTCATTTCCAAAAGATGGTTCAGTTCGGGCTACTCAAAAATTGCAGCCTGTTCATAGCGATGTCTATGGTCCTATGCAGACACCCTCTTTTGGAAATTATCTTTAATTTGTGACTTTGATTGATGATTTTTTCAGGCATGCATGGGTATATCCACTCAAAGCAAAGTCCGAAGTGTTTATGTGCTTCAAACAATTTCTGATTTTGGCTGAAAATATGTGAGCATGTAAAATGGGCACCCCTACATTCTGATAGGGGGGGGGTATATACGTCTTCTTATTTTAATGCATTTTTGGTTGAAGGTGGGATAAAAAACCAATGTACAATGCCGTATACACCTCAACAGAATGGAGTTGCTGAACAGAAGAACAGGTCACTCATGGAGATGGCGAGCTGTATGGTCAAGACTCAAGCCTTACCACATAGTTTTTGGCTTGATGCTATTATGTGTGAAGCATATGTACTTAACAGGTGTCCCATTAAAACAGTGCAGTCTATCACTCCATATGAGGCTTGGCATGATCGCAAGCCACCTGGTGCTCATCTGTGTGTTTTTGGTTGTCTGGCATATGCATTAGTGCCTGAACAACATCGTAGAAAATTAGATGATAAAGCAGTAAAATGTATTTTTGAAAATATAAAACAATGAGTAGATCTTTTATTTAGAACACTACAAGCTCAATCTGCATCTATGTATCCATGAACTTGCAATTCTACAACAACTCCATAAATGAATGCAAGGTCCAAATAAGCACTCACATAACATAGAGTGCTAGTTACCCTATTTATAGTAGCATTTTCCAGTGCTTCACTCGTGGTAGCATCCAACTTCAAATTACGATCCAATGGCATAGAAATTGACTTACAATTAGCCATACCATACTTTTGTAGCATACTCAAGGCATATTACCTTTGGGACAACCATATATTTGTTTCTATATGTATAAATTCAATGCCCAAAAAGTAATGCAATACAACAAGATCTTTCTTGAATTCTCGCATAAGGAGTTGATTTACCTTTTTAATTATTTCTTCATTATCACCACCTAAAATCAATGCATCAACATAAATGGCCACAACTATGATGCCATCATTAGTCTTTCTTGGAGCTAAATGAGTGATCTTCATCACACATAAAAAATCCAATTGAAGCTACATAATTAACAATCCTTGTATGCCAATAGTGGGGGGCTTGTTTAAGCCCATACAAAGCTTTCTTCAACTTGCATACATATCCAAGATGCTTCATATCCTCATATCCTTGTGGGTGGTCCATGTATATGTCCTTGTATAGACTTTTTCTTTACCTTTCTTGGATGTGGATTGATGAATTTTCTAGATAATAATTTCCATGCCATCTTCAACTCCAGAGGTTTGAGCTGGAACTATTGTTTGTCATTCGAGCTAACATGAATTCCTTCTTTTGCATCAACATAAAATCTTGCCATTTCAGCAAAGACCACATCTCTGCTTACCTTCACTTGGCATACCCCTTTTTCTCAAGGGAGTACCCAATGAAGATGCATTTCTCTACTTTTGGGTCAAGCTTCATCCTCAACCCATCTAGAACATGTACATATGAAATGCAACCAAATAATTTCATGTGTGGTTAGTTTAGCGTTTTACCTATAAATTTTTCTTCAAAAGTATAATGATCTACATTAGTGCTTGGAGTTTTGTTCATGATGTATACAATAATGTGCACAACTTTTTTTCTAATAACAATGAAACATATTCTTTTCAGCCATCACGGATCTTGTTATTTTTGTAATATGTCTATTCTTGCCTACATGAAAATGGCCTTCAAATCCCGTAAGTCTTTAGAATATTACTAAAATCATTTGATATGTATTCACTTCCTCCATTAGAACTTCATGTTTGAATGTATTTCCCTATCTGCATTTCCATCATAGCCTTGAAATTCTGAAAGTGATTCTAAAAGTGGTGCATGCCTACATGAAAATGGCCTTCAAATCCCATAAGTCTTTTGAATATTACTAAAATCATTTGATATGTATTCAACTCCTCCATTAGATCTTCATGTTTGAATGTATTTCCCTATTTGCATTTCCATCATAGCCTTGAAATTCTGAAAGTGATTTAAACACCTCACTCTTCTCCTTCATGAAGTATACCTATACCTTCCTTGTATAATGAATGTAATATTAAATTTGCAACCTCACATGATGTGGTCTCATAAGTTGGCTCATTCCATCAACATTTGCCATTTTTGAAATAGTTTACAATACTACAAAAACACTAGAAGTAGTACCTTTGCATGAGTAGTCACAATATGTGACTTCCCAATGTACTAAAAAAAACATAGTTTTTGTGTATTAACAATACATTGAATTGCTTGAAATTTTGGATAAAAAATAACTTGAGGATGTCAAATAGAACGCAATTGGAGATCTTGCAAATTGAATCATTTTTTGTGAGAGCCCCACCTTATGGACTCTAAATGGATGTCAAAATGGCTTTGAATCAGAAATCTAAATTAAAAAAATTCCTCTAACAACATAACTCACAAAAATAATTTGGTGCCTTCTACCTACACACCAAATTTTGTAGCAATCTGAGATCGTTTCTAAAGCACATGTTCTCTGTGCCTTTTTACAAGCTCTTCACTATTGGCCTTCTTCACGAGCTATCTACAACCACATTGCTAATACCAAATCGAGAGAAAGGAAATGAGGAAGAAAGCTCTCACACACTCTCATACATAAGAAAAAGAACACACATAGATTGATGCAAGGAAGAATGCTCTTCTTCTTCTTCTTCTTCTTCTATTACATAAAAACAAGAAAATGACATGATACACTCATAAAGCAAGTATATAAAGAAAACCTCAATTATTGTGAATGAGTGAGTTGGCAGGAAAAAAATGTGCCATCACTCTTGAGTGATAAATTCGATGAAGCTTACATAAAATACCCCTGAAATGTATCAATATACACATCATACATGTTAGAAAAAAAAATTGGTACGTTTCATCCTCAATCATCACATGTTGAGCTTGATATCTCAATATAATTTAGCCTAGTGAAGGAGCATATCTCTTTATTTGTAGAAAATCAATTATAGAACTGATGTATATTCTTCTTGGAAATGGATACACTTTGAAATATACAATTCTCTTTTTTCTATGAAGATTTATAAGGTACTTGAAACCATAAGAAATAAAAAAATGATTGTTTTTTGAATGCGTAAGAAGAAACCATCAATTTAGCAACTTAATGATCAAATTTGTAAATTTAACAAAATTTTTGAACACGTACAATACATAAAAAACTTGAAATCTTAAGTTTAACCAATTGGCCTTGTCCATGTTCAATCATACGAATTTTTAAAAGCTATAATCTTTAATATTTGTTGTGGCTATTCATTCATAATATCCATGAAAAAACTAAAAGAGAGACTACAATTTTTTATGAATATTTTTTCAATAAGAGCCCAATTATCGTTGATATTTCTTAAAGTTTAGTTCGGCCCATTGAACTTTGGAAAATCAGGGATATTGTTACGGGTTAAAAAAATAATAATAACTTCTTCTCCTGAATGGAATTCTGATTTTTTTTCTCATTTTCTCAACCCTTTTGTACTTTCTTGGTGCTTTTACTTCTAGGAATTTGGAATGAATTCCTTCATAGGAAAGTCCTCACCCATAGATGAATCAAGGTGTGGTCAAACTTATCCTCAAAAGAGGGACCAAATCCAATCGTAATAACTGGAAATCCATATTTTTTTATAGAAATTTAATCAAACCCTTATATAATATAACTTATAATAGAAAGGGTTTATGAAAAATAGATAATATATCCTTTATAGTATCATTTCTCTTTGAGCTTATTATTGATTTTTTAAAATTGGATTTGGAAAATGATTTTTACAATTGAGTTTTATAACTAATTTTTACAATTTATTTTTATCAAGCTTATGGCATGATTGAATGGGATTTCATCCCATGATTCATGATTTGTCAGAAGAGTTCTAAGCTATGATAGTTTTCTTTTGATGATGCATTTATCAAGGTAGCTATTAATGGGGCAATGATAGAAGAAGTTAAGCTCTATAGGTCTATCAGACATGGCTTTCTTTTTAGCAGGTAGGATGAGAGGCATTAAAAAACAATGACTTGGGTAATGAGGTATTCTTGCAAACTTATGCACATGACACAGATGTTGTTGCTAAAATAAGCATGATTGTATTCAATCTTATGGGAAGCTATTCCCATTTTCTATATGGGTAGTGGCTCTATGATTAACCACATTGGCTCTATGATTAACCACATTTTCTGTATGGGTAGTGTCTCTATGATTAACCCTAGTTCCTTATGAATGATGGATGCCAAGAGATAGAAACAAAGAGATCTTCAAGCTTCCTGGAATCTCTATGGGATTTAATTGTTGAGCCAAACAATTTTTCTTGATTCATTGATAAAGTTGAGCCAAACATAACTTCTTGGATGTCTTCTTCAACTAATCTATCTTATCGCATTTCCATACATGATTTTTATCTTATGTTGGGTTTGTTTTAATTATTTTTCTTGTTGATTTCCAACCAAGTCTCAATTTTGTGCGTCAAAGTTTCTTGTTGTTCATTTCTTCTGGGCGGTAGCTCACATAATAGGGAATTTTCAAAATTTATCCACGTTACTTATTTTTGTTTCAAAATGGAAGGTTGTCCAACATAGACCCACACCCACATTTTGATGTACCAACATGAAGCAAGAATATCCTCACACAAATATGTCGATCCATGGAGCAACCAATCGGTGGTATGGAGAACATATGTGAGGTGACTAGCAAGCACACACATCCACAGCAAGAGTAGGCAAACATACACACATGCACAAATCACAAATAGACAAGAGGCATAATTGCTTCAAGAAGTTCCTTGTATCGCTTGAGAAATGAGAAGATCTATCAAGCAACAATAAGATACAAGCTCCAACATGCTCACTCACTTCAACAAGTGAGAGCCCTTTCACTTTTATAGATTTTTGAAGGTTTGTGTCCAACTAAGGTGATTGACTTAGTATGATGTTAGGTTCCATGGATCATTTGAAGGTAGAATCAGTGTCTATAACTTATAAGAAAAACCATGAAGGTAATTTTAGAGAGCATGAGGCTCAAATACTACTTGACATTTATAGTGTGGTCCTAGTTTGGATAGAAAATAAGATTTAATACCAAAAATAGGCCATTTTGTATGTACTTTGGGTATTTGGGACAATCATAATGTGTAGTGGGTTTGAAGCTTGGAAAAGATAGTAGATCCCCTCTTGCTTCACTTCTTTGATCTTACTTTGCTTTGAATCGATCTTGACCCCTTGAATTCGACTTTGACAGCTCTATTTGACATTTTCGGACACTTCTTCAGAGCTTCCTCCATCACTTCCCACTCCTTGCTTTCTGCCGTCCTTGATAGACATTGTCATGGGCATGAGTCGAGCATAAGCATGGATGCATACATGTAAGGTGTTGAGATTAAATGAAGTTAGCAAACTATCTTTGGAACAAGTAGATGAGACTTCTTGGAGACTTTTTTAAGATTTCCAATATTCTTACATGTACCTCAAAAAAGAAAATAAATTGTGTGTTATTGACCTTGATCCAGGTTATTATTTCCCTTCCACTTCCAAAACCCATGTCTTGGCCCCATAAAAAAAAATGTTCATTCAAAATCTCCAGGGATGAAAATTGTTCATGTCCAACTTAGTGCTCATGAGTTGACCCATTCCATCAGCATTCACCATTTTTGGAACAATTTACAATACTAAAAAAACACGAGAAGCAGTACCTTTGCTTGAACACTCACAATATGTGACTTACCAAATTGCTTGAAATTTAGAATCTAAAATAACTTGCAGATGTCAGACAGAATGCAATTGGTAATTTTGCAAACTGACCTAATTTTTTTGTGATCCCCACCTTGTGGACGTTAAATAGATGTCCAAATGGATTTGAATAAAAAATTTTGTAAAACAAGTCCCCTAGAGGCATAACTCACAAAAATAAGTTGGTGCTTTCTACCCCCACACCAAATTTTGTAGCAATCTGAGATCATTTCTAAAGCACATGTTTTCCATGCCTTTTTACAAACTCTTCACTGTCGGCCTTCTTCACGAGCTCCCTAAAGCCCCACTACTAATACCATGTCAAGAGAAAGGAAATGAGGAAGAAAGCTCTCACATACTCTCATACACAAGGAGAGGAGCACACATAGATTGAAGCAAGGAAGAATGCTCTTCTTCTTCTTCTTCTTCTTCTTCTATTACATAAAGTTAAGAAAATGATCCGATACAATGATAAAGCAAGTACGTTAAAAAAACCCTAATGACTGTGAGTGAGTGAGTTGGCAAGAAACGAATGTGGCATCACTCTCGGTAGATAAATGAAGCTCACATAAATTATCCTTGACATATATCAACATACACACCATACATGTTAAAAAAAAAAGGTACATTTCGTCCTCAATCATCACATGTTGAGCTTGATATCTCAAGATAATGCACCCTAATGAAGTAGCTTTATTTGTAGAAAATAAATTATAGATTTGATATATATTCTTCTTGGAAATGGATACACGTTGAAAGATACAATTCTCTTTTTACTATGAAGATTTATAAGATACTCGAAACCATTAAAGATAAAAAGAAGATTCTTCTTTTATCAAATTTGTAAATTTAACAAAATTTTTGAACCTGTACAATGTACATGAAAAACTTGAAATCTTAAGTTTAACCAATTGGCCTTATCCATGTTCAATCGTATGAAATTTTAAAAGTTATAATCTTTATTCATAGTATTTGTTATGGCTATATCCATGAAAATGTTGATATATTTAGGTAGTGATGTGTGTGAACACACTAGGACCACCGGGGCACTTTTTTTGGTCTTTAGGAGGTTTTTTCCCTCCAGTTTGTATATATGCCTATTGCCCTAAGAGGTTACTTATTTTTGTTCATTCTAATGGTAATACATTTAGTATAATGTGTTGTGCCCCAAGCTTCTTCTTCTTCCTTGTGTTGTTCACGTGCTTTCGTAGACCTCAAACTCCAACAATTGTTATCAGAGCAAGTCACCACTTCATCTAGGGTGTCGTCAACACCCCTCCGATCACAGTCTCAAAATCGCATGAAATTCAATGAGCATACTCAGGGTGATTAGGAGATCAAAATTGCTTTGCTTTGTGGTACCAAAATCACGATCTGAGCTTGTTTTGGCCCCCGAACGCACTATCACAGTGCTTGTGCAAGCTATTTCATCCTTTTGTGCCAAAGATATATATAGGTTTTGGTTCACCAGTATAAGAATCTCAAAGTCTACTACAAGTTTAGCATAACTTGACAGGGTAGTTTTGTTCAACTTTTTGAGATACAGTCAGTTTTTGCATCAAGATATTTCAGTCATTGGCCATGGCTAAAAGTAGTGATGTATTCCGTATGTTGGCTATTGAGGATAAGTTGGACGATACCAATTACCCATTATGTTGGCTACTTTTGGCCATGGCTAAAAGTAGTGATGTATTCCGTATGTTGGCTATTGAGGATAAGTTGGACGATACCAATTACCCATTATGGGCTTATATGATGCATCATGTATTGGTTGTAAAAGGAATGTGGAATATTGTGTAGGGTGTTGAAAAATGTCCTATTACACCTGCAAACACAGTTGTTGAAGGTGATGTAGATGACATTGAAGATGGCACATGCATTGATAGCCTTGTCTATCAAACGTGCCATTATTCCTCACATTCACTTTTGCAGAATAGCTAAGAATGTTTGGGATACACTTACCACTTTATATCAGGCAAGGAATGAGGCTCGTGTTTTTTACCTCCAAAACCAGTTGGAGAGTGAGCACATGAATGAAGGTGACTCCATGGACAATTTTAAGACAAAGGTCAAAGATTTGAAGCAACAATTGATTTCTGCACATAAAGTCTTACTTGACAGTTCACTTGTGAAGAATATTGTGAATGGTCTTCCTGATTCATATCAGAGTTTTACTTCCACTTTTCATTTGATGATGAAAGGCAATCCAAATGCCTTAACATTTGAGGAAGTTGTCTCTGTTCTATTGAAAGAAGATCAATCTAGGTAGAACAAGTCCATTATCCGTGTTGCATATCAAGCTTTCCTAGCTAGTCAGAATAGCAAGGGTAAATGGAGCTCTTCTACTAGTAAGTAGAAATCTCTTGATTCTGCACAATCAAAGAAGGATGACACAGACGAGAAGAAAACAGAAGATCAAAAATTGTTTTGCAAATACTGTAAAACAAATGATCATTTCATAGAGGCAAAGAAAAAGGAGGCTAGAATGGTTGTTGTAGAGGCCTCTACGCCAAAAATAGAGTTTGCTAATCTAGTTTAGAATGAAGAATGGGTGTTTACTACTGTTTGTAGTTTTGACCCATCTTCTCATGAATAGTGTATGTCTACAATAGACTTAGATGTTTGATATTTTGATAGTGGGGCAACCAAACATATTACCTTGCAGCATAGTTTCTTCACTTCATTGAGCCTGCCCTGCAAAGAATACTATCACATGCACCAACAAGTCCTCTTATCCTATCATGGGAGTTGGTAAGATCATTATGACTACTATGGATGGTAGTTCTTTTACATTTTCAGATGCTTTATTCGTGCTAGGGATCAAGAAGAATCTATTATCAGTTTCAGCTTTAGCAAATATCGGCTTGGTTGTCAAATTTGTTGATGAAAGATGTACAGTTCATGATCTATCAAATATCGACATGATTATTGCTTCTGGCATTTTATGTCATGGGTTGTATAAGCTCATAGACTATGAAAAATCTATGAATGATTCGGCATGTGCAATACATGATTCTCAGGCTATGTTAGATGCAAGCTTTGGCATGCATGCTTTGGTCATATGAATTTCGTAGTTTGCTATGCCTACAAAAATCTGAAATGGTGTCCTCTTTGCTCAAACTTGAGGCACCTAGTAAACATGTATGTGAAGGCTGTATTTTGGGCAATATTCCTCCTTCCCAAAAGATGGTTCAATTCGAGCTACTCAGAAATTGTGGCTTGTTCATACTGATGTTTGTGGTCCTATGCAGACACCCTCTATTGGGAACTATCTTTACTTCGTGACTTTCATCGATGATTTTTCCAGGCATGCATGGGTATATCCATTGAAAGCAAAGTCTGAAATGTTTATGTGCTTCAAAAAAATTTCGCTTTTGGTTGAAAATCTGTCAGCATGTAAAATGGGCACATCTATTTTGATCGGGGGGAGGGGTTTATATGCCTTCTGACCTTGCATATTTAGCCGAACGTGAGATAAAACATCATTGTAGAGTGTTGTACACACCTCAAAAAAATGGAATTACTGAATGGAAGAACAAGTCACTCATGGAGATGGTGAGGTGTATGGTCAAGAGTTAGGCTTTACCACATAGTTTTTGGCTTGAGGCTATCATGTGCGTAGCATATGTACTTAACAGGTTTCCCACTAAAGCATTGCACTCTATCACTCCATATGAGGCTTGGCATAGTCGTAAGCCATATATTTCTCACCTGCATGTTTTTGGTTGTTCGGCATATGCATTAGTGCCTGAACATCAACACACGAAATTGGATGATAAATCAGTGAAATGTATTTTTGGACACTTCTTCAGAGCTTCCTCCATCACTTCCCACTCCTTGCTTTTTGTCGTCCTTGATAGACATTGTCATGGGCATGAGTCGAGCGTAAGCATGGATGCATATATGTAAGGTGTTGAGATTAAATGAAGTTAGCAAAGTATCTTTGGAACAAGTAGATGAGACTTCTTGGAGACTTTTTGAGATTTCCAATATTCTTACATGTACCTCAAAAGAGAAAATAAATTGTGTGATATTGACCTTGATCCAGGTTATTATTTCCTCTTCCACTTCAAAAACCCATGTCTTGGCCCCATAAAAAAATGTTCATTTGAAATCTCCAAGGATGAAAATTGTTCATGTCCAACTTAGTGCTCATGAGTTGGTTCATTCCATCAGCATTCACCATTTTTGAAACAATTTACAATATAAAAAAACACGAGAAGTAGTACCTTTGCTTGAACACTCACAATATTGTGACTTCCCAATGCATTAAAAAAAAAAACACAACTTTTGTGTGTTAACAATACACGGAATTGCTTGAAATTTAGAATCTAAAATAACTTGAGGATGTCAGACAGAATGCAATTGGCAATTTTGCAAACTGACCTAATTTTTTTGTGATCCCCACCTTGTGGAATCTAAATGGATGTCAAAATGGATTTGAATAAAAAATCTAAATAAAACAAGTTCCTCTAAAGGCATAACTCAGAAAAATGATTCTACTTGCACACCAAATTTTGTAGCAATCTGAGATCATTTCTAAAGCACATTTTCTCAATGCCTTTTTACAAACTCTTCACTGTCAGCCTTCTTCATGAGCTCCCTTAAGCCCCACTACTAATACCATGTCAAGAGAAAGGAAACGAGGAAGAAAGATCTCACACACTCTCATACACAAGGAAAGGAGCACACACAGATTGAGGCAAGGAAGAATGCTCTTCTTCTTCTTCTTCTTCTTCTTCTTCTTCTTCTTTTTCTTCTTTTTCTTCTTCTTCTTCTTCTTCTATTACATAAAGTTAAGAAAATGACCCGATACAATGATAAAACAAGTACGTAAAGAAAACCCTAATGACTATGAGTGAGTGAGTTGGCAAGAAACGAATGTGCCATCACTCTCGGTAGATAAATTTGATGAAGCTCACATAAAATATCCTTGACATATATCAACATACACACCATACATGTTAAAAAAAAAGGTATGTTTCATCCTCAATCATCACATGTTGAGCTTGATATCTCAATATAATGTACCCTAATGAAGTAGCATATCTCTTTATTTGTAGAAAATAAATTATAGAATTGATATATATTCTTCTTGGAAATGGATACACGTTGAAAGATACAATTCTCTTTTTACTATGAAGATTTATAAGATACTCGAAACCATTAAAGATAAAAAGAAGATTCTTCTTTTATCAAATTTGTAAATTTAACAAAATCTTTGAACCCGTACGATGTACATGAAAAACTTGAAATCTTAAGTTTAACCAATTGGCCTTATGCATGTTCAATCGTATGAAATTTTAAAAGTTATAATCTTTATTCATAGTATTTGTTATGGCTATTTATTCATAATATCCATGAAAATGTTGATATATTTAGGTAGTGATGTGTGTGAACACACTTGGACCACTGGGGTACTTTTTTCCATCTTTAAGAGGTTTTCTTCCCCTACTTTGTATATATGCCTATTGCCCTAACAAGTTACTTATCTTTGTTCATTCTAATGGTAATCCATTTAGTATAGTGTGTTGTGCTCCAAGTTTCTTCTTCTTCCTTGTGCTGTTCACATGCTTTCGTAGACCTCAGACTCCAACAATTGGTATCAGAGCAGGTCACCGCTTCATCTAAGGTGTCGTCAACACCCCTCCGGTCATAGTCTCAAAATCGCATGAAATTCAGTCAACATACTTAAGGTGATTAGGAGATCAAAATTGCTTTGCTCTGTCGTACCAAAATCGCGATCTGAGCTTGTTTCAACCTCTGAACACACTATCACAGTGCATGTGCAGGCTATTTCATCCTTTTGTGCTAAAGATATATAGAAGTTTTGGTTCACAAGTATAAGCATCTCAAAGTCTGCTACATGTTTAGCATAACTTGACAGGGTAGTTTTGTTCAACTTTTTGAGATACAATCAATTTTTGCATCGGGGTATTTCAGTCACTAACCATGGCTAAAAGTAGTCATGTATTTTGTATGTTGGCTATTGAGGATAAGTTGGACGGTACCAATTACCCATTATGGGCTTATATGATGTGTCATGTATTGGTTGTAAAAGGACTGTGGAATATTGTGTAGGGTGTTGAAAGATGTCCGATTACACCTGTAAACACAATTGCTGAAGATGATGTAGATGGCATTGAAGATGTCAATATTCTTCATGTTCCTATTCGTACTAGTATGGTTCCTGCTGCACCTGCTGTAGAGCAAACTCATTGGGATGGTAGAGATGCTAAGGCATATGCATTGATAGCCTTTGTCTATCAAATGTGCCATTATTCCTCACATTCACTTTTGCAGAACAGCTAAGAATGCTTGGGATATACTTACCACTTTATACCAGGCAAGGAATGAGGATCATGTTGCTTACCTCCAAAACCAGTTGGAGAGAGCACATGAATGAAGGTGAATCCATGGACAATTTTTTGACAAAGATCAAAGATTTGAAGCAACAGTTGATTTTTGCTCATAAAGTCTTACTTGACAGTTCACTTGTGTAGACTATTGTGAATGGTCTTCGTGATTCATATCAGAGTTTTACTTCCACTTTTCATTTGATGATGAAAGGCAATCCAAATGCCTTAACATTTGAGGAAGTCATCTCTGTTCTATTGAAAGAAGATCAATCTAGGTAGAACAAGTCCATAATGCATGTTGTAGATCAAGCTTTCCTGGCTAGTCAGAAGGGCAAAGGTAAATGGAGCTCTTCTACTAGTAAGCAGAAATCTGCTAATTTTGCACAATCAAAGAAGGATGACAGAGATGAGAAGAAAACAGAAGAGCAAAAATTGTTTTGCAAATATTGTAAAACACACGATCATGTCATAAAGATTTGTCCAAAACTGGTTGCTAAAGGTGCAAAGAAAAAGGAGGCTGGAATGGTTGTTGTAGAGGCCTCTATGCCAAAAATAGAGTCTGCTAACCTAGTTTAGAATGAAGAATGGGCGTTTACTATTGTTTGCAGTTTTGATCAATCTTCTCCTGAATTGTCTATGTCTGTAGTAGACTCAGATGTTTGATACTTTGATAGTGGGGAAACCAAACATATTACCTTGCAGCATAGTTTCTTCACTTCATTGATCCTGTCCCTACAAGGAATACTGTCACATGCACCAACAACTCCTCTTATCTTGTCATGGGAGTTGGTAAGATCATTATGACTACCACGGATAGTAGTTCTTTTACATTTTCGGATGCTTTATTCGTGCTAGGGTTCAAGAAGAATCTGTTATCAGTTTCAATTTTAGCTAATATTAGCTTGGTTGTGAAATTTGTTGATGACAGATGTACAGTTCATGATATGTCAAATGGCGATGTAATTATTGCTTCTGGCATTTTATGTTGTGGGTTTTACAAGCACATAGACTATGAAAAATCTATGAATGATTCGGCATGTGCAATACATGATTGTCAGGCTATGTCGGATGCAAGCTTTGGCATGCATGCTTTGGTCATCTGAATTTTGCTAGTTTGCTATGCCTACAAAAATCTGAAATGGTGTCCTCTTTGCTCAAACTTGAAGCACCTAGTAAACATGTATGTGAAGGCTGTATTTTGGGAAAATGCAGCATTCCTCCTTCCCAAAAGATGGTTCAGTTCAAGCTACTCAGAAATTGCGACTTGTTCATAGTGATGTTTGTGGTCCTATGCAGACACCCTCTTTTGGGAACTATCTTTACTTCGTGACTTTCATCGATGATTTTTTAAGGCATGCATGGGTATATCCATTGAAAGCAAAGTCTGAAGTGTTTATGTGCTTCAAACAATTTTTGGTTTTGGTTGACAATCTGTCAGCATGGAAAATGGGCACCCTCTCTTCTGATCAGAGAGGGGGGGTTATATGCCTTCTGACCTTAATGCATTTCTAGCCGAACATGAGATAAAACATCAGTGTAGAGTGTTGTACACACCTTAACAAAATGGAATTACTGAATGGAAGAACAATTCACTCATGGAGATGGTGAGGTGTATGGTCAAGAGTGAGACTTTACCACATAGTTTATGGCTTGAGGCTATCATGTGTGCAACATATGTACTTAACAGGTGTCCCACTAAAGCATTGCACTCTATCACTCCATATGAGGCTTGGCATAGTCATAAGCCATATATTGCTCACCTGCATGTTTTTGGTTGTTTGGGATATGCATTAGTGCCTGAACAACAACACAGAAAATCGGATGATAAAGCAGTGAAATGTATTTTTGTTGGGTACAATTCTGAAAGCAAAGGCTATCGTCTATATCATCTATAGACTAAATGCATTTTGGTTAGTTGTGATGTTGTTTTTGTGGAAGATGCCATTCAGCCTTTACTTTCATGTACGAAGGAGACATCTATTAGCTCCAAAGACATGTATGATACTTTGTTGCCTCTTTTTAGAGGTGGATAGTCTAGTGTTGGTCCTAATGAGGCAACTTCTCAACCTTTATAGGTTTCATGTGATGATGCAGATCATTCCATTTCTGATGCAGGTTTACATGATACACTTGTTGATGAGAGAGCTGATATTGAGGAGGCAAAAACTATGCCAAAATGGATGGGGTAGACTTTGCGTGAAAACAAATTAGATGACCTCTCTCATATGGTACTCATTCAGGCTCTCATAGGGCCTCTTTTGCATCAAATTGCTATGCTATGGCTGCCTCTAGTCTTTGTGATGAGAATGAGCTTGTTTCGCTTGATGAAGCACAAAATTCAAAAAAATTGGATGGTTGCTATATAATTTGAATACAATTCTATAATGAAGAATGGTACATGGTCTTTGTGTGACTTGCCTCCTAGCAAGAAGGCCATTGGAACTAGGTGGGTATACAAGCTGAAGCGTAAGCTTGATGGAACAGTTGACAAGTATAAAGATAGGTTTGTTGCAAAGGGTTATGCTCAGGAAAGAGGAATTGATTTTGATGAGACCTTTACTCCTACTTGGGGAATGACTATTGTTTATAGCATTTGTGCACTTGCAGCTCATCATGGTTGGAATGTACATCAATTGGACATTAAAACTGTGTTTCTAAATGGTGATTTGCATGAAGAAGTGTATGTTTTTCAGCCTCGTGGCTTTGTGCAAAAAGGGCATGAAAATCGGGTGTGCAGGTTAAAGAAGGCATTATGATTTAAAGCAAGCACCACGTGGTTGGTATGAAAAGATACATGCCTATATGATTGCACATGGTTTTGAGAACAATCCAACTGAAAGCACCTTATATGTTAAGCATGCAAATGATGTGCTTCTGATCATTGTTGTGTATGTTGATGGCATGCTGCTCACTGGTCCTCATGAGAAGCATATTGCTGATTTAAAGGCTGATTTGCATGCCTCATTTGAGATGTCAGATTTCGGGCATTTGCATCATTATTTGAGCATTCAATTTATGCAAGTTGATGGAAGAATAGCTTTGTGTCAAACCAAATATATTGACACATTATTGTAGCGTTTTGGCCTTGAAGACTATAAACCTATTGCCACTCCTATGGAGACATGCTTTATGATTGAGTATTCATGATGGTGGAGATGCATTTGATGTTGTTCTCTATCAGTAGGCTTTTGGATGCTTGATTTAGTTAAGCATCACTCGGCTAGATATTCAGTTTGTTGTCTCATATGTGAGCAGGTTTATGCATTGCCCATGTGTCAAGCATTGGCAGGTGGTTAAGTGCATCTTTCGCTAATTGAGTGGTACCTGGTTACTTGGATTTTTTTATCCCAAGGGGGGATCACTACCACCAGATTTGCATGATTTTTCTAACTCTGATTGGGCTGGTTGCTATGACACTCGTGTGTCCACTAGTGGCTTTTGCTTCATGCTTGGTAGCTCAAAAACATGTACATCTTGGTTGAGTAAGAAGTAGCCTAGTGTGGCTACTTCCAGTTGTGAGGCTGAGTATAGGGCAACCTTCATACTATTGAGTGTGTGTGGCTCATATGGCTTATGGCTGATTTGGGTGTTGGTCAGTCTTTTGCCACCACCATCTTTACTGATAGTCAAAGTGCATTGGAAATTGCGAAGAACCCTATTTTCCATGCTCACACTAAGCACATTGAGGTGCATTATCATTATGTTAGGGAGAGGTTCTCTGCTGGAGAGATTAGCTTGGCATATGTGTCCATGGAAGAGAACATTGTAGACCTTTTCACAAAGGCTCTACCTAGGGAGAAGTTTGAAGCTTTTCGCAAAGCTCTAGGCTTACTTCCTTTTGTGGATTGATTCCAAATAGCTTGGCACTTCCTTATGCATGAGTGCCAACTCATTTTTCACCACATCACTCCTAGGGGGGATTTGTTGATATATTTAGGTAGTGATGTGTGTGAACATACTAGGACCACCGAGACACTTTTTTTGCTCTTTAGGAGGTTTTTTTCCCCCGGCTTGTATATACACCTATTGCCCTAACGGGTTACTTATCTTTGTACATTCTAGTGGTAATACATTCAGTATTGTGTGTTGTGCTTCAAGCGTCTTCTTCTTCCTTGTGATGTTCACGTGCTTCCGCAGACCTCAAACTCCAACAAAAAAATCTAAAAGAGAGACTACAAAACAATCTTTTATGAGTATTTTTTCAATAAGGGCCCAATTATTGTTGAAATTTCTTACGGTTTTCTTAAAGTTTAGTTCGGACCATTGAGCTTTGGAAAATTAGGGATATTGTTGTGGGTTAAAAAAAGTAAATTCCTTCTCCTTAATGATTCTCATTTTTTTTCAACCCTTTTGTAATTTCTTGGTGCTTTTACTTCTAGGAATTTGGAATGAATTTGTTCATAGGAAAGTCATCACCCCAAGATGAATCAAGGTGTGATCAAACTTATCCTTAGAAAATGGACTGAATCCAATTGTAATAATTGGAAATCCATATTCTATATAAAATTTTAATCAAACCCTTATAGAATACAACTTATAGTAGAAAGGTTTTATGAATGGTAGATAATATATCCTTGATAGTATCATTTCTCTCTGGGCTTATGATTGATTTTTTACAATTGAGTTTTGCAATTGATTTTTACAATTGATTTTTATCAGGCTTATGTCATAATTGAATGGGCTTTCATCCCATGATTCTTGATTTGTTAGAAGAGTCCTAAGATATGTTAATTTTCTTTTGATGATGCATCTATCAAGGTAGCTATTAGTGGGGTGATGATAGAAGAAGTTAAGCTCTGTAGCTCTATCAAGCACGACTTTCTTTTTAGCAGGTAGGTTGAGAGGCATAAAAAACAATGACTTGGGTAATGAGGTATTCTTGCAAACTTATGCACATGACACCAATGTTGTTGCTGAAATAATCTTGAGTGTTTTCAATCTTATGGGAAGTTGTTCACATTTTCTATACGTGTAGTGGCTCTATGATTAACTAGATTTTCTATATGGTTAGTGTCTCTATGATTAACCCTAGTTCCTAATGAATGATGGATACCAAGAGATAAAAAGAAAGAGATCTTCAAGATTCCTGGAATCTCTATGGGATTTAATTTTTCATTCAAGAAGAATTTTTCCTACTTCGTTGAAAATGTTAATCCAAACATAAATTCTTGGATTTCTTCTTCAAGTAATCTAGCTTATCGCATTTCCATACATAATTTTTATCTTATGTTGGGTTTGCTTTAAATTTTTTTCTTGTTGACTTCCAACCAAGTCTCAATTTTGTGCATCAAAGTCTCTCGTTGTTCATTTTTCTTGGGTGCTACCTCACAAAATAGGGCATTTTCAAAATTTATTTGCATTACTTTTTTTAATTTCAAAATGGAAGGTTTTTCAACATAGACCCACACCCACATTTGATGTACCAACATGAAGCAAGAATATCCTCACAAAAATATGTCAATCCATGGAGCAACCAATTGGTGGTATGAAGAACATATGTGAGGTGACTAGCAAGCACACACATCTAGAACAAGAGAGGGGAAACATACACACATGCATAGCTAACAAGTAGACAAGAGGCATAATTGCTTCAAAAAGCTCCTTATATTGCTTGCGAAATGAGAAGAGTTGAGAAGCTACAATAAGCTGCAAGCTCCAACATTCTCACTCATTTTAACAAGTGAGAGCCCTTTCACTTTTATAGATTTTTGAAGGGAACTGAGTTAGTCTAATTTTAGGTTCCATGGATCAATTGGAGGCAAAATCAGTGTCTAAAACTTATAAGAAAAATCATGAAGTAATTTAGAGAGCATGAGGCTCAAATACTACTTGATAATTATGGTGTGGTCCTAGTTTGCATAGAAAATAGGATTTGATACAAAAAATAGGCCATTTTATATGTACCTTGGGTATTTGGTAAAATCATAATTTGTAATGGGTTTGAAGCTTGGAAAAGATAGTAGATCCCCTCTTGCTTCACTTCTTTGATCTTACTTTGCTTTGAATCGATCTTGAATTTGACTTTGATAAATCTATTTCACATTTTTGGACATTTTTTCAGATCTTCTTCTAGCACTTCCCCCTCCTTGCTTTCCGTCGTCCTTGATAGACATTGTCATGGCACCAGTAGAGCATAAGCATGGATGCATATATGTAAGGTGTTGAGATTAGATGGAGTTAGCAAAGTAGCTAGCACCTGCAAACTTCTAAACAAGTAGATGAAACTTCTTGGAGATTTTTTTTATATTTTGAATATTCTTACATGTACCCCGAAAGAGAAAATAAATTGTGTGAAAAGAAAATAAAAGGATGGAAAAATGAGGATGTGCATGAGTGATAGGTGACACCCCAGAAGGAAAATAAAAAGGTGGGTGGAAAAACAAAACAATATGGATCAGCTTGTAGCATGTGAGTATCATGAAAAATAAAAGTGAAAAGAAAGCTACTTCCATGATTGAACACTAGAAAGGGAATATATTAGAGAAGGATGTGTGGAACTAGTCATAGGAGGAACCACTAGGTGTAGTGCATGGGTTAGCATGTAAAGAATGTATAATTCATGACATTGTAGGGTGGCCCTATGAATGCAACTTTAGATGCATTTGTCAAAAGAAGAGGCAAAGGATGCGGGTCTTGGATGAGGCAACCAAGGATTAACTAGTGATGAGGTTTTCTAGACTAAAAGTAATTCTACTATAGTTTTTTTTCCTTTGCAATGGATTGGCCAAGACACAACAATTTAATAAAAAAAGTTAGAAATATTTCACTTGACATGTGGCCCGTATTTCAATTGTGGTAGATTTGTGTTTTGTTCTAGAATAAGTGGATGATTGAAGAACCTCAATCATCAATTCATGTATCTTACCTAGTTGGGGGCATGGAGATCAAGACAAAAAATCCACAAAAAGAAGATAACTGAGAGGAGAAAGTGAAAAGTTGGAGTTGATAGGCCTACAAAACTTTTGGAAGCAATATCTCTTTGGGTCTTAAAGATATCCCTCCCTTTTCCCATATCAAAATGTGCAGATGTAAAAGTATATTTGGTGTAGAACATGTCAGATATGATTTAGAATCTATGTCAACTTGAAATGAAGATTTGTTCTATCTACAATTTGTATGTATTAAATGTCTTGTCACATATCACCTCTTTGTGTGCTTGCTACACATTGGCTATGCACTATTTGCAAGTAAACATTGCTTTTGCTAGTACTTGTTGCTCCCTAAGACTTCGATGGTGGGCAATATGCTATGTATACTAAGGTTGTTTGGTTTTTTTCTATTACCTAAAGAGAGCACAAAATGATGGCAGAAAGCTTCTCCCAATGAGTGGAGGCCAACACCAATAAGCTCTAGAACCACCACCAAAATGACCATGAAATGAACCACCAAGACCTCCACCTAATGCTCTGATATCATGAAGAGATTACATGTGTGGAAGTGTACTCACAAAATCAAAGAGTGTGATAGACTCAAATTGAGTAGACCAATAAATGGGTAAAATCACATGGATTAGAAATGAGCTTGCCAAAAGCATGGAGTAGGCTCTACAAGCTTCTAATAAAGTACAAAGTGGGGGAGAGGCCCACCTTATATAGAGTTGGAGGAGGTTCTCCAAAGTACACCATATGTGGGATAATTCCCCTTGAAGGAGAATGAATACACTAGTAGAAGCAAATGGCAAGGTACCCAAATGCAATGAGATACAATATAAAATGATATGAAATGGAGTCTCTACTGGATAAAAAATGGAGATGCATTCATGTGAATACAAAGGAAATGAGGTAGATAAAAATCATGTCATCAACAAATATCACATTGAATTTTGACTTCACTGTCTTTCTTAATAACATCTTGATTATTTTTTATTATTTTCCTCTCTTTTGTGTGATTAAACTCTATAGTAGGACTAAGAGGGTTGTGTAGCTTCACCTCAATCAATCCATGCTTAAATGTGTCAAGAGGAAGGAGATAATGAAGAGAGCTCTCACACTCTCTCATAGACAAGGAGAGGAGCACACACAAATTGAGGCAAAAAAAATTATCTTCTTCTTTTATTACATAAAGAGAATGACATGATACAATAATAAAGAAATTACAATATATAAAGAATAATACATAAAGAAGACCTTAATGACCACGTGTGAGTGAGCTGGCAAGGAACAAATGTGCCATCGCTCTTAGTAGATAAATTCAATAAAGCTCACTTAAAATGTCACTGACATATATTAGTATGTTGATATATTTAGGTAGTGATGTGTGTGAACACACTAGGACAGCCGGGGCACTTTTTTCCCTCTTTAGGAGGTTTTTTTCCCCCGGCTTGTATATACGCCTATTGCCCTAATGGGCTACTTATCTTTGTACATTCTCTAGTAATACATTCACTATTGTGTGTTTGTGCTCCAAGCTTCTTCTTCTTCCTTGTGCTGTTCGCGTGCTTCCGCAGACATCTATCTCCAACAATTGGTATCAGAGCAGGTCGTCGCTTCATCTAGGGCGCCGTCGACACTCCTCCATTTGCAATCTCAGAATTGCATGAATTTTGGTGAGCATACTTAGCGTGTTTCCGAGATCAAAACAACTTCGCTTTGTGGTGCCGAAATCGCGATCTGAGCTCGTTTCGGCCTCCGAACGCACTATCGCAGCGCTTGTGTAGGCTATTTCATCTTTTTGTGCCAAAGGTATATACCAGTTTCTGTTTGCCAGTTTAAGCGTCTCGGAGTCTGCTACAGGTCTAGCAGAACTCGTCTAGGTAGTTCTGTTCAACTTTTTGAGATACAGTCAATTTTCTGCATCAAGGTATTTTAGTCACCGGCCATGGCTGAAAGCAGTGATGTATTCCGTATGTTGGCTGTTGAGGATAAGTTGGATGGTACCAACTACCCATTATGGGCTTATATGATGCGACATGTATTGGTTGCAAAAGAACTGTGGAAAATTGTGCAGGGTGTTGAAAGACGTCCTGTTACACCTGCAACTACAGGTACTACAAATACAGGTGTTGGAGCTTATGAAGATGGTGTCAAAGATGATATTCCGCAGATTCCTATTCGTGCTGTTGTTTCTATTGCACCTACTGTAGAGCAAATTCGTTGGGATGGCAGTGCCCAGACACATGCATTGATAGCCTTGTCTGTCAAACGTGCCATTATTCCTCATATTTGCTCTTGCAAAACAGCTAGGGATGCTTGGGATACACTAACCACATTGTACCAAGCTAGGAATGAGGCTCGTGTTGCTTACCTCCGAAAACAGTTGGAGAGTGATCACATGAATGAAGGTGATTCTATGGACAATTTCCTAACAAAGATCAAAGATTTGAAGGAATAGTTGATTTCTGCTGATGAGGTTATACCAGACAGCTCACTTGTGCAGACCGTTCTGAATGGTCTTCCTGATTCATATCAGAGTTTTGCTTCTACTCTTCGGTTGATGATGAAAGGCAATTCGAATGCCTTATTATTTGAGGAGTTAGTCTCTGTTCTGTTGTAGGAAGATCAGTCCAGGCAGAACAGGTCCATTATGCGTGTTGCAGATCAAGCTTTCTTGGCTAGTCAGAAGGGCAAAGGAAAATGGAGCTCTTCTACTAGTAAGTAGAAATCTGCAAATGCTGCACATTCGAAGAACCAGGATAAAGATGAGAAGAAATCAGAAAAGCAGAATTTTTTTTTGCAAGTATTGTAAAGGTAATGATCATATCATAAAAAACTGTCCAAAACTGGCTGCAAAAGAGGCAAAGAAGAAAGAGGCTGGAATGGTTGTTGCAGAGGCCTCTACACCAAAAACAGAGTCTGCAAATCTTGTGCAGGAAGAAGAATGGGCGTTTACTACTGTTTGCAGTTTTGACCCATCTTATCATGAGCAGTGCATGTCTGCAGTGGACTCAGATGTTTGGTACTTTGACAGTGGGGCGACCAAACATATTACCTCGCAGCGAAGTTTCTTCTCTTCAGTCGAGCCTGCCCCTACAGGGAATACTATCACATGCGCCAACAACTCCTCTTATCCTGTTATGGGAGTTGGTAAGATCATTCTGACTACTACTGATGGTAGTTCTTTCACCTTATCAGATGCTTTATTTGTGCCAGGGATCAAGAAGAATCTGTTATCAGTTTCTGCATTAGCCAAGATTGGCTTGGTTGTGAAATTTGTTGATGACAGATGTACAGTTCATGATCTATCAAATGGCGATGTTATTATTGCTTCTGGCATTTTATGTCGTGGTCTGTATAAGCTCATAGACTATGAAAGATCTATGAATGATTCGGCATGTGCACTTCATGATTCTTAGGCTATCTCAGATGCAAAGCTTTGGCATGCACGCTTTGATCATATGAATTTTGCTAGTTTGCTATGCCTGCAGAAATCTGATATGGTGTCTTCTTTGCGCAAGCTTGAGGCACCTCAAAAACATGTATGTGAAGGCTGTATTTTGGGCAAAATGCAGCGTTCCTCCTTTCCAAAAGATGGATCAGTTCGGGCTACGCAGAAATTGCAGCTTGTACATAGTGATGTCTGTGGTCCTATGCAGACACCTTCTTTTGGAAACTATCTCTACTTCGTGACTTTCATTGATGATTTTTCCAGGCATGCTTGGGTATATCCATTGAAGGCAAAGTCCGAAGTGTTTTTGTGCTTCAAACAGTTTTTGGTTTTGGCTGAAAATCTGTCAGCATGTAAAATGGGCACCCTCCGTGGAATATATGTCTTCTGATTTTAATGCATTTTTGGCTGAATGTGGGATAAAACACCAGTGTACAGTGCCGTATACACCTCAACAGAATGGAGTTGTTGAACGGAAGAACAGGTCCCTCATGGAGATGGCGAGGTGTATGGTCAAGAGTCAGGCTTTACCACATAGTTTCTGGCTTGAGGCTGTCATGTGTGCAGCATATGTACTTAACAGGTGTCCCACTAAAGCGCTACAGTCTATCACTCCATATGAGGCTTGGCATGATCGCAAGCCATCTGTTGCTCATCTGCGGGTTTTTGGTTGTTTGGCATATGCACTAGTGCCTGAACAACATCGCAGAAAATTGGATGATAAGGAAATAAAATGTATTTTTGTTGGGTACAGTTCTAAAAGTAAAGGCTATCGTCTGTATCATCCACAGACTAAACACATTCTGGTTAGCCGTGATGTTGTCTTTATGGAAGATGCTATTCAGCCATTGCTTTCATGTACTAAGGAGACATCTGCTAGCTCTAAAGACATGTATGATACTTTGATGCCTCTTTTAATAGGTGGATAGTCTAGTGCTGGTCCTAATGAGGAAACTTCTCAGCCTTTGCAGGTTTCATATGATGATGCAGATCATTCCATTTCTGATGCAGATTTACATGATGCACTTGTTGATGAGAGAGCTGATATTGAACACGCAAAAACTATGCCAAAATGGCTGGTGCAGACTTTGCGTGACAGCAAATTAGATGCACCTTTGTCATATCGTACTCGTTCAGGCTCCCATAGTGCCTCCTTTGCATCAGATTGCTATGCTATGGCTGCGTCTAGCCTCTATGATGAGAATGAGCCTGTTTCTTTTGATGAAGCATAGAATTCAGAAAATTGGATGGCTGCTATGCAATCTGAATATGATGCTATAATGAAGAATGGTACATGGTCTTTATGTGACTTGCCTCCTGGCAAGAAGGTCATTGGCACTAAGTGGGTATACAAGCTGAAGCGTAAACCTGATGGTACAGTTGACAGGTATAAGGCTAGGCTTGTTGCAAAGGGTTATGCGCAGGAAAGAGGCATTGATTTTGATGAGACCTTTGCACCTACATGCCGTATGACTACTGTTCGGAGCATTTGTGCACTTGCAACCCATCATGGTTGGAATGTACATCAGTGTGACATTAAAACAATATTTTTGAATGGTGATTTGCATGAAGAAGTGTATGTTTTTCAGCCCCGTGGCTTTGTGCAGAAAGGGCATGAAAACCAGGTGTGCAGGTTAAAGAAGGTGTTATATGGTTTAAAGCAAGCACCACGTGCTTGGTATGAGAAGATACATGCCTATCTGATTGCACATGGTTTTGAGAACAGTCCAGCTGAAAGCACCTTATATGTTAAGCGTGCTAATGATGTGCTTCTGATCATTGTTGTATGACATGCTGCTCATTGGTCCTATTGAGAAGCATATTACTGATTTTAAGGCTGATTTGCATGCCTCATTTGAGATGTCTGATTTGGGGCATTTGCATCACTATTTGGGCATTCAGTTTATGCAAGTTGATGGTGGAATGGCTTTGTGTCAAACGAAATATATTGACACATTATTGAAGCGTTTTGGCCTTGAAGACTGTAAGCCTATTGCCACTCCTATGGAGAGAGGTTTACGATTGAGTCTTCATGATGCTGGAGATGCATTTGATGCTGTTCTCTATCAACAGGCTGTTGGATGCTTGATTTATTTATGCATTACTTGGCGAGATATTTAGTTTGCTGTCTCACAGATGAGCAGGTTTATGCATTGCCTAGGAGTCACGCATTGGAAGGCGGTTAAGCGCATCTTTCGCTACTTGAGTGGTACTCGGCTACTTGGGTTGTTTTATCCCAAGTGGGGATCACTACCGCTAGATTTGCATGCTTTTTCTGACTCAGATTGGGCTGGTTGCTATGACACTCGTGTGTCCACCAGTGGTTTTTGCTTCATGCTTGATAGCTCATGTATATCTTGGTTGAGCAAGAAGCAGCCTACTGCGGCCACTTCCAGTTGTGAGGCTGAGTATAGGGCAGCTTTCACAGCGACTGTTGAGTGTGTGTGGCTCAGACGCCTTATGGCTGATTTGGGTGTTGGCCAGTCTTCTGCCACCACCATCTTCACTGACAGTCAGAGTGCATTGGCAGTTGCGAGGAACCCTGTGTTCCATGCTCACACTAAGCACATTGAGGTGCATTATCACTATGTCAGGGAGAGGTTCTCTGCTGGGGAGATCAGCTTGGCATATGTGCCCACGCAGGAGAACATTGCAGACCTTTTCACGAAGGCTCTGCCTAGGGAGAAGTTTGAAGCTTTCCGCAAAGCTTTGGGCTTACTTCCTTTTGTGGAGTGATTTCCACATAGCTTGGCACTTCCTTATACATGAGTGTCAGCTCCTTGTTCACCGCATCACTCCCAGGGGGGATTTGTTGATATATTTAGGTAGTGATGTGTGTGAACACACTAGGACCGCCGGGGTACTTTTTTCCCTCTTTAGGAGGTTTTTTTCCCCCGGCTTGTATATACGCCTATTGCCCTAATGGGCTACTTATCTTTGTACATTCTCTAGTAATACATTCACTATTGTGTGTTTGTGCTCCAAGCTTCTTCTTCTTCCTTGTGCTGTTCGCGTGCTTCCGCAGACATCTATCTCCAACATAGTATACCCAGATTACATATCATCCTCGATCATTAGATGTTGAGCTTGAGATCTCAACACTTCCTCTCAATCTCAATGTCATGTCTTATAATCCTAGCATCTTCTAAAACTTC
Organism: Ceratopteris richardii; assembly: GCA_020310875.1. Taxonomy (NCBI): domain Eukaryota; kingdom Viridiplantae; phylum Streptophyta; class Polypodiopsida; order Polypodiales; family Pteridaceae; genus Ceratopteris; species Ceratopteris richardii. The sequence goes on from CM035413.1 coordinate 117,480,576, forward strand.
TTCATCCTTCTCCACTCTCAGTGATTTAGTGAAAATATCAGCCACTTGCTACTCATATCTTCTTGCATGGACAAGATCAATATCACCTTCCAATATCTTCACCCTAATGAAGTGATAATGTACCTTGATATGCTTTGTTCTAGCATGAAAAATAGGATTTTGTGCTAATTATATACTGCTAAGATTATCACAATAAGTGGTACTAGGCTTTTGCACTTCTACACCTAAATCTACAAATAGCTATTGATATATTGAGGTAGTATGTGTGTGAACACACTAGGACCCCCGGGGCACTTTTTTCCCTCTTTAGGAGGTTTTTTTCCCCCGGCTTGTATATACGCCTATTGCCCTAATGGGCTATATATAAGTTTCTGTTTGCCAATATAAGCATCTTGAACTTTGCTACAGGTCTAGTGGAATTCGTCTGGGCAATTCTGTTCAACTTTTTGAGATACAGTCAATTTTCTGCATCAAGGTATTTTAGTCACCGACCATGGCTGAAAGCAGTGATGTATTCCGTATGTTGGCTGTTGAGGATAAGTTGGATGGTACCAACTACTTGTTATGCGCTTATATGATGCGACATGTGTTGGTTGCAAAAGGACTGTGGAACATTGTGCAGGGTGTCAAAAAACATCCTATCACACCTGCAACTGTTACAACTGTAGGTACTGAAGCTGATGCAAAAGGTGTCGAAGATGATGATATTGTGCATATTCCTGTTCGTGCTTCGATTTCTGCACCTATTGTAGAGCAGATTTGCTGGGATGGTAGAGATGCCCAGGCACATGCATTGATAGTTTTGTTTGCCAAACATGCCAGTATTCCTCACATTCGCTCTTGCAAAACAGCTAAGGATGCTTTGGATACACTTACCACATTGTACCAAGCTAGGAATGAGGCTCATGTTGCTTACCTCCGAAAACAGTTGGAGAGTGAGCACATGAATGAAGGTGATTCTATGGACAGTTTCCTAACAAAGATCAAAGACTTGAAGGAACAATTGATTTTTGCTGATGACTTTATACCAGATAGCTCACTTGTGTAGACCGTTTTGAATGGTCTTCCTGATTCATATCAGAGTTTTGCTTCTACTCTTCGGTTGATGATGAAAGGAAATCCAAATGCCTTATCATTTGAGGAGTTGGTCTCTGTTATGTTGCAGGAAGATCACCAAGCAAAACAGGTCCATTATGCGAGTTGCAGATCAAGCTTTCTTGGCTAGTCAGAAGGGCAAAGGAAAATGGAGCTCTTCAATTAGTAAGCAAAAATCTGCTAATTCTGCATATTCAAAGAAGGAAGATAAAGATGAGAAGAAATAAAAAAAGCAGAAATTGTTTCGTAAGTATTGTAAAGGGAATGATCATATCATGGAGTTGCTGAACGAAAGAACTGGTCCCTCATGGAGATGGCGAGGTGTATGGTCAAGAGTCAGGCTTTACCACATAGTTTTTGGCTTGAGGTTGTCATGTGTGCAGCATATGTACTGAATAGGTATCCCACTAAAGCGTTGCAGTCTATCACTCCATATGAGGCTTGGCATGATCGCAAGCCATCTGTTGCTCATCTATGTGTTTTTGGTTGTTTGGAATATGCATTAGTGCTTGAACAACATCGTAGAAAATTGGATGATAAAGCAATACAATGTATTTTTGTTGGGTACAGTTCTGAAAGTAAAGGCTGTCGTCTGTATCATCCATAGACTAAACACATTCTGGTTAGCCGTGATGTTGTTTTTGTGGAAGATGTTATTCAGCCATTGCTTTCATGCACTAAGGAGACATCTGTTAGATCCAAAGACATGTATGATACTTTGCTGCCTCTTTTTACAGGTGGACATCATACTCATTCAGGCTCTCATAGTGCCTCTTTTGCATCAGATTGCTATGCTATGGCTGCATCTAGTCTCTGTGATGAGAATGAGCCTATTTCGTTTGATGAAGCACAAAATTCAAAAAATTGGATGGCTGCTATGCAATCTGAATATGATGCTATAATGAAGAATGGTACTTGGTCTTTATGTGACTTGCCTCCTGGAAAGAAGGCCATTGGCACTAAGTGGGTATATAAGCTGAAGCGTAAATCGGATGGTACAGTTGACAGGTATAAGGCTAGGCTTGTTGCAAAGGGTTATGCATAGGAAAGAGGCATTGATTTTGATGAGACCTTTGCACCTACATGCCATATGACTACTATTCGGAGCATTTGTGCATTTGCAGCTCATCATGGTTGGAATGTACATTAGTTGGACATTAAAACAACATTTCTGAATGGTGAATTGCATGAAGAAGTGTCTGTTTTTCAGCCCCGTGGCTTTGTGCAGAAAGGGCATGAAAACCCAGTGTGTAGGTTAAAGAAGGCATTATATGGTTTAAAGCAAGCACCACGTGCTTGGTATGAGAAGATACATGCCTATCTGATTGCACATGGTTTTGAGAACAGTCCGACTGAAAGTACCTTATATGTTAAGCGTGCTAATGATGTGCTTCTGATCATTGTTGTCTATGTTGACGACATGCTGCTCACTGGTCCTATTGAGAAGCATATTGTTGATTTTAAGGCTGATTTGCATGCCTCATTTGAGATGTCTGATTTGGGGCATTTGCATCACTATTTGGGCATTCAGTTTATGCAAGTTGATGGTGGAATGGCTTTGTGTCAAATGAAATATATTGACACATTTTTGCAGCATTTTGGCCTTGAGGACTGCAAGCCTATTGCCCTCCTATGGAGACAGGTTTACAATTGAGTCTTCATGATGCTAGAGATGCATTTGATGTTGTTCTCTATCAGCAGGCTATTGGATGCTTGATTTACTTATGCATTACTCCACCAAATATTCAGTTTGCTGTCTCGCAAATGAGTAGGTTTATGCATTGCCCAGGAGTCAAACATTGGCAGGCAGTTAAGCGCATCTTTCGCTATTTGAGTGGTACTCAGCTACTTGGGCTGTTTTATCCCAAGGGGGGATCACTACCGTGAGATTTGCATGCTTTTTCTGATTGCTTTGGGCTGGTTGCTATGACACTCGTGTGTCCAGTAGTGGCTTTTGCTTCATGCTTGGTAGCTCATGTATATCTTGGTTGAGCAAGAAGCAGCCTACTGTGGCCACTTCCACTTGTGAGGCTAAGTATAGGGCAGCTTTCACAGCGTCTGTTGAGTGTGTGTGGTTCAGACACCTTATGGCTGATTTGGGTGTTGGTCAAACTTTTGCCACCACCATCTTCACTGACAGTCAGAGCGCATTGGTAGTTGCGAGGAACCCTGTGTTCCATGCTTGCACTAAGCACATTGAGTTGCATTATCACTATGTCAGGGAGAGGTTCTCTGCTGGGGAGATGAGCTTGGCATATGTGCCCACACAGGAGAACATTGCAGACCTTTTCACTAAGGCTCTACCGAGGGAGAATTTTGAGGCTTTCCGCAAAGCTTTGGGCTTACTTCCTTTCATAAATTTGACTTTCTACAATATGTGCATTGTGTGAGAGTAGGATATCACTTGTATCTAGAACATAGAATCTATATCCTTCGCTTTCAATCGCATAACCAATAAAGATCGCTTTAATGGATTTTATATTAAGCTTACCACGATCCTTCTTCTCAATGTGAACATAAGCTGGGGAACCAAAAACTTTGAAATAACTCACATTGGGCTTCTTCCCATAATAAGCTTCATAAGGTGTAGGGACCTTCAAAGCTTTTGTGGAAGACCTATTCAAAATGTGATTAGCTGTATGTACTGCATCAAACCAAAACTTTGATAGTAAGTTGATGAGAGATACCTTTGCCTTCAAGAAAAGACTTAAAGTCTTTAGACATGTACTCTCCTCCTCTATCACTTCTCAAAATTTGGATCTTTGACCGACTTCCATTTTCAACCATAGCTAAGAACTTCTTGAAAGTAGGAAAAATCGCTGACTTCACTTTAAGACTGTAAATCCATGAGTATCTTGAGAAATCATCAATGAACATAACAAAGTACCTATAACCTTGAATAGAATATGTTCTCATCAGACCATTCACATATGAATGTATGATCTACAACTTCCTTGTGGCGGTGACAAATACATGTTTCTTGAAAGGTAGTTTGTGAAGATTTCCTTCAAGACATCCTTCACATTACTCTGCATCATCTGGTAAAGCAAAAGTAGGCAAACTCTCCACCATACCTTGATCTTTGATATACTTGAGAGTTGTGTAACTGATATGACCAAATCTAGCATGCCATAAATTCATGTTCTCCTTAGGTGTAGTAGACCTAGCAACATTAGCATGACTAATTTTGGACAATACAAACATGCCCCTTCTGTTTTCACCTTGAAGTAGACAATGCTCCTCATCAAGTGAGAGGATCTGACATGAATCTTTCTTAAAAACTACTTTATAACCATCTGACAAGAAAGTAGAGATAGAGAGCAAATTCTTCTTTATTTCTGGAACATAAAGAACATTGGAAATTGTGAAATTTCCACCTACCCTAGACTTTAGGTTCACTTCTCCAACACCTTCAACATCCAAATCATGACCATCTGCAATGGTCACTCTTCTACCTGAAGAGTTAGAAAGGGACGAAAATACCTTTTTGCAACCTTTCATATGCTTAGTAGCTCCAGAAAAAATCCAAGGATTATATGATATTGCATTTAACGCTACCTGATCAAAAGCTATCTCTTCAATAGTAGCACATGCATATGAATCTACCTTTGAAGATTTAGGTTTTGGATCATCTTCAGCACTATTACCTGATGCTTTCTTCGTCTCATTGAAAATCCTTGCTCTACATTATGCTATAAAATGACATGGCTCCTTACAGTAATGGCATACTCCTTTCTTTGAATTAGATGCAATCAAAGATTTTTCTTTGGGTGTAGAGGAAGCATTAGGGGTAGGACTTGAAAACTTAGGATTAGAAGACTTACTCTCCTTCTTGGATTGGTGAATCTTCTGCTCCTTCTTTTTCTCCTTCTTCTTCTTACCCTTTTATGATGATAACATGGCTTCATCATTCTCTTCCATAATCTTTTGTTGTTCTTCACTTGAAGTAACAGGTTCTGTAGCTCTTCAAATGAAATTTCTCTACCTCTTGTAGAGAGAGATAAAGAAGTAACAAAAGCACGATATGTAGATGGAAGTGAGTTTAGAAGTGTGTTTACCATCTCTTCATCTAAAATGTTGACTCCAACATTCAGTAACTGATCTCGTAAATCTTTGAACTTCAAAATATGTGTCTGAACTGATTCACCAACTTTCATCCTTATGTTGGCTAGTTGTCTCCTTAGATGAGCTTTCTTAGCAGGGTTTCTGCTCTGATAGAGATTCTCTAACTCCAAGCAAGCCTGACGAGAGGTTCTGCAAGACTTGATTTGGGATATAATATGCCTCTTAACTCCCATAGCAATATATGAAAGTGCTAAAGCATCCCTTGAATCCCATCTAGTTTGCTCTTCTATAGGTAGTAATCTGGTAGTAGTACGGGCTCCTAATGATGAAAGAGTTTCTTCTTCTTCACTAACCTCCTGTTGAGCAGAAATAGGAACAACAAGTCTTCTAGAAGATGAAGCAACATCTTCTCCGACTTGTCTTGGCCTTGGATAAGTGCCATTGTCAATATTCCATAAGTGCTTTGTTACTAACAGATTCATCATCATAAAACTCCCCATTGGATAATTAGACACTCCCTCAAGCTTGTCTTCATTCTCAAGTCTATAGTCACTCATGTTATTAAGGGTGTATGTCAACTATGCTCTGATACCAAATGTTGGTATTTTTACCTTAGAATACCAACAAGTTTTACACCAAATCACTTGAAATTTTGGATCTAAAATAACTCGATGATGTCCAACAAAATGCAATTGGCAATTTTGCAAATTGACTATTTTTTTCTGTGAGCCCCAACTTACGAGCTTTGAATTCATGTAGAAATGGTTTTGAACTAGAAATCTAAATAAAACAAGTTCCCCTAAAGGCATAAATCACAAAAATATTTTGGTTTCTTCTACCTGCACACCAAATTTTGTAGCAACCTGAGATCATTTTTGAAGCACATGTCTCTCCATGCCTTTTTATGAATTCTTCACTCTAGCCCTTCTTCATGAGCTCTCTATAGCCACACTCATTGATAACATGTCAAGAGAAGGGAAATAAGGAAGAAAGATCTCACACACTCATACACAAGGAGAGGAGCACACCTAGATTGAGGCAAGAAAGAATGATCTTCTTCTTATTCTTCTTCTTCTTCTATTACATAAAGAGTATCTACAAGGAAATGACCCAATACAATGATAAATCAAGTATAATATAAAGAAAACCCTAATGACCATGAATGAGTGAGTTGTCAAGAAACAAATTTGTCCTCACTCTTGGTAGATAAATTTGATGAAGCTCACATAAAATATCCCTGACATAAAAACTATACATAAGAAGGTTCTTTTTGAACACCTAAGAAGAAACCATTAAATTAGTAACCTAATGATCAAATTTGTTCAATTTAACAAAATTTCTAAACATTTACAATACATTAAAGTGTTGGAGTTTGAGGTTTGTGGAAGCACACAAACAACATGAGGATGAAAAAAAAGCTTGCAGTACGACACAATACCAAAAAATAATCACCAAGTGAATGTACAAAGATAAGTTACCCATTAGGGTTATATGCATATATACAAGCCAAGGAAAAAAACTCCTAGAGAGGGAAAAAAGTACCCTGATAGTCCTAAGTGAGTTCACACACATCATTACTGATTAAGAGGTATAAAATACAATGACTTGGGTAATGAACTGTTCTTGCAAACTTATGCACATGACACCAATGTTGTTGGTGAAATAATCATGAGCGTTTTCAACCTTATGGGAATCCTTTCATTTTTTCTAAAGTCCTCCCCCATTCCCGATGAATGATGGATACCAAGAGATAAAAAACAAAGAGATCTTCAAGCTTATTAGAATCCCTATGGGATTTAATTTTTCATGTAAGAAAAATTTATCTTAGTAGAACTTCTTGGATGTCTTCTTCAATCAATCTATCTTATTAGATATCAATACATGATTTTTATCTTTTGTCAGGTTTGGTTTAATTTTTTTCTTGTTGATTTCCAACCAAGTCTCAATTTTGTGCATGAAAGTCTCTCCTTGCTCATTTTCTATGGGTGGTAGCTCATAGAATAGGAGATTTTCAAAATTTATCTATGTTACTTATTTTCTTTCAAAATGGAAGGGTGTTCAACATAGATCTGCAACCACATCTGACGTACCAACTTGAAGCGAGATTATCCTCACACAACATATGTAAATCCATGGAGCAACCAATTGGTGGTATGAAGACCATTTTTGAGGCAGCTCACTACCAAGCACACACAAAGGGCAAGCATACACACATGCACACACTCACGAGTAGACAAGAGGCATCACTGCTTCAAGAAGTTCCTTGTATTGCTTAGGAAATGATATGAGTTCACAAAATCTTAAGAAAAATCATGAAGCTGTGCATGAGGATCAAGATCTATTGGACTTTCATAGTGTGGTCCTATTTTGTATAGAAAATAGGATTTAATGCCAAAAATGGGCCATTTTACATGTACTTTGGGTATAAATTTGGGACAATCATAATATGTAGTGGGTTTTAATCTTGGGAAAAAAAGGCGATGCCCTCTTACTTCACTTCTCTGTTCTTACTTTGCTTTGGCTCGATCTTGACCCCTTATCTTTGACTTTGATGCTCTATTTCATGCTTTTAGACACTTCTTTAGAGCTTCCTCCAACACTTCCCTCTCATTTCTTTGTGTCGTCCTTGATAGACATTGTCATACGCACGGGTCGAGTATAGGCATGGATGAATATATGTAAGGTGTTAAGATTAAATGGAGTAAGCAAAGTAACTGGCACCTGCAAACTTCTAAACAAGTAGATGAAACTTCTTGGAGACTTTTTAAAGATTTTAAATATTCTTACGTGTACCTCAAAAGAGAGATAAATTGTGTGAAAAGAAAAATAAAAGCATGGCAGAATGAGGATGTGCATGAGTGATAGGTGACACCCCAAAAAGGGAAATAGAAAGGTGGGTGGAAAGACAAAACAATATGGATGTCTTGTAGGATGCGTGTATAATGAAAAATAACACTTACAAGAAACATGACTTGAACATTAGAAAGTGAATTTATTAGAGATGGATGTGTGGAAGTAGTCATAGGGGGATTACCAAGTGTAGTGCATGGGTTAGTAGGAAAACCATGTCTAATGCATGACCTTTGTAGGGTGGCCCTAGGAATGCAACTTTCGATGCATTTATTAAATGAAGATGCAAAGGATGGAGGTCTTGGATGAGGCATTCAAGGATTAACCCGTGATGAGCTTTTTGTTGGAGTTAGATGTCTGCGGAAGCATGCGAATAGCACAATGAAGAAGAAGAAGAAGCTTGGAGCACAACACACAATATTGAATGTATTACCACTAGAATGTACAAAGATAAGTAACCTGTTAGGGCAATAGGCATATATACAAGCCAAGGGAAAAAACCTCCTAAAGAGGGAAAAAAGTGCCCCAGTAGTCCTAGTGTGTTCACACACATCACTACCTAAATATATCAACGAATCCCCCTGGGAGTGATGCGGTGAACAAGGAGTTGGCACTCATGTTAAAGAAAAGCCAAACTATGTGGAATGAATCCAAAAAAACGAAGTAAGCCCAATGCTTTGTGAAAAGCTTCAAACTTCTCCCTAGGCAGAGCCTTTGTGAAAAGGTCTGTTGTTCTCTTGCATGGACACATATGCCAAGTTGATCTCTCTAGCAGAGAACCTCTCCCTGACATAATGATAATGCACCTCAATGTGCTTAGTGCTAGCATGGAACACAAGGTTCTTTGCAACTGCCAATGTGCTCTGACTATTAGTAAAGATGGTGGTGGCAGAAGACTGACCAATACCCAAATCATTGATAAGGCATCTAAGCCACACACACTCAACAATCATTGTGAAGGCTGCCCTATACTTAGCCTCACAACTCGAAGTGGCCACAATAGGCTGCTTCTTTCTCAACCAAGATATACATGAGCTACCAAGCACAAAGCAAAAGCTACTAGTGGACACATGAGTGTCATAGCAACGAGCTCTGTCAGAGTCAGAGAAAGCATGCAAATCTGGTGGTAGTGATCCCCCCTTGGGATAAAACAATCCAAGTAACCGGGTACCACTCAAGTAGCGAAAAGATGCACTTAAGTACCTACTAATGCTTGACACCTTGGCAATGCATAAATCTTCTCATCTGTGAGGCAACAAACTGAATATCTGGCTAAGTAATGCATAAGTAAATCAAGCATCCAACAACCTACTGATAGAGAACAACATCAAATGCATTTCCAGCATCATGAAGACTCAATCCTAAACTTGTCTCCATCGGAGTGGCAATAGGTTTACAATCTTCAAGGCCAAAACTTTGCAATAATGTGTCAATATATTTGGTTTGACACAAAACTATTCCACCATCAACTTGCATAAACTGAATGCCCAAATAATGATGCAAATTCCCCAAATCAAACATCTCAAATAAGGCATGCAAATTAGCCTTAAAATCAACAATATGCTTCTCATGAAGACTAGGGAGCAGGATGTCATCAACATAGACAACAATGATGAGAAGCACATCATTTGCATGCTTAACATATAAGGTGCTTTCAGTTGGAGTGTTCTCAAAACCATGTGCAATCATATAGGCATGCATCTTTTCATACAAATCACATGGTGCTTGCTTTAAACCATATAATGCCTTCTTTAACTTGCACACTTGGTTTTCATGCCCTTTCTACACAAAGCCACGAGGCTGAAAAACATACACTTCTTCATGCAAATCACCATTTAGAAATGTAGTTTTTATGTCCAACTAATGTACATTCCAACCATGATGAGCTGCAAGTGCACATATGCTATGAACAATAGCCATTCGGCAAGTAGGAGCAAAGGTCTCATCAAAATCAATGCCTCTTTCCTCACATAACCCTTTGCAACAAGCCTAGCCTTATACCTATCAAATGTTCCATCAGGATTACACTCTAGTTTGTATACCCACTTAGTACCAATGGCCTTCTTGCCAGGAGGCAAGTCACATAAATACCATGTACCATTTTTCATGATAGCATCATATTCCAATTGCATTGCAACCATCCAATGTTCAAAATTTTATGCTTCATCAAATGAAAGAGGTTCAATCTCATCACAAAGACTAGATGCAGCCATAGCATAGCAATCTCATGCAAAAGAGGCACTATGAGAGCTTGAATGAGTACGGTATGACAAAGGTGCATCTAATTCGCTGTCACACAAAGTTTGCAAAAGCCATTTTGGCATACTTTTTGCCTCCTCAATATCAGTTCTCTCATGAACAAGTGCATCATGTAAATCTACATCAGAAATAGAATGATCTACATCATCACATGAAACCTCTAAAGGCTAAGAAATTGCCTCATTAGGACCAACACTAGACTGTCCACCTGTAAAAAGAGGTAGCAAAGTATCATAATGTATTTGGAGCTAACAAATGTCTCCATCCGTACATGAAAGTAAAGGCTGAATAGCATCTTCCACAAAAACAACATCACGGCTAACCAAAATGCGTTTAGTATATGGATGATAGAGACGATAACCTTTGCTTTCAGAACTGTACCCAACAGAAATACATTCTACTACTTTATCATCAAATTTCTTGCCATGTTGTTCAGGCACTAATGCATATGCCAAACAACAAAAAACACGTAGGTGAGGAACAAATGGCTTACGACCATGCCAAGGCTCATATGGAGTGATAAACTACAATGCTTTAGTGGGACACATATTAAGTACATATGCAAAACACATGATAGCCTCAAGCGTGAAACTATATGGTAAAGCCTGAGTCTTGACCATACACCTCACCATCTCCATGAGTGACTTGTTTTATCCCACATTTAGCCATAAATGCATTAAGGTCAGAAGACATATATTCCCTCTCGATCAGAATGGAGGGTGCCCTTTTTACATGCTGACATGTTTTCAACGAAAACCAAAAAATGTTTGAAGCACATAAAAACTTTGGACATTGCTTTCAATGGATATACCCATGCATTCTTGGAAAAATCATCAATGAAAGTCATGAAGTAAAGATAGTTCCCAAAAGAGGGTGTCAGCATAGGACCACAAACATTACTGTGAACAAGCTGCAATTTCTGAGTAGCTCCAACTGAACCATCTTTTGGGAATGAGGAATGCTTCATTTTGCCCAAAATACAACCTTCACATACATAGGTCCCTCATGTTTGGGTAGAGAGGACACCATTTCAGATTTCTCTAGGCATAGCAAACTAGCAAAATTCAGATGACCAAAGCGTGCATGCTAAAGCTTTGCATCTGACATAGCGTGAGAATCATGTACTGCACATGCCAAATCATTCACAGATTTTTCATAGTCTATGAGCTTATACAACCCACATAAAATGCATGAAGCAATAATCACGTCGCCATTTGACATATCATGAATTGTACATCTATCATCAATAAACTTCACAACCTAGTCAATCTTGGCTAAAGCTGAAATTGATAATAGATTTTTCTTGATCCCTGGCATAAATAAAGCATATGAAAAAGTAAAAGAACTACCATCAGTAGTAGTTAGAATGATCTCACTGTCACGAGGAAGGAGATAAGGAAGAGAGCTCACACACACACTCTCACTCTCAAAGAGAAGCACACACACAGATTGAATAATGATCTTCTTCTTCTTCTTCTATTACATAAAAAGGAATGCAATATATAAAGATCAGTACATAAGGAAAAGCCTAATGTTCACGAATGAGTGAGCTGGCAAGAAACAAATGTGCCATCACTCTCGGTAGATAAATCTAATAAAGCTCAATGAAGTATTCCTGACATATACCGGCGTGACCACTATACATGTCAGAGAAACGAAAAACTGGTACGTGTCATCTTGGATCATCACATGTTGAGCTTGATATCTCAACACTCCCCCTCAAGCTCAACGCCATATCATGTAATCCAAGCATCTCCCGAAACTTCTTCAACTTCTCAGCTCCAAGTGCTTTGGTGAAAATATCAACAACCTGCTCATCTGTTCTCACATAAACAAGATCAATATCACCAGCTAATACCTTCTCTCTGATGAAGTGATAATGTACCTCGATATGCTTTGTTCTAGCATGGAAAACAGGGTTCCGTGCTAACTGTATGCTGCTAAGATTATCACAATAGATAGTGATAGGCTTTTGCACTTCCACACCTAAATCTGCAAGTAACATCTCCAACCATGATGCCTCACATGCTGCCATTGCAACACCTCTATACTCAGCCTCTGTACTCGACAAAGCAACAATGGGTTGCTTCTTACTACTCCAAGTAATAGTTGCACCTCCAAGTGAGAAAAGAAAGCCACTAGTAGATCTTCTGTCTGGAGTACTACCAGCCTAATCTGCATCGGTGTATCCATAAACCTCCAAATCTACACAAGCCTCATAAAACAATGCATAATCAAGAGTAGCACTCACATAACATAGAGTGCGCCTCAGGGCATCCAAATGTGGCTTCCTGGGAACTGCATAAACTAACTTTCAAGTCCAACAGTATAACTTAGATCAGGCCTTGTAATTGTGAGATATATAAGACTTCCCACAATTTTCCTCTACATAGTAGCATTTTCCAATGCTTCACCTGATGTAGTATCCAACTTCAAATTATGATCTAATGGCATAGAAATTGGCTTACAATCAACCATACCATACATTTGCAGCATATTCAAGGCATATTGCCTTTGTGACATCCATATACCTGTTTCTGTATGTATAAACTTGATGCCCAAGAAATAGCGCAACACACCAAGATCTTTCATGTCGAATTCTTGCATAAGAAGTTGCTTTATCTCTTTGATGCTTCCTTCATTATCACCACCTACAATCAGGTCATCAACATAAATAGCCACAATAGTGAGACCATCATCAACCTTCCTTGCATATAGTGAGTGATCTGCATCATACACAGAAAACCCAACGCTGGTTAAGTAATCAGGAATCCTTGCATGCCATGCATGAGGGGCTTGCTTCAACCCATACAAAGACTTTTGCAACTTGCAAACATATTCTGGATGCTTTGAATCTTCATATCCTTGTGGCTGATCCATATATACTTATTCTTGTAACTCACCATGTGGGAAAGCATTCTTCACATCCATCTGATGCAAAGTCCATCCTTTTGCTGTAGCTAATGCAACAAGTGTCCTGACAGTAGACATTTTAGCTACAGGGCTGAATGTTTCCTCATAATCAATGCCATATGTCTGTGCATACCCTTTAGCTACCAATCGTGCTTTATACCTGCTTATGCTACCATCAACATTATGCTTTACCTTGTAAACCCACTTGCAGCCTATGGGTTTCTTTCCTTGGGGCAATGGAACTAGCTTCCATGTATCATTTCCATAAAGTGCAGCCATCTCCTCATCCATAGCTTTTTCCCAATCTGCACTTCCAATTGCATCTTCAAAACAAGAAGGTTCAACATCTTGTATTACCTTTGTCATGTAGGCACAATGACGAGCCATGTAACTATCATATGTCAATCGTTGCACTGAATTCCGCATCCTCCCAGATCTTCTTGGTCCTGGGTCACTTCTCCTTGTATCATCTGCATGTGCCCTTCTTACTCCTCGAGTCTTCACAGAGGGCAATCCAAGTTCCTCATCAAGACTCTTTTCTGAATCGCTTGAATCTCCATCAACGTCTTCAAAATCTGCACATGTTTTATGACCAGCAGAAAGCTTTTCTTTACCTTTCTTGGATGTATTTGATGAATTTGCTGGACTGAAATTTCCACGTAGTCTTCCACTCCATGGATTTGAGTTGGAACTATTGCTTGGTGATACATCCGGTCCACTCAAAACCTGAGATTCTACACTTGATTTTTCAGCATTTTCTTTGTCATTTGGTTCAAGACTCAGTCCTTCTTTGGCATCTGCATAGAAGCTTGACATTTCATCAAATACCACATCTCTGCTCACCTTTACCTGTCGTGTGCGTGGGTTATAACATTTATATCCCTTTTGCTCAAGGGAGTATCCAATGAAGACACACTTTTCTGCTTTTGGATCAAGCTTCGTCCTCAATTCATCTGGGACATGTACATATGCAATACAGCCAAAAACTTTCAGATGTGATAAATTTGGCTTTTTACATGTAAACTTCTCTTCAGGTGTAACTTGATGTACAACAGCAGTCGGAGTTCTGTTCATTATGAATACAACAGTATGCACAGCTTCTGCCCAATAACAATGAGGCATATTCTTCTCAACCATGAAGGCTCTTGCTATTTCTGCAATATGTCTATTTTTTTTTCGTTCAGCAACACCATTCTGTTGTGGTGTGTACCTACATGAAAACTGACGCCGAATTCCATGATTTTTTAGAAAACTGCTGAACTCATTTGACATGTATTCACCTCCTCCATCAGATCTTAATGTCTGAATGTACTTGCCTGTCTGCTTTCCACCAGAATTTAAAAAATCTGGAAGTGATTGAACACCTCACTTTTCTCTTTCATGAAATATACCCATACTTTGCGTGTATGGTCATCAATGAAAGTAACATAAAACCTGCAACCACCCATAGATGTGGTCTTTGCTGGACCCCAAACATCTGTATGTACTGCTTCTAGTACATTCTCACTAACATGCTTGTCATGTGGAAATGATGCTCTTGACTGTTTACCAAATTGACATGCTGCACATACCTTTTGCATTTCTGCAACTTTGAAATTTGGTAGTCCATGGACAATCTCCTTTGACTGCATCAATTTCAGCCTTTGCAAGTTCGCATGTCCAATCCGTTTGTGTCACATCTCTATATCTGCAATAACTCCTGCACCTTTTGCAAACATGGCTGCATTCATTTCAAGAATCTTCACATTTAAGATGAACATCCTACCCACTTTGTTTCCTTTGGCAACCAATCGTCCATCCTGCTTGTACTCTTCTACATATAATCCATCAGCATTGAACCTGACTTGTAATCCCTGGTCAACCATTTTCCAATAGAAACTAGATTCTTTGTTATATTTGGAACATGAAGCACATCAGCAAGATGTTTTACCTTCCCGTCCTCCATAGACAATGCTATGTTTCCTGTATGCTCAATAGGATGCGATGTATCATCACCTGTTTCAACATATCCAGGAACTGGCATTTTCAGCAAACTACTAAACCATTCTGCATGATTGGTCATGTGATTTGAAGCACTTGAATCAACATACTAGACATTATTATTCGATTTTGAAACACCAGCAGACATCGTATTCATCATGTGATGTTGAACCATAAATAGCTTCTCAGAATCATCTGCACTTGTGGATGCATAGTTGTTTTGCTGCCTTCTGTTATTTTGATTCTTCAACCTGCAATCACGCTCAAAGTCTCCAGGTTTAAGCATCCTTTACTATCATTACCTGAATCATTTCTTTGGAAATTTCTGCGACCTCTTTGGCTCCCCCTGCCTCGAAACTTTCCTCTTCCTCCTGCATGATTCTATTGTTGACCTTGGTCTTGGTTATTGTTTCCTCTTCCACTTCTGAAACTTCTACCTCTGCCTCTTCCTCTGCCAGAGTAGAATACCTGCTCAAAACTGGGCTTTCCTTGGGAGTTTGAATCCTCACCAAGATTCTTTTCTTCAATAATCAGCATAGATACCAGATCAGCAAAATTTGGAATATTTTCCCTAGTATGTATGGAAGTTCTGAACTGCTTATATGCAGCTCCTAAACCACGAAGGCACACTTCCACCTTATCATCATCATCTACATTCACGCCAATAGATGCAAGTGACTCACATATGCTTTTGATTTTTAGAGTGTAGTCACTTACCGACATGCTCTTCTTTTCCAATGTATGCAGCTCGTTCTTGAGTTGCAATTTCCGTGCCTTTGTATTAGTCTCATACAACGTGACCAAACTGTTCCAAGCCTCTTTTGGAGTCTTGGCATCTTGTATGCGTCCAATCATGCTATCCTGTATGCTAACAAATAGCCAATACATTACCTTTCGTGCTCCTTGATTCCGTTCCTCATATGCTCTTAACTGGTCTGCAGTCCGATTCCTTTTTGGTAACTGCAGAGCATTTTCATTCTCTCCTTCGATGTCCTTCCAGTAGCCTTTTCCCATCAGGAAATTCGTCATTCTGAATCTCCAAGCATGGAAGTTGTTCTTCTCCAGCTTATCGCTCATAAGATGACTCATTCCATCTGCGTTTGCCATTTCTGCAACAATTCACAACACTGCAAAACACTACAAGCAGCACTTCTGCTTGAACACTGTCGCACTATGACGTGACATTTTGATCTAAAAAAACAAAACAGTTTTCGTGTATCAACAGTACACGGAATCGCTTGAAATTCTGGATCTGGAATATATGAGTGTCGTCAAACATAACGCAAGTTACAGTTTTTGAAACTGACTTGGTTTTTCTGTGGGCCCCACCTTGCGGGCCCGAAACGGAGGTCGAGATGGCTCCGAAACTTCGATTTGGCAAAAATGAGTGACCCTAAAGGGATAATGCTCGAAAATATTTTGAGGTCTTCTACCTTCACGCCGATTTTCATAGCAAACGGAGGCCATTTGTGAAATCACGTTTTCTCCACGCCTTGCCGCATAGTCTTCACTGTCGCCTTCTCCACGAGCTCTCTACAGCCACGCTAGCTCTGATACCTGTTACCGTTAGTGTCCATGTGAAAGGCCAAATGGCCACCGGACACTTCTTTGTATATGTTCTTTAATAAAACATATAGTGGCCTGGTCAGTTGCAGACTGTAAGTTCGACCGCATTTGTAAGACCTAAGAAGTCTGTCTTCATGCTCCCCGTGTACTGTGTTTTCTGTGTATTCTGCAGCCTCTGTGCGGAGTACTATGTGCGGCCTTAGGAGCTCGGTTTTCTACTCCAAGCATATCGTCGTGGAGCTCTCGAGAAGGAGAGCGCATTGTGGTGCATCGCCATCGAAATACTTCACTCATATCAGAGTAGTTCAAGGCAAAAGCTTTCTTCCTTTTATGCGAGCGAAGCGAGCACCCCCCCTTTCTCCAAGGCTTATGACTAAGGCGGCGACCAAGGCATAGACCCTAGCATACCTTATCATCCGAGTCACCGTTGGTGCCGTTGGCTGCACGTGAGGGAGGACCTCAACGATCAAGGAATATAGAGGTTCCCAGTACTTCCCGATACTTCCCGGGAGGTCACCCATCCAAATACTGTTCCCCCCAGAGCTCGCTTAACCGTGGCAATCTCTTGCCACTAAGCTACACTCTTGAGGAAATCTTCTCACCAGTGGTCAAGATGACTACTTTGCGCATGGTGTTGATTTTGAGGAAATCTTCTCACCAGTGGTCAAGATGACTACTTTGCGCATACTGCCTCGATTCGTTGGAATGGAGGACTTAGAGCTAGTCCAAATGGATGTGAAAACATCTTTCTTGCATGGAGATCTTACAGATGAGATCTATATGGAACAACCAAAGGGTTATGTAGTTCCTGGCAAGGAAAGTCTAGTTTGTAAGCTCAAGAAGAGCTTGTATGGACTTAAACAGTCTCCTAGACAATGGTACCAAAGTTTGATGCTTTTATGAAGTCCCAAGGCTATTCTCGGAGCAATGAGGATCATTGTTTCTACACAAAGAGATGCTCTGATGGCAGATTGATATGCTTGATACTTTACGTTGATGATATGTTGATTGCTAGGAAGTCCTCTTATGATTTGTCGATTCTCAAAAAGAAGTTCAGTCAGACATTTGATATGAAGGATTTGGGGGATGCCAAACATATTCTTGGCATGCACATTACTCGTGATAGGAGTAAAAGATGCATATACTTGTCTCAAAGTGAGTACATATCCAAAGTACTTCACCGGTTCAATATGCAGGGTGGAAAGGCATTGAGTACACCTTTACCCACATATGTGAAATTGAGCAAGTATGACTGCCCCAAATCAGATGAGGAAAAGGAATTCATGACCAAAATTCCCTATCTGTCTACTGTTGGTAGTCTCATGTACGCTATAGTAGCTATGAGACTAGACATTGCATTTGCAGTGGGAGTTGTGAGCAGATATATGTCTAATCCTAGCAAGAGACATTGGGAAGCGATCAAGATGATTTTGAGATATCTGAGTGGCACTAAGGACAAGTGTCTATTCTTAGGTAGAGGGAAAGCATCCATTATTGGTTACACAGATTCTGACTATGCTGGTTGTGTAGACAATCGTAAGTCTACATCAGGGTACATTTTTCATTTTGTTAGAGGTGCTATCTCTTGGAGATCTCGTCTTCAAGAATGTACAGATGTTTCCACCACAGAAGCAGAGTATGTTGCAGCAAGTGAGGCATGTAAGGAAGCATTGTGGCTTTCTCATCTTGCTTGTGATATTGGTTTACCTCAGCATGTACCTCGCTTCCTCAGTGATAGTCAGAGTGCCATTACTTGATCCTCTTGATCTTACGCAGTCACTTGTATACTGTGTAACATGCCCATCAGGTGGGAGGTATAGTTTGTATACTTACACTTAGGTATTATTTATCATTCTTTATTTTTTCTCCCATAGTTACTCTAGCCATATTGGCCTTTAGTGGGAGATTGTTACCGTTAGTGTCCATGTGAAAGGCCAAATGGCCACCGGACACTTCTTTGTATATGTTCTTTAATAAAACATATAGTGGCCTGGTAAGTCACAGACTGTAAGTTCGACCACATTTGTAAGACCTAAGAAGTCTATCTTCGTGCTCCCTGTGTACTGTGTTTTCTGTGTATTCTGGAGCCTCTGTGTGGAGTACTACGTGTGGCCTTAGGAGCTTGGTTTTCTACTTCGAGCATATCGTCGTGAAGCTCTCGAGAAGGAGAGCGCATTGTGGTGCATCGCCATCGAAATACTTCAATACCATGTCACGAGGAAGGAGATAAGGAAGAGAGCTCACATGCCATCACTCTCGGTAGATAAATCTAATAAAGCTCAATGAAGTATCCCTGACATATACCGGCGTGACCACTATACATGTCAGAGAAACGAGAAACTAGTATGTGTCATCCTGGATCATCACACGTTGAGCTTGATATCTCAACACTTACCAACTCCCATGACAAGATAAGAGGAGTTCTTGGTGCATGTGATTGTATTCCCTGTAGGGCCAGGCTCAAGTGAAGTGAAGAAACTGCGTTGCAAGGTCATATGTTTGGTTGCCCCACTATCAAAATACCAAACATCTGAGTTTAGTGCAAACATACATTGCTCATGAGAAGATGGGAGAAAACTGCAAACAATAGTGAACACCCATTCTTCATTCCGCACCAAATTTGCAAACTTTATTTTGGGTGTAGAGGCCTCTACAACAACCATTCCAACCTCTTTTTTCTTTGCCTCTTTTGCACCCAGTTTTTGGCAGTTCTTTATGATATGATTGTTTCCTTTACAATACTTACAAAAGAATTTCTACTTTTCTGATTTCTTCTCATCTTTGCCTTCCTTCTTCAAATGTAAAGCATTTGGAGATTTCTGCTTACTAGTAGATGAGCTCCATTTACCTTTGCCCTTCTAACTAGCCAAGAAAGCTTGATCTACAACACACATAATGGACCTGTTCTATGTAGACTGATCTTCGTGCAACAAAATAGAGACTAACTCCTCAAATGTCAAGGCATTTGGATTGCCTTTCATTATCAAACAAAGAGTAGAAGCAAGACTCTGATATGAATCAAGAAGACCATTCATAACAGTCTACACAAGTGAGCTATCTGGTATAACTTCATCAACAGAAATCAACTATTCCTTCAAGTCTTTGATCTTTGTTAGAAAATTGTCCATAGAATCACCTTCATTCATATGCTCACTCTCCAACTGCTTTCAGAGGTAAGCAACACGAGCCTCATTCCTAGCCTGGTACAATGTGGTAAGTGTATCCCAAGCATCCTTAGCTATTTCGCAAGAGCAAATGTGAGGAATAATGGCATATTTGACAGACAATGCTATCAAATGCATGTGCCTGAGCCTCTCTGCCATCCCAATGAATTTGCTCTACAGTAGGTGTAGCAGAAACCGTAGCATGAATAGGAATTTGCAGATTATCACCATCTTCGATGTCATCTCCATTAGCTTCAATACCTATATTTGTAGGTGAAATAGGATGTTTTTCAACACCTACACTATGTACCACATTCCTTTTGTGACGAATACATGATGCATCATATAAGACCATAATGGGTAATTTGTACCATCCAACTTATCCTCAACAACCAACATGTGGAGTACATCACTGCTTTCAGCCATGGCCACTGACTAAAATACCCTGATGCAGAAAAATGATTGTATCTCAAAAAGTTGAGCAGAACTATCTTGTTTTGCTAAACTTGTAGCAAGCTTTGAGAGACTTATACTAGCAAACCGAAACTTGTATATATCTTTAGCACAAAAAGACAAAATTGCCTATGCAAGCACTGTGATAGTGCATTTGGAGGTCTTTAACATGCCCATCAACATTCTGTCCCTTACCTTTAGCATTCTTTAATGCATAACAGTCTTTCTTCATATGTCCTTTCTTATGACAATAATGGCATTCCATATCCCTCTTCCTTGATTTACTTCTACTCTTATTCCGTTGACCATTCTTTTCGTTGTTCTTGCTCCTGCCACGTTGCTCATTCTTTCCTTTGTAAGAATCACGAACATTATATGAATCTCCACTCTCAGTGCCAACCATAGATTGTCTACGAATCTCCTCACTCAAGAGTGCTCCACATACTGCTTTCATCTCATTATCCATATCCATTTTCTGAGCCTGTAACTGAGAGAATATAGCATCAAACTCATTTAGATGAGCAGCAACACTATCTGTGTCCTTCATGTGAAGGTCATATAATTTTCTCATCAGATACACCTTATTTGATGCAGTCTCTTTTTCATATGTATTGCATAACTTCTTCCAAAGCTCCTCTGCACTTTCACAGTCTAATACTGTAAAGTAAACATTATCTGCCAGGTGCAAGTGAATGGTAGACCTGGCCATTTCATCTAACTCATCCCAATCATCTTCATCCATGTCAGCAGGCTTCTTTGAAATCCCATTTACTGGCTTCCATTGCCTCCTTTGAATTAGCACATCTTTAATCTCATTCTTCCATAGAGCAAAGTTTGTGCCATCAAATTTTCGGATCTCAAAATGGTCTTTTCCCTGCAGGTTATAGCTCCTCCTTGGAACACTAGCACTAGAACCTGATCCACCGGATGTGCCTGAGACCTCTGATGCCATGATGGTAGAGAATTGAATAGAATGATAATGGAGCTAGAAGAGTCCGAACACCAATGAATAAGTGTATCAAGGAGTAAATCGACCACTGTATAGTTGACTAAACCAAAAATCTGGAAAAATTTTGCCAGAGTATCCTCTACAAAATGAGCAATGACCAGTGTCAAAATCTCATAAAACTGCAAGTACTAACATGTCTTCCTGCATTGTGAATCACTGACTCCACTGCATATAACCAGTTACCCAACAGAAGCCAACTAGGCTTATCGAGCACCTATGAACAACTATCATACATCTCCTATGGCGAGGCTGGGTAAGTCTTCCACCTACATCACCGAAGAGACCCCGGTATCTAGGTGTCTCCTAGTTAAGAAAACCTCACCACGACCCTCTTTATCAAACGTAAAAGGCTTTATGCAAAGAACGTAACCGCTATATCAATGACCACATGGGCGTACATAAGTGGTATCCACAGAAGCATACATGGTGTGTATGTGCTCAATATATGCAGTGAAATGACACTAAAAGACGGAATACACAGCCGAAAAACTAGCCAATAACACCTGCAAGTGTCTGTCAACTCTGATGTTTTAGGCTCAAAAATCTTGCATAAATTTTTGCAACAACTGCTCCCACCAAAACTGAAACCTTTCAAGAAACCTGTAGTTTTACAAGTGTGGCTGAAAAACACAGCCCCAAAGGTTGATATTTGTTTTTGGAGAAGTACAAAGAACACTCTTCTTGATGTTCTTGGACCTGTGTGAAGAGAACTATGTGTGGAAGTACTCCAAAATGGCTCCAAAAGACACCCAAAAATGCTTCAAAAATAGGCTTTGAAAGCAAGGAATGAAGCTTTGAGGGACCAAAACATGTTCAAGGTAATATCAACCTTAGTCTTTCCCCTTCTTCAGTCACCACAAGAGTGTAGCTTAGTGGCAAGAGATTGCCACGGTTAAGCGAGCTCCGGGGGAAACAGTACTGGGATGGGTGACCTCTCGGGAAGTACCGAAAACCTCTATATTCCTTGATCGTTGAGGTCCTCCCTCGCGCACAGCCAACGGTGACTTCAGTGACTCGGATGACAAGGTGTATGCCAAGGTCTATGCCTTGGTCGCCACCTTAGTCGTAAGCCTTGGACAAAGCCTTGGGGGGTAGGCTACACTACCATATGGTGGATCTTGCAATAGGATTGGTGGGGCTTATGTGGGACCTCTTGGAAATATTTTTGAACTTGGACAAAGCCTTGGGGGGGTAGGCTACACTACCATATGGTGGATCTTGCAATAGGATTGGTGTGGCTTATGTGGGACCTCTTGGAAATATTTTTGAACAATCACTGGGTTGTTCATGTGTTGTGCAGTGGGTAGGTCTTCCTTTTTGAACCACCCGTTTTCCTTTATCTTGAACAATACTCGATGCCATGATGAAATTTTTGTGTTTGCACACTCCATTGTTTTGCACTTAGAAAGAGAGGCAAAATAGAAAGTGTAGTGATATTATTTTTCCACGTTTGTACATTAACCCATGTTCATATGAAGATCATGAAAAGAGCCAAAATTCTAGCTCGCATAGATGGGGTGTGATGTGACTTTGTGTGTGTTATACACGTGTTGAATGAAGACTCTGCATGTGCATGTTTTGTGAGTGGAAACCAACATACAAAAGTAAATTGAAAAGCAAAAGACTAAACTAAAAGATGTCTTCAAAGATAAAGCCGCTTTACATACAAAACTCATATCTTACACATTACATTGTGACTTTACTATTGTTGCCTTGTTTTCTCGAGCATTATCATCCTGCTATGAGGCTTGTTTCTTTTGATACTATTCTCCATGACCTACCACATGAATTTGTTGTATTGATTCTAGAACCTCATATTGGACTCATTGGTGGTCATTGGGGAGTAGATCTAACAACTAAGAAAATTCTTCAAAGTGGTCCTTGATCGCCCACCTTACGCAAGGATGTACAAGACTTTATCTACAAATGTGATCCCTATCAATGAATATATGAACCTTGGGACATTCATAGATTCCCCGCTCAAGCATGTGATGCCTCTAGGATCATTCAAAAAGTAAAAAGTGGGGACTAGATTTCATGGGTTCGATTCGCTCTCAAGCTGAACACTCTAACAAAAACTTTATTTTGACTTGTATAAATTATTCTATAAAATGGTTGGAGGCTTGGGCACTAAAGCATGTTACAATTGGGACTATCACCACAGTCCTTCTAGCCGATTTTTTTTTTTTAAATAAAGGAAGTTCGGCCTTAGCCTACTCTCCCGGACTTGAATTAATAAAAAGAAAAGTGCAAGAGAAGGGGACTAGTGCCCATGGGATCCCCCGAATCCCACTTAGCGGGGGTAGCTTTTACAGAGTTTAGATTATTTCCATGCTATGGAATGCTCTTAAAGTTTGTATCTCATCAAGGTAGTCACTTCCTTAACTAGCTCATTAGAAACATTGGATTGAGCATAAGTTTAGTTCTTTGTATCATCTCTGACAAACAAATTAGTGAAGATTATTAATGATTTTACTCATGATGCCTCAAAAAATGTTACTTGAACACCCAGATAAGTGCGAACAATATCTATCTATGCTCTTATGGGCATACTGGACATCTTATAAGGTTGTGAATGGTTTCACACTTTTCAAGTTAGATATGTATTGGAGATTATCATGCCCATGGAGATTACCATTCCTAGTTTGCACATAACAATCCATGAGCAACTATTTTCAGAGTATCCCTTGGCATATCGGACAGAGAAATGGCACGAGTTGGAGGAGGAACCACTTTGATTTTCCTTTGATGTCCTAAGCCTGGGCAGCCTTAACATGGCTATGATTTTAGTTTTCTCAGAACAATTTAGTTTGCTCATATTCGGTGCAGTAAGATGGAATTCTCATGTGTTAGAGAGGGAAGGAAGTCTAGATTAATTATGTTGTACATCAAATTGCCTGAGAGGAAGCATTACTAAAAGGTCAATAAGTTAAGAGTGGCACACTGTTTAATATCCTTGATTTCAACTTATCTTTTGGCATCAATCTCTGTATCAACAATTTGTAGTCTAATCCAGCGGGTGTGGTTTAGCGGATGTGCCTTGTACTCCTAGGCAAATGGCTAGGGTTCAAGTCCCGCCTAGGGTTGGATGCCTCAAAGTTCCCAAGGATGGGTGCCTCTACCTTACCAGGTCGGGTGTGTGTGTCTTTCCAATTCATTATGGCACGAAGTCTAGTATCTTATGATAAATTGAATACAAATAACTAATATTCTTTATCGGTAATCCCAATTCCTTGAACCCAATTTTCTTAAGAACTATTTATCAATAAACATTTGGCAACCATGATAGGATTGGGTGTCGTTATGTGGACTAAGCATAATCCTTTGGATCATTTAGACAATGGAGGAAGACCATGGCAACTCATTGTGGAACACGATTTTCACAATCCAAAGAGGAAGAGGAGAAGTTGAGCACAATCGGTTTGTCTACTGTAGAATCTATAGAAATCTCTGGTAGCAAAATTATCTGTAGCATACATACCTCGTAGGGATTACTCTCGCTTGCTGAGAAGGGAGTGATTCCATACCCATTCATTACATAGCTCTTAGAGGTACATGTGGAGTTTGAGTTTGCAAAGTTGCAAGTAGAAAGTTCAGTTGGCAAGCAAGCCAATGGGGAATCAAAGAGGGTGAAGGACAAGAAACCTTGGGATTTTGGACTAGCACCAGACCTATTAGACTTTGTTTGGATGGAAAAGTTGCAAGGAAATTAGGTGATAGTACACAAACATGGGCCTACACGAATGTTTGGGATGGAGATCAATTTGAGGTGAAGGTGGAGGATTTTTTCTCCTTGATACGTACTGACAAGGAGTGGTAGCACTGACAATTTTTGGCACAATTGGAGGCTCCTCGACATAGAATCAATGGAATGTAGTTTAACAATTTTAGTGGTAAGGCGGATAACGATCCAAATTTCCATGTTTGGTTGTTTGATACAGAGTATGATCTATTGGAAGGGAGGCAAGATGATGCTTGGAAATGTCAAATGTTTCAAGTTACACTTGGTAGTGAAGGGATAAGATGGATGATCGAATTTGCTCCAAACCATTTCATGATATACGATGCATTGTGAACAGCCTTTTTGAGAAGATTTTGGAAGGCTAAGACAATGAGGAAGTGCTTTGTTACCTTATAGTACATGATCCAACAACCTACATAGACAATTGTGGACTATGCTTTGCTATGACAAATGGCAGTTCCTAAACGACCTCCAAATGATGTGGTGCAAGGTTTGTTCATGGATGGTCTTAATCCTATGCTAAGGAGAAAATTTTCCTCTATGCTTTGGATGGTACATGGATGTTAGATCAAATTATTGATGCAGCTGAATAACTGGATTGGAATTTAAAGGTAGCTAATCCATTCTTGAAATGAACTTTGAAGGTTTCAACTTCGCTAACACCACCAATGATGGGTGTTACAAACTCCTTTAGTCAAATGCATTTTGCTAAATGCAAGAATGCACAACATATTACCACCAACTATGCGACCCAAATCAAGTTTATTGTGTCATATATATGCTAATCAGGTGCAACTTGATGTGATGCATACTGGTCCTTCGTACCACTCATTGTATGTACATAGCATTCATTCAACCAATGCAAGTAATACTAGGAGTACTAATGATAATGTATCACTATTAGCAAATGCAAAGATGATTTTTTTGATGCACCAACACACTTCTTTTGGCAGAAAAAGAAATCGCTTGGTTGCAGGTGTTTTGCAAAGTGGATATGTTCAAGATAGGCTACAAGTCTAAATGTGTTTGACATCATTCCAATGGACGTCCAAATGCCTATTTGTGATGGAATTGAGACAATAAAATCCTCTACATATAGATAAAGAATATCAACAAAAGCAGAGTGTTTATATTAGACAATGCCCCAAGGAAGGAGCTCCCCATCTGAGAAGCAGCTAGAAAAAAAGGTAAGGTAGATCTAGTAACAGAGACCAAATTAGAAGCTTGTGGGAATTTTGCTCTCTAACATATTGCAAGGATATTTTCTAATCACAAGTCCATAGTAAAAATTGGGGTGTTAAGTAGGACAAATGGGCAATGGATGCAACAATTGATCATTTGAAGAGTTCCTCTTATAAGGAGGGCTCAACAGAAGGGGAAAAGTTGTGGATTGAGAGGGACTAAACGATTTGTTTCTAACATAAGGGGAAAAGGTGTGGATTGAGAGGGTCTAACTGATTTGTCAACATCTAATTGTTTCTCATACCACACCCATGAAAAAATTACTAATTTTTTCTTCCGTTCTTCTATTGGAGAGTGCATAGGCATGATGATGAATTGTTTGTATACAGCTCGGTTCTCAAATTTTTTTGGTTTTCTTCAACTTCACGATTGGTTAATTTTGGGATGACTCAGTTGTCTCAAGAACCTTAAACACT
Organism: Ceratopteris richardii; assembly: GCA_020310875.1. Classification (NCBI taxonomy): domain Eukaryota; kingdom Viridiplantae; phylum Streptophyta; class Polypodiopsida; order Polypodiales; family Pteridaceae; genus Ceratopteris; species Ceratopteris richardii. The sequence goes on from CM035413.1 coordinate 117,507,330, forward strand.
TCTGTCATCACATTAATACAACATTCTGGAGGGAAGTTGGACCTTTGGAAATTTACTTTTGGGTCACCTCTAGAAAGAGAACAAGAGAAGCACTATTCGTGAAGATTCGTAGAGACAGAGAATGAGAAAGAGAGGGAGAGTTGATGAGGGGTTTCGAGTTGCAAGCTGGTAGGTTCATATATACATAGAAAAAAGGGAGAGGGAGAAAGAGAAGTATAGGTTATGGAGTGCCTATGTGTGAAACAATAGGGTGCATAATTGTGTATAAGAGTGAATCGTCAATGCGTGTGCTACATTGTTTGTGTATATGAAAGTGAGAGTGAGGGCTAGGTCATGACAATGAAGAAGGGATGAGGATGAAGCTGACTATTGGAGAGAATAAATGTGAAGGTGTCTAAGAGTAATTTTGTGTAGATGATGTGACCCTGTTTGCGCATGCAAAAGAGTAAGGGAAAGAGAAAGAGATCGTGTGAGAAAGAGAGTGTGAAGAGCAGAGAAGGTTGTCAGTAAATGTGTGACAATTAAGGGAGATTGAGAGTGAATAGGAAGGTGTTGCTATGCTATATGTGTGTGCATGAGAGTGATAGTGAAAAAAGATTGAGAGAGTGATCGAGAGAGGCTCAAAACTATAACTACAAGTACATCAGGGGGCAATTTGTTTAGGTGATCCTACTAGAGATCAAGGAAGTGAAGTATTTGCACATATTAATGGGCTTGAAGTAAAATAAAATACGAGGAACTGAGCAAATATAGTTGCATGTGGGCAGTGATTTTCCAGGCTTAGCACTCACTTCAATCACCAACTCATCTTGTTCAAGGATGTTTGAATTATCAGGGTAATGGACAAGGCCAAATATTCTTCAACAGTAATGGTTCGGATGGAGGAAATTATCGAAAAGAAGGAAACAGACCTTCGTGTGTGTTTTGTATGGAATTTGGACATATGAGGTTGAATTGTGCAGATGTCCAAGAATATGATCGAAGAAAACAAGAATCTAAGCTTAAAGCACCCATGACTAGTATGATCACTACGAATTATGAGGAACTCATGGCTTCAGTGATTACTCGATCTAGAAAACAACTTCAACAACAAGAATCTATACCATATCCTTGCATCCTTGACCAACATCAGGTATATAACCTAGCTTCTAGGTGGGTTGCTCAGATGTTGTCTCATTTTTCTCCACTCAACTAGGCTTCTTCTTTCCATAAAAAACAATTGGATGGGGTACGAATTCAAGACCATAGTCTACAATTAGTAGACCAAGTAATGAATTCAGACTCTACAACAATAAAGGAACAAGTAATGAAGTCAAATAATGGTATAAAGGCACTACAAGATCCAACTTCAATGAAGCCAAAATACACCACAATGGTTGATACTTCTCCTAATTCCTAGTAGGTACTATGTAAATCTACGATTCAATTACCATGAGGAAATATCTTAAATTTTGTACTAGATTTCAAGGAAGCCATTCTTGCCGAAAAGCATATTGCTCAAGAGCCTTTGGCAGTACAGAAAGCTATTAGTTAACCAAGTGGAAACCATGGAAGATAAGTTAGTCGTTTTCCCCTAGTCATAGTTTGGTAAAAGTCTAGATCCATCTCCAAAGTCTTAATTGATGGTGGCTCTAGAGTTAATATTGCTACATTACCAACCTATCATCATATGGGTTGGACTAACATTTCTCAAGTTCCTTTTTGTTTTTGATGGCTAATCAGACATATGTTTGGTCCATTGGATTAATTAAAGATATTACTATCTGCACTCAAGAAGTTACATTCCTCATTATATTTGTTGTCATCAAATTAATCGACAAATGTGAGGATTATAATTTGCTTCTAGGTTGTCGTTTGGTTGAAATATGCCAATATTTAGTAGGAGTGGGGGCCATTACCTTTTCTAGACACAATGCTCGATGACGGTGTAGGAAGAGAAATGTATTTCTTCTTGGATGGATTTAGTGGATATAATCAGATATGGATGTCTAAGGCCAATGCACATAAAGTAGCTTTCATATGTAAGTAGGGTGTCTTTGCTTATACTATAATGTGGTTTGGAATCTGAAATGCTTGCAGTACTTTTTGGAGATGTGTGCATCAAATTTTTGCTCCATACTTGACTAGATTTATGCAAGTTTTTCTGCATGATTTTTCACTTTCTAAAAAATAGGAAGACCATTTGCAACATTTACGACTCTATTTTAACCAATGTAGAGAAGTGCATCTTTTTTTTAACTCTACTAAGTCCTTCTTTGGAGTAAAATCCAAAAATTTTTTAGAACTTATCATTTGTGAGGAAGGTATAGTTGTTGATCCCAATAAAGTCAAAGTGGTATTGCGAGCTCCACCAATGCAATCCTCAACAATACTTCTTAGATTTTCGGTCCAAATTCCGTGGCATGGCTGTCTTTTATATAGTATATGGCTCATGTTTCTATACATCTTAATCGTTTGGATCATGTCAAAGCTAGTTGACTTTCAATGGGATGTAGAGTGTGATTTAGCCTTTCATAGGCTTAAGGTACTTTTAACAACGGCACCCATGTTCTTGACTCGAGACTCCAATTATATGCTCCATGTTTTTGTGGATGCATTGGATGTGGCCATTGGGAGTAATGTGATCCAAAAAGAAAGCCGTTCTTTGTATCGACTAGTTTATCTATGCCAATCAAAGATTAAAAAATGCAGAGAAGAATTATTTGGTGATTGAACAAGAATGTTTAGGATTGATTTACTTCATCAAAAAGGGGGGAACATGTATACAACAACGCTATGGATCTTTATTACATGCATTCACGACGTTATGGAACACAATCATGCAAGATGACTAAAATGTAGAATAGGTTGAGGCTTGAGAGATAGCCTCCAAATCAATCACATGATGAATAATCTCCTCTAGTTCAAGGAGAATCAATGGTCATGGAGTATGCACTTGGACTTTAGAGTGATCACGTTTAAACCCTTGGAATCATTGACAGTTGTTTTATTCCAAATAAACTACCACAAACACACATTGATAGTTTCGAAGGTATAGGTTTACTAAACTATGTGATGCTTGATTGGCAATGCATACCAGTTCACCCAACCTCTTTCTCCTATGTTTTGCAAATGAATGAGCAATTGGAGAAGGAAGGAGAGAACATTCCTTATTCGGAACTTATAATCAATGTAGAAAGCAGGATAATTGTTAATGCGGCATACATTGCACATTAGATGCACCTTAGCAATGAAGGTGTAATGGCTCTCGTAGCCCTTGTGTACACAAGAAAAATGGAAAAATTTATTCAGCAAAGCTCTCTCTAGAGAATAGAAACATGCACGACCAATAGATAAGTCGCTATGGCAGATGGGGTTGCCCCTAGCAACCTTACCTCTAAACTTGCAAAGAAAACCATATGAGGTGTCACAAACTTTTTATTCCTTGCTGCTCGAAGAGGTGGAAGCAAGTAACATTGTCAACTAGGTAGAAATTCTCTTTAGAAAGCATCGATTATTGAGAGTGTCAAAGAAGTTGCAAACTTTGGACACAAAAATAGGTATTTTTCTTAGCCTTTTGATTTCAACAGGATGCCACTATTACTGTCCATGTGAAAGGCCAAATGGCCACTGGATACTTCTTTGTACATGTTTTTTAAGAAAACATATAGTGACCTGGTTATCCATAGATGAGAAGTTCGATCGCATTTGTAACACCTAAGAAGTCTGTGTTTGTGCTCCCTGTGTATTGTGTTCTTCTCCATATTCTACACCCTCTGTGCAGAGTACCATGTGTGGCCTCTAGAGCTTCATTTTCTACTCTGAGGGTATTATCGTGGAGCTCTTGAGAAGGAGAGTACACTTGGTGCATCACCATCAAAATACTTCACTAGTATCATAGCATTTCAATGCAAAAGCTTTGTCCCTTTTGTGCGAGCGAAGCAAGCGCCTGCCCGCCCACCCAAGGCTTTCTCTAGGGATTACGACTAAGGTGGCAACCAAGGCATAGACCTTGGCATACCTTGTCATCCGAGTCATTGAAGTCACCATTGGCACTGTTGGCTACATGCAAGGGAGGACCTGGACGATCAAGGAAGATAGAGGTTCTTAGTACTTCCTGGGACATCACCCATACCAATATTGTTCCCCCGCAGCTCACTAAAACATGGCAATCTCTTGCCACTAAGCTACACTCTTATGGTGTCTGAAGAAGGGGAAAGACTAAGGTTAATATTACGTTGAACATGTTTTGGTCCCCCAAAGTTTCATTCTTTGCTTTCAAAGCCTATTTTTGAAGCATTTTTGGGTGATTTTTGGAGCCATTTTGAAGTACTTTCATGCATAGGTCTCTTCACATAGGTTTAAGAACATCAAGAAGAGTGTTCTTTGTACTTCTACAAAAATAAGTATTCACCTTGTGGGCCGTATTTGCAACGACACCCATAAAACTACACGTTTCTCGAAAGGTTTTTAGTTGTGGTGGGAGCAACCACTACAAATCTATGAAGGTTTTTTGAACCTAAACAATAGAGTTGATGGACACTTGCAGGTGTTGTTGGCTAGCTTTTGGGCTGTGCATTCAGCGTTTCAGTGTCATTTTATTGCATACATTGAGCACATATACACTATGTACACTTCTGTGGATACCGCTTATGTACGTGCATGTGCTCATTGATATAGTGGTTATGTTTTTGCATAAAGCCCTTTACGTTTGATAAAGAGGGTCGTGCTGAGGTTTTCTTAATTGGGAGACACCCAGATGTTGGGGTCTCCTCGGTGATGCAGGTGGAAGACTTACCCAACCTCGCCATAGGAGATGTATGATAGTTGTTCATAGGTGCTCGATAAGCCTAGTTGGCTTTTTTTGGGTAATTGATTATATGCAATGGAGTCAATGATTCACTAGCAAGAATATTTTGAAGGACAAACTATGGATAGAAGCCCGGTTGATACTGATTAGCACGCAAACTGAGAGATGTAAATAAAACTAAAAAAGGGATTTGTGTAGTTCCCTTCATTCAATAAGAAAATTAATAAGCAAGGACAATTAAATTGTCCACTCTTGCATGTTCATCCCGCATTTATCCTTGGTTCATGAAGGATTATAGGAAGACAACAATTAGTGTTGTGGATGTTTCTTGTATGATGACTCTTTGCAGTCAGCAAATGGAAAGAGAAAAAAATAATTTTTGACAATAGGAAGCATAGAAAAAATCATGATTATAGAAAAAATAAGTTCAACAAAAAATACAAAAGCTTGAAGGAGCTTAGCCCATAGGGCTGATATTTCTATGGACTAGGTACAAGCTATGCAGAGGGTCATAATCAGTTTAGAAGCTTGACATGAAGAAAGCAAAGCAGAACAAAGCATCCTACACGAATAGTTACACGATGGAAAAAGACTGGATAAAAGGAATTCAAGCAGATAATTGCAATCTGTAGAATATGGTTAATACGCTATAGATAGAAAGGGAGAGTCCCTGAAGTGTTTCAACGGCGATGCACCACAGTGCGCTCTCCTTCTCGAGAGCTCCACGACGATATGATCGGAGTAGAAAATCGAGCTCCTGAGGCCACACACAGTACTCCGCACAGAGGCTATAGAATACGCAGAAAACACAGTACATAGGGAGCACGAAGACAGACTTCTTAGGTCTTACAAATGCGGTCGAACTTACAGTCCGTGACTGACCAGGCCACTATATGTTTTATTAAAGCACATATACAAAGAAGTGTCCGGTGGCCATTTGGCCTTTCACATGGACACTAACGGTAACAATCTCCCACTAAAGGCCAATATGGCCAGAGTAACTATGGGAGAAAAAATAAAGAATGATAAAGAATACCTAAGTGTAAGTATACAAACTATACCTCCCACCTGATGGGCATGTTACACAGTATACAAGTGACTGCGTAAGATCAAGAATCAAGTAACCCCCATCAAGTGACAACAGTGTAGAAAGCTATCATGTGGGAGAGCTTTAGTCAAAACATGTGCAGCATTATCTTGAGTGTGAACCTTCTCAAGAATAATGCTCTCAGTGGCTAAGCAATCTCTAATGAAGTGATACCTCACCTCAATGTGCTTGGTCTTTGCATGATACACCGGATGGCACTCTGACTATCACTGAGCAAGTGAGGTACATGCTGAGGTAAACCCATATCACAAGCAAGACGAGAAAGCCACAATGCTTCCTTATGTGCCTCACTTGCTGCAACATACTCTGCTTCTGTGGTGGAAACAATTGTACATTCTTGAAGACGAGATCTCCAAGAGATAGCACCTCTAGCAAAATGAAAAATGTACCCTGATGTAGACTTACGATTGTCTACACAACTAGCATAGTCAGAATTTGTGTAACCAATAATGGATGCTTTCCCTCTACCTAAGCATAGACACTTGTCCTTAGTGCCACTCAGATATCTCAAAATCATTTTGACCGCTTCCCAATGTTTCTTGCCAGGATTAGACATATATCTGCTCACAACTCCCACTGCAAATGCAATGGCTGGTCTCGTAGCTACCATAGCATACATGAGACTACCAACAGCAGGCTGATAGGGATTTTTGTCATGAATTCCTTTTCCTCATCTAATTTGGGGCAGTCATCCTTGCTCAATTTCACATATGTGGGTAAAGGTGTACTCAATGCCTTTCCACCCTGCATATTGAATCGGTGAAGTACTTTGTATATGTACTCACTTTGAGACAAGTATATGCATCTTTAACTCCTATCACGAGTAATGCGCATGCCAAGAATATGTTTGGCATCCCCCAAATCCTTCATATCAAATGTTTGACTCAACTTCTTTTTGAGAAGTGACAAATCATAAGAGGACTTCCCAACAATCAACATATCATCGACGTAAAGTATCAAGCATATCAAGCCGCCATCAGAACATCTCTTTGTGTAGAGACAATGATCCTCATTGCTTCGAGAATAGCCTTGGGACTTCATAAAAGCATCAAAATTTTGGTACCATTGTCTAGGAGATTGTTTAAGTCCATACAAGCTCTACTTGAGCTTACAAACTAGACTTTCCTTGCCAAGAACTACATAACCTTCTGGTTGTTCCATATAGATCTCATCTATAAGATCTCCATGCAAGAAAGCTGTTTTCACATCCATTTGGACTAGCTCTAAGTCCTCCATTGCAACGAATCCAAGCAACATGCGCAAAGTAGTCATCTTGACCACTGGAGAGAAGATTTCCTCAAAATCAACACCATGTTGTTGCTTAAAACCCTTTGCAACAAGTCATGCTTTATATTTTGGAGAAGCACTATCTGATGTGAATTTCAGTTTATATACCCATTTACATGGTAAAGCTTTTCTGCCCTTTGGCAAAGGTACTAAGTCCCAAGTACCATTCTTGTGAATAGAATCCAACTCACTCTTCATGGCACGCTCCCACTTGACATGATCCTCTGTCTGCATAGCCTCTTTGTAGCAAGAAGGCTCACCGGCATCTGTTAGCATAACAAAATCTAAACCTAGAACATATCTATCAGGTGGATGTGAGACACGTGCAGAACGTTTCAACGCTTGTTGAACAAGAACATGTGCAGACTAATCTGAATGGACATTCCCTTGAACATCCCTATGTGTAGCATTTTTATGCATGCTAATCGGAGGACTAGTATCCTCAACACCACTCTTCTCACTTCAACCTCCTTAATGGGCTGTTTATGCATCTTAGACTCATTAAAAATGACATCACTACTTCTGATCACTGACCGTGTTTCAGGATCCCATAAGCGATATCCAAATTTTCCTTCTCGACCATATCCAAGAAAAATGCATTTCTTTGACTTATGGTCCAACTTTTGTCTAAGATTCTTGGGTATATGAACATATGCTTCACACCCAAAAACTCGAAGATGATCATAATATGGTGGTTTCCCTGTCCATAACTCTTGTGCCACTTTCAGACCTTTTGCAGTACTAGGTGAAAGGTTAATCACATGAACTGTAGTCAATATTGCTTCTGCCCAAAAACCTTGTGAGAGGTTTGCATGATGCAACATAGAGACTACTCTATCTTGAAGAGTTATATTCATCCTCTCAGCTACACCATTCTGTACTGGGGTATAAGGAGCTGTAAACTCTCTACGAATCCCTCTAGACTGACAGAAAAGGCTGAATTCATGTGAGGTATACTCACCCCCAATATCTGAACGTAAAGCCTTAAGCTTAGTTCCTTTTTCAGTCTCAATTGAAGCAAGCCATTTTCTGAAAGTAGGAAATACATCAACCTTTGATTTGATACGATATACCCAGACTTTTCTAGTAGCATCATCTATGAAAGTGACAAAGTAAAGAGAACCACCTAAGGACCTAGTGGGCATAGGACCACACACATCTGTATGAACAAGATCTAAAGGCTGAATTGAAGAATCAAGTTGACCAACTGACATCAAATTGCGTGATAACTGAGGTACATGGCGTACATTATGCATAGTAAATTTTGAACCATCAATGAACTGCACAACCACATCTCCAATCCCCACAACATCACACTGGTAAGAGTCACCAAGTCTCACGGTACCAAGAGACTTTGCTGCATAATTAGAGAACCATTCTCTATGTGGTGTCACATGGAAAGAAGCACCAGAATCTAGTAGCCAGGTGTGGGAAAGAGAATCATCCATAAGTGCCTCAGATGGCACAGTACTATCAAGTGTCAACACATCAGCATCATCAGAAATAGCATTAATTTCTTCAATCTTCACAGTCGAAGTAGATGATGCAGGTAACTGTTTAACATGCCCATCAACCTTCTGTCCTTTACCTTTAGCATTCTTTAATGCATAACAGTCTTTCTTCATGTGTCCTTTCTTATGACAATAATGGCATTCGATATCCCTCTTCCTTGATTTACTTCTACTCTTATTCTGTTGACCATTCTTTTCCTTGTTCTTTTCTCCTGCCACATTGTTGATTCTTTCCTTGGTAAGAATCACGAACATTATATGCATCTCCACTCTGAGTGCCAACCATAGATTTTCTACGAAACTCCTCACTCAAGAGTGCTCCACATGTCATCATAGATGAGTTTACCACCAGGTGCACTGTTGCTAATAGCCATGCAAAATGTATCCCATGATGATGGCACGGTGCATAACAGCAATATTGCTTTCATTTCATTATCCATATCCATTTTTTGAGCTTGTAACTGGGAGAATATAGCATCAAACTCATTTAGATGAGCAGCAACACTATCTGTGTCCTTCATACGAAGGTCATATAATTTTCTCATCAGATACACTTTATTTAATGCCGTGTCTTTTTCATATGTATTGCATAACTTCTTCCAAAGCTCCTCTACACTTTCACAGTCTAATACTGTAAAGTAAACATTATCTGTCAAGTGCAAGCGAATGGTAGATATGGCCATTTCATCTAAGTCATCCCAATCATCTTCGTCCATGTCAGCAGGCTTCTTTGAAATCCCATTTACTGGCTTCCATTGCCTCCTTTGAATCAGCACATCTTTAATCTGATTCTTCCATAGAGCAAAGTTTGTGCCATAAAATTTTTGGATCTCAAAATGTTCTTTGCCCTGCAAGTTATAGCTCCTCCTCGGAACACTAGCACTAGACCCTAATCCACCGGATGTGCCTGAGACCTCTGATGCCATGATCGTAGAGAACTGAATAGAATGATAATGGAGCTAGAAGAGTCCAAACACCAACAAATAAGTGTATCAAGGAGTAAATCGACCACTGTATAGTTGACTAAACCAGAAATCTGGAAAAATTTTGCCAGAGTATCCTCTGCAAAATTAGCATATGACCAGTGTCAAGGTATCATAAAACTGTAAGTACTAACATGTCTACCTGCATAGTGAATCACTGACTCCACTGCATATAATCAGTTACCCAATAGAAGCCAACTAGGCTTATCGAGCACCTATGAACAACTATCATACATCTCCTATGGCGAGGCTGGGTAAGTCTTCCACCTCCATCACCGAAGAGATCCCGACATTTGGGTGTCTCCCAATTAAGAAAACCTCACCACGACCCTCTTTATCAAACGTAAAAAGGCTTTATGCAAAGAACGTAACCGCTATATCAATGACCACATGGACGTACATAAGCGGTATCCACAGAAGCGTACATGGTGTGTATGTGCTCAATATATGCAGTAAAATGACACTAAAAGGCTGAATACACAGCCCAAAAACTAGCCAATAACACCTGCAAGTGTCTGTCAACTCTGATGTTTTAGGCTTTAAAAACTTGCATAAATTTGCGGCGACTGCTCCCACCAAAACTGAAAACCCCTCGAGAAACCTGTAGTTTTACGAGTGTGGCTCAAAATACAGCCCCAAAGGTTGATATTTATTGTCTGAGAAGTACAAGGAACACTCTTCTTGATGTTCTTGGACCTGTGCGAAGAGAACTATGTGCGAAAGTACTCCGAAATGGCTCCAAAAAACACCCCAAAAATTGCTTCAGAAATAGGCTTTGAAAGCAAAAAATGAAGCTTTGAGGGACCAAAACTTGTTCAAGGTAATGTCAACCTTAGTCTTTCCCCTTATTCAAACACCACAAGAGTGTAGCTTAGTGGCAAGAGATTGCCACAGTTAAGCGAGCTCTGGGGGGAACAGTACTGGGATGGGTGACCTCTCGGGAAGTACCGAGAACCTCTATATTCCTTGATCGTTGAGGTCCTCCCTCGCGTGCAGCCAACGGTGCCAACGATGACTTCGGTGACTCAGATGACAAGGTATGCCAAGGTCTATGCCTTGGTCGCCGCCTTGGAGAAAGCCTGGGGGAGGGGGTCGCTTCGCTCGCACAAAAGGAACAAAGCTTTTGCCTCGAACTGCTCTGATACCAGTGAAGTGTTTCAACGGCGATGCACCACAGTGCGCTCTCCTTCTCGAGAGCTCCACGACGATATGCTCGGATTAGAAAATCGAGCTCCTGAGACCGCACACAGTACTACGCACAGAGGCTGTAGAATACGCAGAAAACACAGTACACAGGGAGCACGAAGACAAACTTCTTAGGTCTTACAAATGCGGTCGAACTTACAATCTGTGATTGACCAGGCCACTATATGTTTTATTAAAGAACATATACAAAGAAGTGTCCGGTGGCCATTTGGCCTTTCACATGGACACTAATGATAACAGTCCCATTGCACAAGTTTTGTCCTTAACATATAATTTGCAATATTTGTTAGTTAAACTTAATCGTGTTATTGATTTAAAATGGAAATTATAGAATGTGAAGTAGATAGTTGCAGAAAAGAATGCTATTTTAGCATATAAGGAAGTTTAAATTACAGAACAAATAAATATTCTAAATGACTTGAGATAGTTGATTGAAGCCAAGGATGTGGACTTCCTTCAAAAAGAAGAATAGTCCCAATTTTTGTTGTCTCAGCTTGCAGAAGCTACCATGACCATCCGAAATTTCCTTGAAATGGTACCTTGGACTATGCAGAGGCCAAGGTGAACTTGAGTTTTTGAGAGTGGCAAGCAGAGAAACAAAGCATGATTACAAAAAACAAACAACTTCAATAGAAAATTTAAGAGCTTGAAGATAGTTTGGCTCATAGGGCTGATATTTCTATGGACTAGATATAGGCCATGTAGAGGGCCATAATCAATTTAGAAACTCAACTTGAAGAAAGCAAAGTATAACCAACCATCCTACACGACTAGTTATAGGATGAAAAAGCGAAGATAAAACGAATTCAAGCTGATAATTGCAATTTGCATAATACAATCAATAGTTGTAGATAGAAAAGGAGAGTCTCACTACACAAGTTTTGTCCTTAACACAAAATTTACAAGATTTCTTAGCTAAACTTAATAGTATTACCAATTTAGAATGGCAATCATAGAATGTGAAGTAGATAGTCGCAAAAAAAGAGTACTATTTTGACATATAAAGAAGATCAAATTTCAGAACAAATAAAGATTTAGACTGAGTTGAGACAGTTGATTGAAGCCAAGGATGTGGACTTAGTTCAGAAAGAAGAACAGTACCAATTGTTGTGGTCTTAGCTTGTGCAAGCTACCATGGCTAGCCAAAATTTCCTTCAAATGATATCTCTGATTATGCAGAGGCCAAGGTGGTAGAAGCAACTTTGGAGGCATAGTGGAGAACTACGGAATGTTCTAAACAAGATTTTTAATTTGCGCTCAAGGCGGTTGGTTCTCAGCTCATAGTTATCTTGAAGAATTTTTGTATGATTTGGATGGATTCATGCATCCAGCTTTGAAAGGGGATGATTATTTGCAAAATTGGCATTCCCAATTTATGGGTTCTATCCACCATGCATGTTGGTCTTAGCATGCCGCTAGTGCGAACCCCAAAGTGAAGGATTTATGTGTTCTCTGTTAATAATATGGCATGAAGTCTAGTATTTTAATATAAAGGAAGTAAAAATAATTGATATTCTTTATCAGTAATCCCAATTCTCGAACCCAATTTCTTTGAGAAGTACTCAACAACAAACACACCTATATGTAGATGATCTAACTATAACCAAAAGTGATGATGTAGGTACAAAGTCCATCAAAGTAAAGCTTGGGAAGGAATTCAAAATCTTTGATCTTGTAGTTCTCAAATACTTTCTTGATATTGAAATAGACTTTGTAAAGGAGGGTGTATACTTGACACAAAGGAACTCTTTGTTGGATGTGCTTTAAAGAAAGGAACCATCTAAAATATCTTACGATCACAAAATTAGACATAGCATATGTTGTAGGTGTTTTATCTCAAATTTTTGAATGAACCCATTGATGTTCACTTGAATGAAACAAGGAGATTTCTTATCAACCAAATATTATACCCTTATGAAGATGGATTACAACCTAAAGGCTTTAGTGATGTTGATTGGGCTTGCTCAAAGGAGGACAAAAGGAGTAGGTTCAAAGGTCATCTCTTGAATGTTTAAGAAGGAACCCACATTTGATTTTTCTTATAGAAGTTGGGTACAAGGTCTTAGCCCTTAGTACATGTGAGATCATGTGGTTTAAGAAGTTATTCACAGACTTGGATTTCTTATAGGGGCATGCTCAAGTGAATTGAAGAAGCTTCATTATGAATATGTTTGGTTGTCCCATGATCAAAGTACCAAACATCTAAGTCTGCCGCAGAGATACATTGCTCATAAGAAGATGGGTCATAGCTGCAAACAACAGTAAATGCCCATTCTCCATTCTAAAGAAGATTAGCAGACTCTGTTTTAGGTGTAGAGGCCTTTGCAACAACCATTCCAACCTCCCTTTTCTTTGCCTCCTTTGCAACCAATTTAGGATAACTCTTTATGACTTGATCATTCACCTTATAGTATTTGCAAAACTATTTTTGCTTTTCTATTTCCTTGCCATCTTGTCTTCCTTCTTTGACTGTGTATCATTAGCGGATTTCTACTTACTAGTAGATGAGCTCCATTTACCTTTGCCCTTTTGACTAGCTAAATAGCTTGATCTACAATATGCATAATTGACATGTTCTACCTAGACTGATCTTCTCGCAACAAAAGAAAGACTAACTCCTCAAATGTTAAGGCATTTGGATTGCCTTTCATGATCAATTGAAGAGTAAAAGCAAAACTCTGATATGAATCTAGAAGTCAGTTACAAACAATCTGCACAAGTGAACTATCTAGCAAGACTCTTTCAAATATTTGATCTCTGTCAAAAAAATGTACATAAAACCTCATACATTCATATGCTCAAGAGCAAATGTGAGGAATAGTGGCATGTTTGTCATGCAAAGCTATCAACATGTGTGCTTGAGCATCTCTGCCATCCCAATGAAGTTGCTCTTCAGTAGATGCAACAAGAACTGTAGCACGACCAAGAAATTGAAGATCATTATCTTCAATGCCATCTACATCACTTTCAATAACTATATTTGTAAGTGTAGTAGGCTATTTTTCAACACCTTGCACAATATTCCACATTCCTTTTGTTAACAATAGATGACACATCATATATGCCCATAATTGGTAATTATTACCATTCAACTTATCCTCAACAACCAACATATGAAATACATCATTGCTTTCAACCATGGCTAGTGACTAAATACCATGGTGGAGAAACATGATTGTATCTCAAAAAGTTGAAGAGTGACACCATGTTTGAGCTCTCTTGAACCTATAGCAAACTTCAAGGCACTTGTATTGGCGAATCGAAACATGTATATATGTTTGGCACAAAAGGATTAAATTGCTTGCATAGTCACTCCATTAGTGCATTCGAAGGCCGAAACGAGCTCATATCATCAATACCACATAATGAAGCTGTTTTGAACTCCCAATCGCTCTGATTATGCTCACCAATTTTTGTGTGATTCTAAAAATGTGATCAAAGGGGTGTCTATGAAACCCTATATGAAGCGGCAACCTACTTTAATACCAATTATTGGAGTTCGAGGTCTGCAGAAGCAGACGAACAACACAAGGAAGAAGAAGAAACTTGAAGCACAAGACAATACAAAATGTATTACCAAGTGAATGTACAAGAGATAAATGGCCTTTTAGGGTTATAGGCATACATACAAGCTAGGAAAAAAACCTCCTAGAGGGAAAAAAAGTGCCACAGTGGTCTTGAGTGTGTTCATAGACCACTTCTAAAATATATCAATAATCCTCCTGAAAGCAAAAGATTTCTAGAATATAAGTAATGAAGAGTGTAGCTTTTGCAGTGAAGGGAAAGTTCAATTATTCACTACAACTTTCACCCCTCTAAATCTTTATGAAAAAAGCTTTCCTTAAATAGTGTTGTGGGACAAGACAATACAATAGGTTGTAGAGGATTTCCAAAGGTGCATGCTGCCAAGTATTGCTCATCTTAGGATAGCATCAAAGGAACTCATTGTGACACCTTGGTTGAAATATGGTGCCTCTAGCCACATACCCAAGGAGGTCTTCTTCAATGAACTGCAAAAAATATGGAAGGTTATCCAACTGGCTTTATGAACTTCTAAGAGTAATCGGTATAGAACATGATAAAAGATTTGTTCTAGATTTCCATCCTTTGAATGTCTCTAGAATTTTCTAGGTTCTATAAATACTCAGAATGAATAACTTTATCTTTGAATTTTGTGTTAAGCTCATTTCAAAATATGACACAATCATTTTGTGTCCACCCCCAACATTCCAATTAGTATCCATGTCATTCTTGGGTCTTCTTAGATGTCTCTCCTTACTTCAGTAATTCTACCCCTATAGCAGCTTGCCCTTTGTATTCATCTCCTTCTAAGTCTGGACTGGGAGGTACTTAAAGTACCAATTCTTTGTCGGTGGAGTTGTAGTGATGATGGTTGATCCAACGTTTATGCAATGGTTGCTTTTGAAGTTTGTACCTGGTGTTGCAAGGCCTCCATCTATTGCTTCAATTCCTCAATCTTTGTTGTTGTATTGATGACTATGATAATAATGCCCATAGGAGTCAAGGGTTCCATTTGTGTTTCTTTGAGAACATTAAGCTCCTCTGTTTGTGCCTCATGTGCTTCTAGTAAAGCAATATAATCACCTAAGACTACTTTCATGGTGTCCGATGGTATATAAACAAAGCACAATGGTATGGTGGATTCATTAGTTTCCCCTACCATGATATCAGCAAAGCAAGACGGCATGGTGGATTCATTAGTTGCCCCTATCAGAGTTTTTAGGTTCTCTTGGTTTTCTTTTGAATTCTAGTATGCTCTTCATGAGTTGTAGTGAGATGGCACTTCAACATGTGAATGTTCATTTGTAAATGGTTGTCATTGGATTGTGCCTCACAAAGAGAATCTTCAATAGTCCATAAATCCTCTTTGATGTTTTCTCATTCTTCAATCATGCATTGTGACCTTCCTTCAAGTAAGATTCACTTAAGCTAGAATTTTCCATCACATCTATCTATCTATCTATCTATCTTTCTTTCTTTCTATCTATCCATCTTTCTATCTATCTATCTATCTACCTATCTACCTATCTACCTATCTATCTATCTATCTATCTATCTATCTATCTATCTATGTATCTATCTATCTATCTATCTATCTATCTATCTTTCTATCTATCCATCTATCTATCTATCTATCTATCTATCTATCTATCTATCTATCTATCTATCTATCTATCTATCTTTCTTTCTTTCTTTCTTTCTTTCTTTCTTTCTTTCTTTCTTTCTTTCTTTCTTTCTTTCCTTCCTTTTATCTATCTATCTATATATCTATCTATCTATCTATCTATATATCTATCTATCTATCTATCTATCTAAATATCTAAATATCAATCTATCTATCTATCTATCTATCTATCTATCTATCTATCTATCTATCTATCTATCTATCTATCTATCTATCTATCGATCTATCGATCGATCTATCTATCTATCTATCTATCTATCTATATATATATATATATATATATATATATATATATATATATATATATATATATATATATATATCCAACTATCCATCTATCTATCTATATATATATCTATCTATCTATCTATCTATCTATCTATCCCTCTCTCTATCTATCTATCTATCTATCTATCTATCTGTCTGTCTGTCTGTCTGTCTGTATGTATGTATGTCTATCTGTCTGTCTATATATCTATCTATCTATCTATCTATCTATCTATCTATCTATCTATCTATCTATCTTTCTATCTTTCTATTTATCCTTCTATCTATCTATCTATCCATCCATCCATCCATCCATCCATCTATCTTTCTTTCTTTCTTTCTTTCTTTCTTTCTTTCTTTCTTTCTTTCTTTCTTTCTTCCTTCCTTGCTTTCTTTCTATCTATCTATCTATCTATCTATCTAAATATCAATCTATCTATCTATCTATCCATCTATCCATCTATATATATATATATATATATATATATATATATATATATCGATCTATCTATCGATCTATCTGTCTATCTATCTGTCTATCTATCTATCTATCTATCTATCTATCTATCTATCTCTCCCTCTCTCTCTCTATATATCTATCTATCTATCTATCTATCTATCTATCTATCTATCTATCTATCTATCTGTGATTGTAATTTATTGTTCTATCCTGACAACAGATTTTTATTCTTCCCCAACTTGTTGTTGGAGTTAGACGTCTGTGGAAGCACACGAACAGCACAATAAAGAAGAAGCTTGGAGCTTAACACACAATACTGAATGTATTACCACTAGAATGTACAAAGATAAATAACCCGTTAGGGCTATATGCGTATATACAAGCGGGGGAAAAAGAACTTCTAAAGAGGAAAAAAAGTGCCCCAACTGTCCTAGTGTGTTCACATACATCACTACCTAAATATATCAACAAATCCCACCTGGGAGTGATGCGGTGAACAAGGAGCTGGAACTCATGTATAAGGAAGTGCCAAGCTATGTGGAATCAATCCACAAAAGGAACTAAGCCCAAAGCTTTGTGAAAAGCTTCAAACTTCTCCCTAGCCAGATCCTTCGTAAAAAGGTCTGCAATGTTCTCCTGCATGGGCACATATGCCAAGCTGATCTCTCCAATAGAGAAGCTCTCCCTGACATAATGATAATGCACCTCAATGTGCTTAGTGCGAGCATGGAACACAAGGTTCTTCGCAACTCCCAATGCACTCTAACTATCAGTGAAGATGGTGGTGGTAGACGACTGAACAACACCCAAATCAGCCATAAGGCGTCTCAGCCGAAAGTTGCCCTATACTTAGCCTCACAACTAGAAGTGGCCACCGTAGGTTGCTTCTTGCTCAACCAAGATATACATGAGCTATCTAGCATGAAGCAAAAGCCACTAGTGGACACACAAGTGTCATAGCAACCAACCTAGTGAAAATCAAAAAAAGCATGTACATCTGGTGGTAGTGATTCCCCCTTGGAATAAAACAATCCAAGGAGTCAGGTACTACTCAAGTAGTGAAAGATGCACTTAACCGCCTGCCAATGCTTAACACCTGGGCAATGCATAAACTTGCTCATCTGTGAGACAACAAACTTAATATTTGGCTGAGTAATGCATAAGTAAATCAAGCATCCAACAACTTATTGATAGAGAACAGCATCAAATGCATCTCCAACATCATGAAGACTCAATCGTAAACCTGTTTCCATAGGAGTGGGAATAGGTTTCGAGTCGTCAAGGCTAAAACACTATAATAATGTGTCAATATATTTCCTTTGACACAAAGCTATTCCGCCATCAACTTGCATAAACTAATTGTCCAAATAATGATGCAAATGCCCCAAATCAGAGGTCCCAAATGAGGCATGTAGATCAGCCTTAAAATCAGCAATATGCTTCTCATGAGGACCAGTGAGCAGCATGTCATCAACATACACAACAATGATCGAAAGTACATCATTCTCACGCTTAACATATAAGGTTCTCTCAAGTGGAGTATTCTTAAAACCATGTGCAATCAGATAGGCATGTATCTTTTCATACCAAGCACGTGGTGCTTGCTTTAAACCATATAATGCCTTCTTTAACCTGTGCACTTGGTTTTCATGCCCTTTCTACACAAATCCACGGGGATGAAAAACATACACTTCTTCATGCAAGTCACCATTCAGAAATGCAATTTTAATGTCCAACTGATATACATTCCAACCATGATAATCTACAAGTGGACAGATGCTATGAACAGTAGTCATTCGACAAGTAGGAGCAAAGCTCATCAAAATCAATGCCTCTTTTCTGTTGATAACCCTTTGCAACGAGCCTAGCCTTATACCTGTCAACTGTTCCATCAAGCTTACGCTTCAGCTTGTATACCCACTTAGGGCCAATGGACTTCTTGCCAAGAGGCAAGTCACATAAAGACCAGGTACCATTCTTCATTATAGCATTATATTCAGATTACAGAGCAGCCATCCAATTTTCTGAATTTTATGCTTCATCAAACGAACCAAGCTCAATTTCATCACAGAGACTAGATACAGCCATAGCATACCAATCTAATGCAAAAGAGGCACTATGAGAGCCTGAACGAGTACGATATGACAAAGGTGCATCTAATTTGTTATCACGCAAAGTCTACACCAACCATTTTGGCATAGTTTTTGCATCCTCAATATCAGTTCTCTCATCAACAAGTGCATCATGTAAATCTGCATCAAAAATGGAATGATTTGCATCATTATATGAAACCTGTAAAGGCTGAGAAGTTACCTCATTAGGACCACCACTAGATTGTCCACTTGTAAGAAGAGGCAGCAATGCACCATACATGTCTTTGGAGCTAATCGATGTCTCCTTAGTACATGAAAGTAATGGTAGAATAGCATCTTCCACAAAAACAATATCACGACTAACCAAAATGCATTTAGTATGTGGATGATACAGACGATAGCCTTTGCTTTTCGAACTATACCCAACAAAAATACAGTTCACTGCTTTATCATCCAGTTTTTTGCGATGTTATTCAGGCACTAATGCATATGCCAGGACAACCAAAAACACGTAGATGAGCAACAAATGGCTTGCGACCATGCCAAGCCTCATATGGATTGATAGATTGCATTGCTTTAGTGGGACACTTGTTAAGTACATATGTTGCACATAGCAACCTCAAGCCAGAAACCATGTGGTAAAGCCTGACTCTTGACCATACACCTCGCCATCTCCATGAGTGACCTGTTCTTCCATTCAGCAACTCCATTTTGTTGAGGTGTATACGGCACTATACATTGATATTTTATCCCACATTCAGCCAGAAATGCATTAAAATCAGAAGACATATATTCCCCCCCTCGATCAAAACAGAGGGTGCCATTTTACATGTTGCCAATTTTCAGCCAAAACCAAGAACTGCTTGAAGCACATAAATACTTCGGACTTTGCCTTCAATGGATATACTCATGGATGCCTAAAAAATCATCGATGAAAGTCACGAAGTAAAGATAGTCCCCAAAAGAAGGTGTCTGCATAGGACCATATACATCACTATGAACAAACTGCAATTTCTAAGTAGCTTGAACTTAACCATCCTTTGGAAAGGAGGAACACTACATTTTGCCCAAAATACATCTTTCACATACATGTTTGCCGGATGGCTCAAGTTTGGGCAAAGAGGATACCATTTCAAATTTCTATAGGTATAGCAAACTAGCAAAATTCAGATGACCAAAGCGTGCATGCCAAAGCTTTGCATTTGACATAGCCTGAGAATCATGTACTGCACATGCTGAATCATTCATAGATTTTTCATAGTCTATGAGCTTATACAGCCCACGACATAAAATGTCAGAAGCAAATAATCACTTCGCCACTTGACAGATCATGAAATGTACATGTGACATCAACAAATTTCACAACCAAGCCAATCTTGGCTAATGCAAAAATTGATAACACATTTTTCTTGATCCCTAGCACAAATAAAGCATCTGACAATGTAGAAGAACTACCATCAGTAGTAGTCAGAATTATCTTACTAACTCCCATAACAGGATAAGAGGAGTTGTTAGCCCATGTAATAGTATTCCTTGTAGAGGTAGGCTCAAGCGAGGTGAAGAAATTATGCTACGAGGTAATATGTTTGGTTGCCCCACTATCAAAGTACCAAACACTTGAGTCTATTGCAAATATACACTGCTCATGAGAAAATGGGTCAACTACAAATAGTAGAAACACACATTCTTCATTCTATACAAGATTAGCACTCTGTTTTTGGTGTAGAGGCCTCTACAACAACCATTCCAACCTCTTTTTTCTTTGCCTCTTTTGCAGCCAATTTTGGAGAGTTCTTTATGACATGATCATTTCCTTTACACTACTTACAAAAAGAATTTTTGCTTTTCTGATTTCTTCTCATCTTTGTCTTCCTTCTTCGAATGTGCAACATTTGCAGATTTCTGCTTACTAGTAGATGAGCTCCATTTACCTTTGCCCTTCTAACTAGCTAGGAAAGCTTGATCTGCAACACGCATAATGGACATGTTCTGCCTATATTGATCTTCTTGCAACAAAACAAAGACTAACTCCGCAAATATCAAAGGCATTTGGATTGCCTTTTTTCATCAAACGAAGAGTAGAAGCAAAACTCTGATATGAATCAGGAAAACCATTGAGAACGGTCTACACAAGTGAGCTATCTCGCATAACTTCATCAGCATAAATCAACTATTCCTTCAAGTCTTTGACCTTTGTCAAGAAATTGTCCATAGAATCACCTTCATTCATGTGCTCACTCTCAAGCTCTTTTCGGAGGTAAACAACATGAGCCTCATACAAAGTGGTAAGTGTATCCCAAGCATCCTTAGCTGTTCTGCAAGAGTGAATGTGAGGAATAATGGCACGTTTGATAGACAAGGCTATCAACAAATGTGTCTAAGCATCTTTGCCATCCCAACGAATTTGCTCTGCAGTAGGTGCAGCAAAAACCGCAACACAAACAAGAATCTGCAGAGTATCACCATCTTCGACATCATCTCCATCACCTTCAGTACCTATATTTGCAAGTGAAATAGAACGTTTTTCAACACCCTGCACAATATTCCACAATCTTTTTGCGACCAATACATGACGCATCATATAAGCCCATAATGGGTAATTCGTACCATACAACTTATCCTCACCAACCAACATACGAAATATATCACTACTTTCAGCCATGGCCACTGACTAAAATACCTTGATGTAAAAAATTGACTGTATCTCAAAAAGTTGAAAAGAACTACCCTGTCGAGTTTTGCTAAACCTATAGTAGACTTTGAGACGCTTATAGTAACGAACCAAAATCTGTATATATCTTTGGCACAAAAAGACAAAATAGCCTACATAAGCGCTACGATAGTGCGTTGAGGCTGAAACGAGCTCAAATCGCGATTTTGGCACCACAACCGAAGTTGTTTTGATCTCCTAATACTGGAGAGGTGTTGATGATGCCCTTTATGAAGCGACAACCTGCTGTGATACCAATTATTGGAGTTAGACATCAGCAGAAGCACGCGAATAGCACAAGGAAGAAGAAGAAGTTTGGAGCACAACACACAATACTTAATGTATTACCACTAGAATGTACAAAGATAAGTAACCCGTTAGGATTATATGCATATATGCAAACCGAGGAAAAAAACCTCCTAAAGAGGGAAAAAAGTGCCCTAGCAATCCTAGTGTTCACACACATCACTACCTAAATATATCAACACTTGCAAGGTGATGAATTGTACCTTCATAGAATGTCCTCATGGAGTCGAGAGGAGTGGCAAGAGTGGAAAAATAGATTTATTGACCAACCATTTGGGTGGGAAACGGTAAGAGGTTTGGTGGTGATTGAACAAGGTGAAATCTTCAGGGGGAAATCTTGTTTGACTCCATGAATGGGAGGGGAATCCAAACACTCAATTGGGCCTTGCAAGGCTCAAGGTACCCATGTTGAGATCTCAAGCAAGACCATAACCATTATCTTTGCTAAAATTCAATTTGATTCGTCACTCAAGCTTAGCACATATTTCATGTAATTAGTGGTGTCCTCAATCTTAGCTTAAGTGGGCTCCTCCATTAGGTATTCAGCTCTAATCAAGATCCCATACGCGGATCCCATTAGAGCTTCAAAACATTTTACTTAATTTTAGTGATTGATTATGTCTACATGACTTAAGTTTCTCCAACATAAAGCTCTTTGCACCATAATCACTGCCTTGAATGCCACCTACCTATCACATGCCTCATAAGACTCACCTACGAAGCAACTTGAGGCTATGCTTTAAACCCTAGGTTCCACCTATCACCATCTTCGTTGCCTCACTCTTGCTATAGTCCCCCGCAATGCCAAGGTTGCAAGTTTCATTGACACCCTTCATCTAATGCTTGAAAGTGCATCCAAGAAATTATACGAAGAGTTGAAAAAGGTGCTCAATCAATCTTTAGACAACTCTCACACTAAACACTTTGACATCCTCTCTTTCGAGAATAGAGAGACAAGTTAAATACCACCTATCACATTTTACTATTTTGTGTTATGAGATTTCTTAGTCTAACTTCGGTATTAAGGATACAATGATGCACAAATCCACCAGCGATTAGACCAAGGTTGTAAAATCCCCCAAATATCTCCCCTAAGGTCAAAAGCTAAGAACACAAAATACAAGAGCCCACCCTTTATTGGTTGAAATTTACAAGAGCCGAACTTTACTAGTTGGAAGGCCATAGATCACTAGCCCAAAGGTAGGGGCTGTCCTACAACATGTGGGGATTAAACCTCCACGATCAATCCTCAAGGAATCACAAGTTAATATACAACAACCACCAAAGGAAAAAAAAAGCTACAATGCTATTTTTATTTTTCTTCCTAAAACCTAATCTAATCATACCTATGACGTGTTAACGAAGTGAGGCCTAGGCATAACTTCTCTCAATGTGCCACAATAGATGAAAACAAAATTGAGAAGCACATGCTTGCAAACTATCGAACAATAACATATATAAGATCAATTTTTGGCACTAATGCCAATGTGTTGCATCATAGACCACACCAATCTCTTACGAACTCAAAGACATCAAGTCCAACATCCGCAATCCATAAATATCAATCCAAAATGATTATTGATGGTATGAAGGCCACACGATTGCGACAAGATGAGAAAGAAGACACGCATATAGGCAAGCATGCACACAAGCAACCTCTTTCACATGCAAGATAAGTCCACAAACTCAGTTTCGATTCACAAGAGAAAGGAGAAAACAAGAGAAAGGAGAAAACAAGCCAAACTAAGAGTTACAAATGAGAGAACCCATTGTCTTTCATAGGCATATTAGAACATTAGACCATGTTCACATTCTAATTTCTGCCCTAGTAGAATTATAATCCTAGAGCTACCTTTGGGCTCCAATTCTAGCTTTGAAAAATGTGTTGCAGAGCTAGACGCTTCAGCAATCACCTCAAAAGCATGAGGGCTCTTTAGCCTTTACATGTGGAGGCATTTTATACAAATAAGAAGGTATTTTTGTGGGCCCCATTGGCTCTATCTTTGTCCATGTACCAGAACTGACACGTCCTTTTCCTCCATGCTTGCTCTTCTTCAGAACCGCCTTCCATCTTCTCGGCCCTTTGCTTCATTTTAATCATTTCCATGTGCCCTTTTACTCCAGAAATATACTATCTATCCTTATTTAGGTCCAACAAGACGGTACAATTCAAGAATCTTGATGTAAATGTGCAATAAATGTTGTTTCTTGTCATGGTCCTTCCTCCCTATTGACCATTGCCTTGCGTTGTGGACTCCACTTTGTAGTAACTCAAATACCATACCACATGGTATCATGAAAGGGGTTGCCTTGGAAAAAAATGGGAACTGATTATGATAACCACAAAGAGAGAGAGCCAGAGTCTAAAACTAGCATAGCACAAAAGGATAGAGAAAGACAGCCTAGTACACACATATGACACTGGTTCCCTGCCTTACGTTTTGCTTTAGATGCAGGTACCTTACACATGACATGGAAGCCCCTTGGCCGATGGAAGCAAAGATACGGCAGCGATACAAACTGCCCACTTGTTACAAGTCAAATATGTGCTGAAGCTCATTCGACAACACTCCCTATGATGCAAATAAATCAACATTGCTCGGACTAATGCATAAAGCAATGTAAACATGTGTCAAGGCCCATACTGGGAAGCAAGTCAAGGTTTAAACCTTTCTGAGGGGTGGAAAAAGATAAAAGAGTATATCTTTATTCGCTCCAAACATGCAACGAACATCAAAACTATAATCCATATTACTTCTCAAGTTCTTTGATCTCATCTAGGAGAATGTGATGGTCATGACGTTTATTTTATGAACATGATTGAAAATGTTGTCCTTCAGTGTAGTTAGATGGAGCAAAACCATCACCGCATCAAACAATGTCCCTTTTATTGGAGGAAATCAATTTCCTACATAGCTTGCACTTACTCTATTTATAGCTTCTCCCCTTGGGACCGTATGACAATGAAGCCAGGATGGGGCTACGGGGCATCCCCTTGTTGCTATGAGAGGGATTTGGAACAAGGACTATTTTCCTGGTTGGAAAACAATCTTCAAATGTATGATGAACTCTGACCAAATGATAGAAAGCAGCAGTTACTTTAGTACTGCCACCTAACCTGGACGCATACGATAGCCAATATGTTGTGTCCATGTAAGCGACATTAATGCTTCTTGCTGATTTAGTACTGCCACCTAAGCTGGATGCATGAGATAGCCAATATGTTGTGTCCATGTAAGCGACATTGATGCTTCTTGCTTGATGAAGCAGCTGCTGAAGAACCCAATAAACACCCAGCCATGAAGAAACATCAGACATTCATTCTTCTTATAAAATACATACAGCCATTGTACAAAAAGCTTTTATAAAGTCAAAAGTGTCGATCCACCAGATTACTCAATTCCATCCATAACTATTCTTCGAAAAAGCCTCATGTTGTCCAATGCCAGTAGCATGCTGGTTTAATTGTCCACTCAACCTCTGATGTCAAAAAGGGAAAAGGGGAAGAGGAAATGGGGGAGAGTGGGTGGGTAGGAGGTTGTGTGTGAATCCCCACAACCTACAGCAGGGACTTGGAGAGCCCATGCCTTTGGGCATGTGCTGGAGTTCCTACAAAGGGTTTTCAGGACAATCTCTCCATGCTATCATCAAGTATTCCCATGGTGGATCTTTTGACTACTTACCAGCCCGCTTCAAGCATTTCTTACGTTGAAGCTTCCTAGCCAGTTCCTGCAAGGTGCATTAGCGTGCACCTTTCCTACATTGGCAAACCTTCAGATTTTGTACATTAATCGCAGGCCTGAGTGGCCTCCATGGTGGTCTCTTAAACTGGTTCTGGCCATGTGGATCTGCAGGTATCGCATGTATGTGTAGCTGTTTGGTGTCTTCAATCCTACTGCTTGGTGTCTTAAGGTCCTGTTGACCACATGGATCTGCATGCATCACAGGTAAAGCTGTTTGATGTCTTCAATTCTACTGCTTGGTGTCTTCTGGTTCATTGGTGTGATATGAGGACCATCAGGCACTGTACTTTCTTAGAACTTATTTTGAGCAGTGCTAAGCATTCTATCCCAGCCTTATGAAATTACAAGGTTTCCCACATGTGGAGTCCTTAACTTCAGATGGTGTAATTTCAAAGTTCACACCTCAGAAAATGTAGACCACTAATTAAAACTTCCTTTATAAAAGGAAAAAAATCCTCCTGTTCTCTCCCTCAAGTGGTTCGAAAGATCCTCAATGAGCTAAATCTAACCATGCCCCAATAATTTGTAATTACCGTGGTATGCAGTAGGGATCAAACCCCTCCCCAAAAAATCTCTCTCTCTCTCTCTCTCTCTCTCTCTCTCTCTCTCTCTCTCTCTCTCTCTCTCTCTCTCTCTCTCTCTCTCTCTCTCTCTCCTCTCTCTCTCTCTCTCTCTCTCTCTCTCTCTCTCTCTCTCTCTCTCTCTCTCTCTCTCTCTCTCTCTCTCTCTCTCTCTCCCTCTCCCCCTTTCCACCCCCCTCCCCTCTCCCTTCCACCCCCCTCCCCTCTCCCTTCCACCCCCCTCCCCTCTCCCTCCCTCCCTCCCTCCCTCCCTCCCTCCCTCCCTCCCTCCCTCCCTCCCTCCCTCCCTCCCTCCCTCCCTCTCTCTCTCTCTCTCTCTCTCTCTCTCTCTCTCTCTCTCTCTCTCTCTCTCTCTCTCTCTCTCTCTCTCTCTCTCTCTCTCTCTCTCTCTCTCTCTCTCTCTCTCTCTCTCTCTCTCTCTCTCTCTCTCTCTCTCCCTCCCTCCCTCCCTCTCCCTCTCTCTCTCCCTCTCGAAGCGATTAACGTCTCTGCCCTCGACGATTAGGTTTCCGCCATCCTCTCTCAGCAATTAGGGTTACTTACCTCAGTGATTAGGTAGGGCTCATCTCCTCACGGATTAGGGTTTCTGTCATCGATCAGAGTCTGTACCAATTTCAGCTCTCTCTCTCTCTCTCTCTCTCTCTCTCTCTCTCTCTCTCTCTCTCTCTCTCTCTCTCTCTCTCTCTCTCTCTCTCTCTCTCTCTCTCTCTCTCTCTCTCTCTCTCTCTCTCTCTCTCTCTCTCTCTCTCTCTCTCTCTCTCTCTCATGGCTTCCCCTTCGACGAAAGTTACATTTACGAGAACTAATAAGCGACTGAAGCATATTGAGAGAGAGATGAAGGAATGGAAAGCGGAAGCGGTGAAAGAAAAAGAAGCCATGCTCAAGTCATGGAATGAAGAACGAGAAGAGATGCGAGGTGAAATTGATAGACTCAAAGGGAAAGTCTCAACCCTCGAACAACAGTTGATGGAAGTGGAGGCATCTCGTGTTCTCGAAGAAGGTGAAATTCAGCCTTCGGTGATAGAGGATCTGAACGATATAAAAGAATAGGTACGGACCATCAAGGAAGATGAGGAGAAGAAGTCATGGGCTGCAATCATATCCGAAACGCAAAAGAAAGTACAAGAGGCCGAAAAATGGATTGAAGTGGCTAAGAAAGGGAAAAGTAAGGAAGCTCCTTGTACACCTACTCTTATAAACATGACCCTCGAAGAGGAACAAAGAAGGCGGACAAGGGCACTACATGTGAGAGTAACCGGCCTCAAGGACATAAATGATGTGGAAAAGGAGGTCAAAACTCTCACATCCATGATGGGGATGGAGAAGCTTTTGCATACAAAGGCATGGAGAGTAGGCAAGAAAAGCGAAGGCCTTGGAGACTCTTCAAAGGAGAGAGCTCTTATATTGCGCTTTCCTTCATTGGAAGAGAAGAAGGAATTCTTGAGGAAGAGACCAATTCTCAAGAAGACAAGTATTTTCCTTGGCGATGACCTCACTCTCTCACAGCTTGCGCATATGAGAGAGGTAATGCCAGAGATTAGAGCGGCACGAGAGAAGGGAAAGCTAGCCTTCTACAGAGATGGTCGGGTGGTGATTCTCGAGCGACGCACTACATGACGGTGCGAGACCTATGGGACCACATTGAAGATGGCTACTTGGAACTGTAATGGATCTATGAGGTTGGACATTGGTGCATTTGAGGACAGTTTCAGAGATAGAGACATTGTTTTCTTCTCAAAGACCCACGGGGCCCCTGGACAATTGATGCCGCATGTGGTGGGATATAGATGGGAGACAGCCCACAGACTAAACGCGAGATCGGGACATGGGACTAGAGGGTCAGGAGGAGTAGCAGTGCTATTCAGAGAGGAGTTGCAACCACTACTACATATCGTACGGAGAGATGAGGATGCTCGATATATGTGGGTGAGGCTGAGAGCTGACACAAGTCGATTTTTATACATTGCCATATGTTACTTCCCTCCCAGTACGTCTGTATATGCTGCACCCAGCGGGCAATCACCTTTCTCTCTTCCAGATGATGATATTTGAGAGTTCTCTAAGGATGGTGATATCATTCTCCTAGGGGACTTCAATGCCCGAACGGGCAACTCACATACAGTCTTCTACGACACTTCAAATGAGATGCTTAGAGAGATGGATGTGGGTGAGCTGGGGCTCGACAGATGCTCGCATGATAGAGAGAAGAAAGAGTATGGGAGATATCTCATTGAGATGACGACTACGCATGGGTTAGCCATACTTAATGGCCTACACCGATTTCCTAGGGCAGCTGGTTTCACTTGCTTTCCACATAGACATGGAGCCAGTACAGTGGACTATATCATGACACAGCCAACTTCATCCCCTACATTCAAGATTTCACAGTGGGAGCTAGACCAATGGGTGTAGCTGTGGATCATGCTCTTTTGACACTATCAGTCTCTTTTCAGTACAGTACAGCCCAGACATCAGTAGGCAGGTCACATACACGTTACACATTTACACCAGAGACTGATTCCATTTATACAAAGGAGATTTGGGACCGTCTACGCACAGTTGGTTCAGGTCTCTCACTGGAGGAGTGCACCACTACTGACGGAGGCATTGCATAGTGCCGCATCAATGGCATATCCACACACCCGGCCGGTTCGGAGGTGACAATCTAGGAGCATGCCCTAGAATAGTTGGTATGACAAGGAATGCAGAGAGATGAGAGCCAAGAGGAATCTTCTGCTAGGAGTTATCATTTACTGAAAGTCTCAGATTGCTTTCCGTCGCCTTGTGAGACGAAAGAAGCGGGCTTACCTGGCTCGGTTGGAGCAAGATTTATATCAGATGTTCTTGAGCACGGACTCAAGAGAGGCATGACGACTTTTTCATGAGCACTCCACTCCCCCAACGATTACTTCACCTGATGTATGGGGTCAGTATGCGACATCGCTATATATGGTTCCTGGACAGGAACCCCTTCCGGGCCCTACATAGCCGTGCCCAACCACGAGCACTTT
>CM035413.1:117541590-117719090 GCA_020310875.1 Ceratopteris richardii
ATTCCAGGATAAAGCAGTTCGGACTTAGTTTCCTATACTTGAATAACTCTTCAGCATACAATATTCTCCAAAATGTAAGGGATCATTTAAACCTGCAAGTTTATCATCCCCATGAAACACTTGACATACGGAGAGGCTGAATAGGATAATTGTCAATTACCGAGAATGATGAATGATGTGATGTAGTACAAAGAAAGATTGTACTTTTTCCACAAACTACAGAGATTATGAATTTCCAAAGATCAGATAAAGACATTTCAAATGAGGTAGACATAATAAGAAGTTTGTACAGAGAGATTTTCCGTACACCTGTAGAAATGATCCTATTCACTGAAGCACTGCACATACATGCACAATATCAGATATGATATATCACAACAGAACTTCATGAATGAAATATGATACAATGCACAAACATGCACAGAAGCAACCAAGGATCAAAGACAATTTACTCACTGTGACAGCATGAGATACAATAACATTATTCCATGACATGATATTCAAACCCCTGGACATTTTTAAACTCAACTGAAGACGAGAACCATTAGCATCTAGCAACACTTAAAAGGCTACAAAACATGGTTCATGTCATTCTTCAATCCCATTATGTTCCCTCTAATCTTCGTCTTCAGCTTCATTCTCTGCAATGTTGAAGTATCTTAACTCATACACGTTCCTGTCTTTATTAGATGCAATAACTCGAAGCCAATCCCTCACGTTATGCTTCTTTAGATACTTCTTTGTAAGGTACTTCAGATACCTGTCACATTCAGGTTCATGACGTTTGTTATTTGATTCAAGATCACCACAGCAAACACTTATAAACAGCATTAGCAACAGAGACTACCTTTCAATCCACAAAAATAGCACACAAATAAAATGCAAATTGTATAGAGATATGAGTCAACCAAAAAACACAAATATGATGAATAACACAGCAGAAGGAGGAAGGACACAGTCATAGTTAAGATCTGAGAATCCTAATTTATTTCTGCATCATCTGTGGTACCTCAATTATCATATCCAATGAGAAATAGGACTGCACAAAAGAAGCTCGCTCAGATTAAAGGAATTGAGATTCCTGAGATTCCTCACATGAAGTCAGAATCATGGAGTCTACTTCATATACATGAACGAGAATTCACATCATTCACTATAATGGATCGAAGGGGCAAAAATCAATTATGTCCTATATATCTTGTGTCCTAGTATCTTTGAGCCTCCTTCAACTTGACAAAAGGCCTTCATTGTAAAATGCAGTACTTTGATCAAGAAAATAAGTTACTGATATCATTTTCCCCGGAGAGAAGTCAAGTCATTGTATACCTATACAAGTTCAGATTTCTTTAAATTTATAAAGCTAAAGAAACAGAAATGCAGCTATATTTAAAAAAAACAGCAATGTAACATGCAAAGGAATAAGATGAAGATAAAATGCCAAACGCATAAAACATATGAAAAGAACCAACTCAAAAATGAAATATCCTCTCGAATTAAATTAATAGGTCTGAATACAATAAACGACAATAATAGATTTAAGAACATACCATAATAACAATATTAATAAACATACTTTCAGCTTTGTACTTTCAAAAAGAAAATAAATAAACACTTCTTTTTTTTTTAAATGAATGTTTGTCCAATCAAGAAGCATATGATTCAGCAAACTTCATCATGCACAGCTTGAACAAGGAGCTATGACATCCCCATTCATGATCAATTCACATAATAGCACTCATGATCAAATGCAGACTCCATAATAATCCACAGAACAGGCATAACACGAAGGCAACATCATTCAAACAAAAGTTGTCATAATCACATAACCAAAAATCCACCCAACCTCATTAACAACGACCAAAAAAATATGACTATGCAACGAAGATGTGTCTAAAATAGAGCAGTATGAATAAAGTGACATAACTTCCAGCAGAAAATTTTGGGTACCACTCCCTCTAGAGGTATACTTGTCACAGATTGGCCGTGCAACAGACCTGGCGATCATCCCAGCAGTCATGACCTATA
This sequence comes from Ceratopteris richardii, assembly GCA_020310875.1. NCBI lineage: Eukaryota > Viridiplantae > Streptophyta > Polypodiopsida > Polypodiales > Pteridaceae > Ceratopteris > Ceratopteris richardii. The sequence goes on from CM035413.1 coordinate 117,543,616, forward strand.
ACATCAACCCATGCTCGGTTTCCTTTGAGATGGAGGACTACCCAGTCAAGGTCTTCACAATCAAGAACACCAAGGACACCTGACCTCTAACATCGACCGACGCTCGGTTTCATTTGAGATGGAGGACTAACCCCCTCTTTATCTTGTATTTCACGCATTACATGCCCCCCCTCTGTTTAGCCTGGATCTACTGGAATCCTTCCCGTCTCACTGAACTGATATGAGACTCTAGTCCACCACTCTTACCCCACATCTACTACAGTATTACAGTATCAAATTTCAGTATTTTGGCTCTCTCTCTCTCTCTCTCTCTCTCTCTCTCTCTCTCTCTCTCTCTCTCTCTCTCTCTCTCTCTCTCTCTCTCTCTCTCTCTCTCTCTCTCTCTCTCTCTCTCTCTCTCTCTCTCTCTCTCCACAAAATGCGCACTTACCTCTTCGAGAAGGCACCTTCGGAAGTAATGCTGATTTTGTTCTTTTCACGTGTGATAGTAACAGCGTCTCCTAGAACACCAGCCTTGCCTCCAACCTTGATACGGTCTTGAAGAAACTTCTCGAAAGACGCGATGTCCATGATCTTGTCATCTACTGGCTTTCCACAGTCGATGGTAAAAGTAGACTTCTTCTTGCTCTTGGGCCCTGTAACCTTCTTCGCCCCCGCAACCGCAGCAGGCGCCATAGCTTACTAATAGACAAAGACAGACCGCAGATTTAACAAGAGAGGCTTTGTGAGTTCCTAAACCCTTAAATCTTCATTGGCTGTACCATATGATTCGGTGCTCGATTTGTTCTTATTTATGTAATGAAGATGGGCTAACATATGTATGAAGCTTCTCTCTACTTTTAATTAACAGCTCAACCGTTACTGGTTGGGCCTCTCGCCTCTTGAGGTGGGAGTGAGGGTTCAACCCCTGGCAGCAACATGTAAGGGACATGTGTATCTTGGAATGATGTTGCATGTGGCTGAGGTGCCACCGTTTGTCCATCCCCGTGGTAGTTGTGATGGCCGTTTAACCCAGTCTCATGGGTACTATGCCCTTCCTTGTAGAGTTGCAATTTCAAAGTTAAAGTCAAGGGGAGTAGGTCTCGGCCGAACCTGTGGTCATTGAAAGTGAGGTGAATATCATTTCTATGTGCTTTTAATTCTGGTCGTTGAAAGTGAGGTGAGTATCATGTATGTTCTCATAAGTAATAATAGTAGTTCATCACATATGCCATACATGTGCTCCCAATGCTCCTTTTGATCACCCAAAAAGTGTAATCATGTAACCAAAAAAAAATGCATGTGCCCTTGCTAAGAACATGAAAGAAAAAAAAAAACAAAAAGGCCACAAGAGGAGATGGGAGGGGAACACTAAAGATAGAGAAAAAAAGGGGAAAAGGGGAATAAAAAAAGAGAAAAAGGAAAGCTAGCTCCATACTCAACATTTCTAGACGAAGAGCAAGAGGAAGAAAGGACCTTAAGAGCAATATGAAGAGAGGAATTTAGTATAAAATGACGAATAATTGGATGGAAATACATGTTAAGAGATTAGAGCAGATTGAGATGATGACAAAAAATCTTCATTTTGTATGTGGAAGAAGATATACATCGAAAGAAGTTCATTAGATTATACTATGGTTAGCTCATATGGGTTATAGTCAATAAATTTATTATATTATAGTCCTTGCACTTTCTTTCAATGGCACTTTTCTAAACAAACAAATAGATCTCAAATAACATAGTCATGTCAAGGGTGAATGAAGTTGGGACAAGAGGATAGGACCTCTTTGGATAGGGTTTCACACTGATGAATTCCATGAAGATAGATGGAAAAGAAGGTAACAATGCATGCGTGGAATAATGTTGGTGTTGAAATTTGAGATTTTTCAACATTCAAACAAACACTCATAGAAAAAAGAGACTATAGACAAATTATAAACATATAATATCATCAATAGAGGTTGAACATCTTTTGATATCTTTTGGTAGTGATGTGCATGAACACACTTAGGACTGTCGGGGCACTTTTTTCCCTCTTTAAGAGGTTTTTTCCCCCAATTTCTATATATGCTTATAACCCTAATGGGTCACTTATCTTTATACATTCACTTGTAAAACATTCAATATTGTGTTGTTCTCCAAATTTTTCTTCTTCCTTGTGCTATTTGTCTCTTCATTTGAACATGCTTCTACACAGAATACTATCACATGTGCTAACAAATTTGCTTATCCTATCATGGCAGTTGGAAAGATCATTCTGCCTATTGCTAATGGTAGTTCTTTCAAATTGTCAAATACCTTACATGTGCTAAGGATTTTTAAAAAAAATATATTATCACTTTCAGCAGTAGCCAAAATCAATTTTGTTGTCAAAATTGTTGATGACAAATATATAGTTCATGATCTCTCGAATGTGATCTTATCATTGCTTTTAGGATTTTATGTATTGGGTTGTATAAGCTCATAGATTATGCAAAATATGAGAATGGTTTATGATATTTAGTTCATGATTCTCATACTATTTCAAATTCATAGCTTTGGCATGCATGCTTTGGTCATATGAATTTTTCTAGTTTGCTTCACCTATAGAAATCTAAAATGGTGTCCTCTCTACCAAAACTTGAGGTGCCCTCTAAAAATTGCTATAAAGGTTGTATTTTGTGTAGAATGTAATGTTCTCCCTTCCTAAAAGATGGTTCAATTAGAGTTTTACATAAATTACAGCTTGTTCATAGTGATATATGTGGTACTATGCAAACACCTTCATTTGGGAATTACCTATGCTTCGAGACATTCGTTGATGAATTTTCCAAACATGCATGGTTTTATCAACTGAAAGAAAAATCTAAAGTGTTTATGTGCTGTAAACAATTTGTGGTTATGGTTGAAAATATGTCAACATGTAAAATAAACCCTCCGTTCTAATCGAGGGGGGAGTATATGTCTTCTAAGTTTAATGCATTTCTAGTTGAGTGTGGGATAAAACATCAATGTACAATATCATATACACCTCAATGGAATGGATTTGTTGAGAGGAAGAATATTTCTCGCATGGAAATGGTGAGGTGTATGGTCAAAAGTTAGGCTTCAGCACATAGCTTCTCACTTGAGGTTGTTATGTGTGCAACATATTTACTTAACAGGTGTCCCACCAAAGCATTGCAGTCTATCACTCCATATGAGACTTCATTGTCACAAGCCATCTCTTGTTCATCAGTGTGTTTTGGGTTGTTTGGCATATGCATTAGTGCATGAACAACATAGAAAATTGGATGATAAGGCTGTGAAACGTATTTTTGTTGGGTACAATTATGAAAGCAAAGGCTAACATCTATGTAATCCATATACTAACCACATTCTAGTTAGCCATGATGTTGTTTTTGTGTAAGATTCAATTCAACCCTTACTTTCATATACCAAGGAGACATCAATTAGCTCAAAGGATGTGTATGATACTTTGCTTCCTCTTTCTAAAGGTGGACAATCAATTGTTGGTCTTATTGAGGCAATTTCTTAGCTTTTACATGACAATCATTCCTTATCATTGTAGATTTATATGATGCACTTATTGATGAGAGGAAAAACATAGAAGAGGCAAAAGCTATGCCTAAATTGTTGGTGCAGACCTTGAGAGATAGCAAATTAGATGTATCTTCATCATATCATACTTATTCAAGTTCTCATAGTGCTTCGTTTGCATCTAATTGCTATGCAATGGTTGTATCTAGTCTTTGTGATGAGAATGAGCCTATTTCTTTTGATCAAGCATAGAATAAAAAAAATTAGAAGGCTCCTATGCAATCAAAATATGATTTTATGATGAAGAAAGGTAGTTGGCCTTTATGTGACTTGGATCGAAGAAAAAAGATCATTAACACTAAATGGGTATACAAACTGAAATGTAAGCATGATGCAGCGATTGATGGATATAAGGTTGGGCTTGTTGCCAAAGGTTATTGTTGTATAATTCATGGGTTCAGAAGGTTAAACATATGGATTCTTAAGGTTAGAATATGATGTATGTTTGCTTTGGTCTAACCCTTGAATTGCCCTTGGAACATGCCTTGAACCTTTGGGTGAAACCCTTGGTTTTAACCCTTGAGGTATTTATTCATATGAGCTCCCAATTGAATGGTTAGAACCTTATGCTTGATTTATCCTAAGGTGTGGGAACCTTAGTCTTGGGAGAAGCTTCTCTAGGAGCCACCTTGTGTGTACGTGAGAGAAGAATCCTCATTTGATTTAGAAGGCATGTGATCACCCTTGGGAAAGTGTCCACATGAGGGACACTTGGCTGGACACTTGGCCAATCTCAAGGACATGCACCCCCTTGGGCTAGAGGTATATATGTGGGTGGAGTTGGATGGGTGGATACATGCTCTCTCTTCACCTTTTGGTGGCCTTGCTAGTTAATCCTTAGTAGTTTTGTTGTTATACAACATTGGTACCATGAGCTAGGTAATTCCCTTCCATTGTATGAGAGCTATGACTCTAAGCGTGTCCGTGAGGGGATTTCGTGAGCTTCTAACTGCTACAGCCATGCGAGGAACTTCTGTGTTCTCTTAGAGCAAAATTGTTGGTGTGAACCCACCTGCGAGGGAGGATCCGTTGCCCGTTGATGTAGATCTCATAGATGGTCTCTATGCACATCGAGCCATGAGCACATGGGCACGTGAACATGTGTGAAACGATGAGGGAACAGCGTCGCTCACGGTCGCTGTTCCTCCTTTTCTTGAGTTGGGAACGAGTCCAGCGCCTCTTTCTTTATATATTGAAACTACAAGCACTTCATTGCCTATATGGGATTATATGCCCACGTGTGCACCAACATGGAGAGATAGTGTTGATATATTTAGATAGTGATGTGTGTGAACACTCTAGGACCGCTGGGGCACTTTTTTCCCTCTTTAGGAGGTTTTTTTCCCCCGGCTTGTATATACGCCTATTGCCCTAATGGGCTACTTATCTTTGTACATTCTCTAGTAATACATTCAATCTTGTGTGTTGTGCTCCAAGCTTCTTCTTCTTCCTTGTGTTGTTCGCGTGCTTCCGCAGACGCCTAACTCCAACAATTGGTATCAGAGCAGGTCGCCGCTTCATCTAGGGCATCGTCGACACTCCTCCGGTTGCAGTCTCAGATTCGCACGAAATTTGGTGAGCATACTCAGGGTGTTTCAGAGATCAAAACAGCTTTGTTGTGTGGTGCCGAAATTGCGATCTGAGCTCGTTTCGGCCTCCGAACGCACTATCACAACACTTGTGCAGGCTATTTCGTCTTTTTGTGCCAAAGCTATATACGTATTTCGATTCGCCAGTATAAGCATCTCAAAATCTACTATAGGTTTAGGAGAACTCGTTTGGGCAGTTCCATTCAACTTTTTGGGATACAGTCAATTTTTTGCATCAAGGTATTTTAGCCACCGGCCATGGCTAAAAGCAGTGATGTATTCCGTATGTTGGCTGTTGAGGATAAGTTAAACCGTTGGAGAGTGAGCACATGAATGAAGGTGATTCTATGGACATTTTTCTAACAAAGATCAAAGACTTGAAGGAACAGTTGATTTTTGCTGATGAGGTTATATCAGATAGCTCACTTGTGCAGACCATTCTGAATGGTCTTCCTGATTCATATCAAAGTTTTGCTTCTACTCTTCGATTGATGATGAAAGGCAATCCAAATGCCTTGTCATTTGAGGAGTTAGTCTCTGTTCTGTTACAGGAAGATCGGTCCAGGCAGAATAGGTCCATTATGCGTGTTGCAGATCAAGCTTTCCTGGCTAGTCAGAACGGCAAAGGAAAATCCTGCACAAGATTAGCAGACTCTATTTTTGGTGTAGAGGCTTCTGCAACAACCATTCCAACCTCCTTTTTCTTTGCCTCTTTTGCAGCCAGTTTTGGACAGTTCTTTATGATATGATCATTCCCTTTACAGTACTTGCAAAACAACTATTGTTTGCAGTTTTGACCCATCTTCTCATGAGCAGTGCATGTCTACAGTGGACTCAGATGTTTGGTACTTTGATGGTGGGGCGACCAAACATATTACCTCGCAACGCAGTTTCTTCTCTTCACTTGAGCCTGCCCCTACAGGGAATACTGTCACATGCGCGAACAACTCCTCTTATCATATTATGGGAGTTGGTAAGATCATTATGACTAGTGTTGATGGTAGTTCTTTGAGCTTGTAAGATGCTTCATTTGTGCAAGGGATCAAGAAGAATGTGTTATCAGTTTCTGCATTAGCCAAGATTGGCTTGGTTGTGAAATTTGTTGATGACAGATGTACAGTTCATGATTTGTCAAATGGTGATGTTATTATTGCTTCTGGCATTTTATGCCATGGGTTGTATAAGCTCATAGACTATGAAAGATCTGTGAATGATTCGGCATGTGCAGTTCATGATTCTCAGGCTATGTCAGATGGAAAGCTTTGGCATGCACGCTTTGGTCATCTGAATTTTGCTAGTTTGCTACGCCTACAGAAATCTGATATGATGTCTTCTTTGCCCAAGCTTGAGGCACCTGGAAAACATGTATGTGAAGTTTCTGTATTTTGGGCAAAATGCAGCGTTCCTCCTTTCCAAAAGATGGTTCAGTTCGGGCTACGCAAAAATTGCAGCTTGTACATAGTGATGTCTGTGGTCCTATGCAGACACCTTCTTTTGGAAATTATCTTTACTTCGTGACTTTCATTGATGATTTTTCCAGGCATGCATGGGTATATCCATTGAAGGCAAAGTCCGAAGTGTTTTTGTGCTTCAAACAGTTTTTGGTTTTGGCTAAAAATCTGTCAGGATGTAAAATGGGCACCCTCCGTTTTGATCGAGGGGGGAATATATGTCTTCTGATTTTAATGCATTCTGGCTGAACGTGGGATAAAACACAAGTGTACAATGCCATATACACCTCAATAGAATGGAGTGCTGAACGGAAGAACATGTCACTCATGGAGATGGCGAGGTGTATGGTCAAGAGTCAGGCTTTACCACATAGTTTTTGGCTTGAGGTTGTCATGTGTGCAGCATATGTACTTAACAAGTGTCCCACTAAAGCGCTGCAGTCTATCACTCCATATGAGGCGTGGCATGATCGCAAGCCATCTGTTGCTCATCTGCAGGTTTTTGGTTGTTTGGCATATGCACTAGTGCCTGAACAACATTGCAGAAAATTGGATGATAAGGCAGTAAAATGTATTTTTGTTGGGTACAGTTCTGAAAGTAAAGGCTATCATCTGTATCATCCACAGACTAAATGCATTCTGGTTAGCTGCGATGTTGTTTTTGTGGAAGATGCTATTCAACCATTGCTTTCATGTACTAAGGAGACATCTGTTAGCTCTAAAGACATGTATGATACTTTGATGCCTCTTTTCACAGGTGGACAGTCTACTGCTGGTCTTAATGAAGAAACTTCTCAACCTTTGCAGGTTTCATGTAATGATGCAAATCATCCCATTTCTGATGCAGATTTACATGATGCACTTCTTGATGAGAGAGCTGATATTGAGGAGGCAAAAACTATGCCAAAATGGCTGGTGCAGACTTTGCGTGACAACAAATTAGATGCACCTTTGTCATATCGTACTCGTTCAGGCTCTCATAGTGCCTCCTTTGCATCAGATTGCTATGCTATGGCTGCATCTAGTCTCTGTGATGAGAATGAGCCTGTTTCTTTTGATGAAGCATAAAATTCAGAAAATTGGATGGCTACTATGCAATCTGAATATGATGCTATAATGAAGAATGGTACTTGGTCTTTATGTGACTTGCCTCCTAGCAAGAAAGCCATTGGTACTAAGTGGGTATACAAGCTGAAGCGTAAACCTGATGGTACAGTTGACAGGTATAAGGCTAGGCTTGTTGCAAAGGGTTATGCACAGGAAAGAGGCATTGATTTTGATGAGACCTTTGCACCCACATGTTGTATGACTACTGTTCGGAGCATCTGTGCACTTGCTGCCCATCATGGTTGGAATGTACATCAGTTGGACATTAAAACTACATTTCTGCATGGTGACTTGCATGAAGAAGTGTATGTTTTTTAGCCCCGTGGTTTTGTCCAGAAAGGGCATGAAAACCAGGTGTGCAGGTTAAAGAAGGCATTATATGGTTTAAAGCAAGCACCATGTGCTTGGTATGAGAAGATACATGCCTATCTGATTGCACATGGTTTTGTGAATAGTCCAACTGAGAGCACCTTATATGTTAAGCGTGCTAATGATGTGCTTCTGATCATTGTTGTCTATGTTGATGACATGCTGCTCACTGGTCCCATTGAGAAGCATATTGCTGATTTTAAGGCTGATTTGCATGCCTCATTTGAGATGTCTGATTTGGGACATTTGCATCACTATTTGGGCATTCAGTTTATGCAAGTTGATGGTGGATTGGCTTTGTGTCAAACGAAATATATTGACACATTATTGTAGTGTTTTGGCCTTGAAGACTGTAAGCCTATTGCCACTCCTATGGAGACAGGTTTACGATTGAGTCTTCATGATGTTGGAGATGCATTTGATGTTGTCCTCTATCAACAGGCTGTTGGATGCCTGATTTACTTATGCATTACTCGGCCAGATATTCAGTTTGTTGTCTCACAGATGAGCAAGTTTATGCATTGCCCAGGTGTCAAGCATTGGCAGGCGGTTAAGCGCATCTTTCGCTACTTGCGTGGTACTCTGCTACTTGGGTTGTTTTATCCCAAGGGGGGATCACTACCGCCAGATTTGCATGCTTTTTCTGACTCAGACTAGGCTGGTTGCTATGACACTCATGTGTCCACTAGTGGCTTTTGCTTCATGCTTGGTAGCTCATGTATATATTGGTTGAGCAAGAAGTAGCCTACTATGGCCACTTCCAGTTGTGAGGCTGAGTATAGGGCAGCTTTCACAGCTACTGTTGAGTGTGTGTGGCTCAGACGCCTTATGGCTGATTTGGGTGTTGGTCAGTCCTCTGCCACCACCATCTTCACTGACAGTCAGAGCGCATTGGCAGTTGCGAGGAACCCTGTGTTCCATGCTCGCACTAAGCACATTGAGGTGCATTATCATTATGTCAGGGAGAGGTTCTCTGCTGGGAGATCAGCTTGGCATATGTGCCCACACAGGAGAACATTGCAGACCTTTTCACGAAGGCTCTGCCTAGGGAGAAGTTTGAAGCTTTTCGCAAAGCTTTGGGCTTACTTCCTTTCGTGGAGTGATTTCCACATAGCTTGGAACTTCCTTATACATGAGTGCCAGCTCCTTGTTCACCGCATCACTCCCAGGGGGGATTTGTTGATATATTTAGGTAGTGATGTGTGTGAACACTCTAGGATCGTCGGGGCACTTTTTTCCTTCTTTAGGAGGTTTTTTTCCCCCGGCTTGTATATACGCCTATTGCCCTAATGGGCTACTTATCTTTGTACATTCTCTAGTAATACATTCAGTCTTGTGTGTTGTGCTCCAAGCTTCTTCTTCTTCCTTGTGCTGCTCGCATGCTTCCACAGACATCTAACTCCAATAGATAGCATGAGTTTTTGGTTCGCATATAGAACGTCCATCCATTGGCCTCTTCATTAGATTGAAGACAAACCAAGAAGCGTCAATCATGAAGCACAAACTTTGAAGAAAAGCTTGGTCAAATGAAGAACATTAGAAGATTGGAGGTGCAAAAGAACCAAGAGGAATGAAGAAACGTATATATACTGCCCGAATATATATGTATGAGAGATTGAGAAGTCATTATGGACCAAGCTAGCAACATCAAAAGAATATGCCTCTTCATGCAAGGATTCAAAGTTGGACGAATCTATGATGGAGGTAAGTACAACTTCCAATTTGTTCATCTATTTTCTTTGTTTGGCATAATAAAGGAATCCATGAGAGAATGCATTTCTAATGAATGAAGTGAAACACTTATGCACATTGAATGGTGCATAAAGTAATTCACTTACATGGTGCATTAGAGGCATAATCGAATAGAAAAATGTCTTTCATTAGCATAGAATATATTGAGTATCTAAAAGATTGTTAGAAAATGGACATGGAATGTTCATTATAGCATGGCATGAACATGAATGGATGGCACCAACATGCATCCATGCACTAAATGGAGTTCTATAATGTGAATTCCCTGCATGCTTTAAAGAGGGGTTCAATTTTTTGAACCTTATGCATGCTAAGCATCTTTAAACAAAGATGTGTATGTTTTTTTGGCATACACCATGTATGCATGAATTGAATCTCATATGCATGGGTTGATGGGACATGAGAGAGAAATTAAGTTCTCTAAGTTTAAGGTTAAGATAGGAAATGACTTCTTCATATGAAGTCAAAAGCATAAAAGTTTAATGGTATGCTAAGATTATGCCCATGAACTTTTATGCTTTTTATATGTTGGCTTAATTAAAAAGCCAAAAAAATTCAACTTAGGAAGAGGAACTTTAAACTTCGAGTCCTACTTATGGGCCCCCAAGTTCCATAATACCCATGGCATGCCTGATCAGCAAGGCCAAGCACTTAAGCTTCAAATCCAACAAGTTTCTCTTCTTATTAAACCATAAATGGTAGTAATAAGAATTTGGATTGAAAAATCCAAAGGAGAAACTAGAAGCTTATATGAGACCCTACATACATGGGATAATTTTTCATTGTGAACGATGTTAAGAAGTTTAGAGGAACATCAACATCTGATCATTGAGGACAATGATCACACTAGAGAATTTCCTCAAATGACATATTAGGGAAAAAATGTTTGAACCATTTTACCCTTTTAAGCATTCATTTCTTCCCCAATAAGCTTCTTCCTTCATTGACAAGAGGTAGGATCCATTTGGAGCTTTGAGAAAATTGCTTCAAGAGTGAAGAATTGTAACTCATTAATCATATCTAGAGAAGAGGAAGATTAAAGGGTTGAAAGAAACTCTTAAGAACTCTACTCCAAAATATGCTCTATGAGTAAGAAACAATTTATCAAGATGGTTAAAAAGGTAACCATTTAACAAAGCTTATGATTGACTATAGCCTTTGATACAGATGCCTACTTATGTCAATAGATAATATCTAGTATGAGAATAGTAGATCTATTATCAAATGACATAAACAAAGATACCTTTGATTGCATCTAATCAAGGAAATAGTTCAATGAAAACTCAAAGTCTTTTCAAAGAACAAATCAAGACTCTATAAGAATGTAACTTACAAAGATTTTGATTATATTTGATAAGACTAAAAACAAATGGAGTTTAATCCTTGAGTAAGAGCTAAAGTTGTCTACACTAAGGTGGGATTGTAAATCGGATGGTATGGGACATCTAGGTTTACAATGTCACTTAAGTAGGTTCAGTGGTATGGGACACTAAACTTAAGGATAATGGAAGCTTAAGCTCAAGGATATTGGAGAGCTTTTTGAGTGAAGGATTTAGCATAAATGAACCTCCCATTTGGATAGGAAATTAAAAGATCATCAATTTCCTACAGTTTTCGAGGACGAAAACTCCTTAAAGGGGGGAAGAAAGGTATCATCAATAAGATACTTCTAAGCAAAAGATATTCCTTAACTCTTTCATGAAAGTTAATGAGTACATTGGATGTCCAAGTATCTAAATGTGTTTGAGTTAAATCTCAAACACAATAAGAACCAAATATGTAAGAAGGGAATTCATTAAAGAATTCCATTTTGGCAAGTAAACTAAGGTAAGCTAGCCAAAGACTTGAAGCATATTTAGAGCAGGGTATTTGAGAATGGATAAAGATGGGTCCAAAGTTTGGATCACTAAGCATGACAACTTGCTTAAGTCAAAAGGGTGACATATAATTATTGATCCCTAAAAGGAGAACAGTTAATGGTTTGAAAAACATCAACATGATGTTGAAGACTTAAGCTAGGATATCAACTCATGAAGGTATGAGTTCAAGATCCCAAGAAAATCCCATGGGTAAATATCATTGAAAAAAGGGATCTAAAGGAGAAAATACTTGATCTTATCTCATGTTAAAGGAGATAGAGGAATTTCGAGAAAACGAAGTGACCTAACTTGGTCAAATATATCAAACCCTTTCTGGTTTGATAAGCCAAGTGGCCTATAGTGTTCAAAGAGATCCAAACCTTAAATAGTCCGATAAATCATACCAAGGAAAGTTTAAAGATCAACTAAAAGGGATCTTTGAATTACCTGGCATGAAATTTAGAAAACTTAGTCTTTGCTCTCATAGAAATGATGCCAAGGAGTTACAAGATAGAATTCATGATCATGGTAAATGATCAGAGAGCATTGAAAAGATAAGGGAAAAGAAGGTGGAAACATTGAGGATGTGGTTCTACGGATTGGAGAAAGAACTCACTGGTATGGGACAGTGAGAACTAACTCCCATTGAGATTTTTCTCTGATGGCCAGAGAGAAAATAGGCTCAAGATCCGATAGGAAACATCACGATAAGCCTTAAAGATAACACCATTTAGATTAAGATCTTAGGTTCATTATGAGGTGTAGAAATGTACCTCCTTGAACCAATTTAATACACCTAGTTGTATGAACAAAAGTGTAAATAGAATGAACATGACATTTACCCTAGAAAAGGCTATCCTTTATCCTCGTAAGCAGATGCATTTTTCTTAATAAAATGCATAGCCAAATTTTATATGGAACAATAAATTTGGATAAGTAAGAGGGTAAAGAATTTTGGGGGTTTACCAAGTTAAACTCCAAAAGTAAAGTCAAGCATATTCAAGTATAATAACCTTGAATGAAAGAATGATCTATAAAAGATCCTCTTTTGAATCTTTGGTGAGAATAAGTGATTCAAGAATGTTCCTAGCAAGATCTAGGATATGACGCCTAGAAACAGGTATCTTTCTTGCAAGTCCTTGGAACTAAAGCTGCAAAACTTGAATCACCTCAACTCCATCCTATAGAAAATCTAGAAGGTATCTTGATGAAGCATTATTCCTCAATTATTTTGAGGATTTGAAGGAATTGGTTTAGTAATCTCTTTGCAAAGCTTTGGTGATCTTTGAGGTTAGTACACATAACTATCTCAAGTGTGAACCAGAGTCAGTTCAAGATAGTTAGTACTGATTCTCATTGGAAAGAACCGGCTAACAAAGAACAAGGTAGAGACCCAAGAGAATGGTCTACCTGATAATTCCAATTCCTAAAGTCATCTTTGGATCTAAGTCTTGAATGTCAAATCTTCCAAAAGGATTAGACTCTATTTTGAGAATTAATCTAAGGAAAATCCAAGATGATCAAGATAGGGATCTAGTTGTAGACATGAACTTTCAAAATTAGGTATATTGTCATTCGGAATACTTGAACGTTATGTTTCAAGAAAAACCTGGATGATTGAAATAAGTCCACCTAAGTTGTCAAGGAATGAGAAGATAGTATTTCTCCTCATTTTATTGAGCATGTTTTGGCAGGGACTCACTAGACCCACTTTGCTAAGTTCATATCTTTAGCTAAGTCTTGACAAGTACAAATAAAGTATATTTGTATTTGAAAAGGACTATAAAAGAATAAGTAAGTTCAAAACATCTGAAGATTCCTCTCCTTTTTGTTGAAAGTGGAAGATGAATCTAGTTTCTGACCCTTTCAAGATAGAGATAAGATCTCTATCATAGACTCCTAAAAATATAAATTTCTAGGAAAGTACAAAGTGTACTGAAATGTATTATTTTATGGAGCTCAAGATTTGTGAAAGTACCAAAAGAAAAAGACCACCAAAGAAGTCTACCCATCTCACTAGTCCATAGGTACAAGGCATGCATATACATTCCGATGGACTAAGAGAAAGTGATTTGGGTAGGGATTTTGATTCCTTTCCTTTCAGATTAAGGTAGGGATTAGCCTTTATCTGATTACTGGAAATGAATCTAAAGAGAGAGATGACCATGCTCAAAGTATAGATCATGGTGCACGGGGGAATACTTCACATATTATACCTACACACATTTTCGAGGACGAAAATGTTAAAGGGGGGAAGAGTGTTGTACAATTCATGGGTTCAGAAGGTTAAACATATGGATTCTTAAGGTTAGAATATGATGTATGTTTGCTTTGGTCTAACCCTTGAATTGCCCTTGGAACATGCCTTGAACCTTTGGGTGAAACCCTTGGTTTTAACCCTTGAGGTATTTATTCATATGAGCTCCCAATTGAATGGTTAGAACCTTAGGCTTGATTTATCCTAAGGTGTGGGAACCTTAGTCTTGGGAGAAGCTTCTCTAGGAGCCACCTTGTGTGTACGTGAGAGAAGAATCCTCATTTGATTTAGAAGGCATGTGATAGACCTTGGGAAATTAGAAGGCATGTGATCACCCTTGGGAAAGTGTTCACATGAGGGACACTTGGCTGGACACTTGGCCAATCTCAAGGACATGCACCCCCTTGGGCTAGAGGTATATATATGGGTGGAGTTGGATGGGTGGATATGTGCTCTCTCTTCACCTTTTGGTGGTCTTGCTAGTTAATCCTTAGTAGTTTTGTTGTTATACAGCAGTTATGCTCAAGAAAAAGACATAGACTTTGATGAGACTTTTGCTCCCACGTGTCAAATGACCATTGTTTGTAGCATATGCGCACTTGTAGCTCATCATGGTTGGAATATACATCAATTGGACATTAAAACTACATTTATGAATTCTGATTTATTGAATTATTGTTGATTTTTCAAATATTTCACATTGCCATATGCTTTATATGTGCCAAGGATCAAAACAAATCTATCGTAAGTTTCAGCATTAGCCAAGAATGACTTGGTTGTCAAATTTCTTGATGAGATATGACAATTCATGATCTCACAAATGGTGATGTTATTATTGTTGAGAATATGAGAGTGCATCTCCCTTTTGTATCTTGGAGTCACTCTATTTCCATTTCCTTTCCATTACATTTCCTTGTATTTCCTTTGTATTTGGGTACCTTGCCATTTGCTTCTACCAGTTGTATTCATTCTCCTTTCATGGGAATTATCCCACATGAGATGTATTTTGGAGAGCCCCTCACAAATCTATATAAGGAGGGCCTCTCCCCCATTTATATTTGGTTAGAAGCTTGAGGAGCCTACTCCATGCTCTTGGCAAGCTCATTTCTAATCCACATGAGTTTACCCATTTCATGGTCTACTCATTTTGAGTCTCACACACTCTTTGTTTTGTGAGTACACTCTTCTTTTCATTTTGCTTCCGCGCATGTACTCTCTACATGGTATCAGAGCGCTAGGTGGAGGTCTTGGTGGTGCGTTTGGTGGGGATTTTGGTGGTGGTGGTGCTTGAGCTTTGATGGTGTTGCTATCCTCATTGAGAAAAGCCTCTTTTGCCATCATTTTATACTCTGATTGGGATTCATTTTGCCCATTTGCCCACCCTCCCACTCTTCTTTTGTCATAATTTCTTTGCTTCTTTTGGGTTACATTTGCCCATTTTCACACCTCCCATCCTGCTTTTCATCATCTTTCCAACCCTCCCACCCATGTGCAGAATTTGGTGTTTTATTTTGATTCATTTTAGTGATTATTTTTAAGCATTGATAATGCATCTCAATTCTTTGAAGCGTTTATAAACACTTTCTCTGGGATTTCCATATGTTGATGCATAGAAACTTTGTAGTGTTCAAAAATGCTTTTAGAGCATTCTGCACGCGATCTTGAAAGATCTTTCTATCTCATTTCTTGCAAAGCTCACGTAGGTGCAGAGAACAAGAGATGCCCTTCCGTTCTCAAATGAAGCGTGGCATGGTTGAATCTCAGTGATGAATCTCTGCTTGATTAAAGCCACAACCTCCCTGAAGGCATCATCGATTTTGCTTCAGTCACTGGATTTGGATCCTGTTGTCTCCTACACTCCATCTACGTCAAACTTGTCTGTTCCATTTTGACAGTGAATGTTTCATCTCTATGAACTTTTGGCTCGTGAAGCGGTTCTTCATAACTTCATCGAAGCTTTGATTGCGTATATGCTGGGTTCATTAGTTCCAATCCTGAGAGTGAGATGGACAAACAAGGTGCCAGATACTAGCATATCATTAAGAACAACACTTTGTAACTTCCTCAAAAGAAGGCGCATCCACCACTAAGCGTGTCCGTGCTTTGGTACACTCATCAACACACTTCTGCAGGCAACAACCACTCCAGCAGACTCTCTGAGTCGTGTAGAGCTTCTGATGCAATGGTTATGAGATCTTTTGGGTTTGTGCCATAGCGCAACTACGAGAGAGAGAGAGAGAGAGAGAGAGAGAGAGCGAGAGAGAGAGAGAGAGAGAGAGAGAGAGAGAGAGAGAGAGAGAGAGAGAGAGAGAGAGAGAGAGAGAGAGAGAGAGAGAGAGAGAGAGAGAGAGAGAGAGAGAATGAACACTCTCTAGTTGTACCCCTGTGACATCACTCCCAGCCGAAGTTGCACTTCTCTTGTGTGAGGACCAGACCTCGCACTGTATCCGTGTGCTGGATAGGTTCAAATTGCTCGTGCTCACCCAAGTCAGGGACCAGATCGATCATCTTGCACCACTTCTGATGAGTGATATTGTGTGGGTTGATGCCAAACTAAGATAGAGTTTGTTTTTCGCTTGGCAATAACCCAAATCACTACGCGTTGTCTGGCTTCTCACGCGGAAAGAAGGAAGTGTTTTTGGTCTGTAAATTCTATCATAATCAATGAGATCTTGTTCTGTCCCTGTACCTCGTTGGTGGCGTACCTCTGGAGCATCCGCTTGATCCATATGGTGGACATATTATGGAGTACCTGGCGATCTCGCATGGTCGATACCACTTGGAGGCTATGGATTCCTAGACGACGACTTCCTATTTTGTGCTCGTGCTGCTACTGCTGATACATTCTTGGTGAACCTTTCTCACATACCCTAGCAGCCTCCATACACTACAAAATGGAGCTCCAGAGGGGGTGTTGAGAATATGAGAGTGCATCTCCCTTTTTTATATTGGAGTCACTCTATTTCCATTTCGTTTCCATTACATTTCCTCGTATTTCCTTTGTATTTGGGTACCTTGCCATTTGCTTCTACCAGTTGTATTCATTCTCCTTTCATGGGAATTATCCCACATGAGGTGTATTTGGAGAGCCCCTCACAAATCTATATAAGGAGGGCCTGTTGCAGAGCAAAGAGAGCACAAAGGTAGAGAAAAAGAAGAGCCCCAAAATTTTTCCGATTTGGACACCCAATTTTTGTATTATAACCATTCTTGTAATATAATTTCCGATGTAAATGCACTAGAGGAGTCCTCTAGATGCAATCCCACAGAAGATTAGAAGCTTACCCATGTAAATTAGTAGGAAATTAGTCTTTTAGTGAATAAAGTGCCGGTCTCTTGTATGAAAGGACCATTTTTAGGGCACAAGTATATAAGTCAATTTGTGACTCTTTAAAGGTAAGTACTTTTTGCCATTGTGAGAATCAAGAGCACAGAAATTCGAATTTGTGTCTTCTCCTCTCTGTATCATCTTCTTTGTGAGTTTGTATGCATGTGTGTTGCTTGAAAAGAGTGTTAGGAAGTGTTGTCTATCCATGAAAGTGTTTGTTTGCTGTGGTTAAGGTATGTGTGAAGTGTAGGAAGGTCATTCCCGTGACTCAGTATTTTGCTCATAGCTCGAAGTAGAAGTGTCAGAATTGAGTGAAAATACAACCATTGGATGCGTCTTCTCGAGAGCTTCGAAATGCATATGCTATTTGCTATATTCGGAGTTTGGAGCTGAGAGAAAAGCTCAATTTACTGTTGGCTGCTGTTCCAAGTATCGCGACACCATGACTGATAGTTGAAGCTTGTTTGGATTAGTCTTTGCCTTGTTTGCACTCTTTGAGTAACTCATTTGCATTGATCGTCATTTGAATGCATGTCTTCATACACTTGGCTAGGTTTTGATACTCATCGGATTGATAATTAAAGTGTGAATCCCCACTATATGCACTTGAGGGGGATTTAGGTATAGTCTCTTTCTCCACAAGTCCCTAAGTTGGTTCTTAGGTACACACGTTTTTTGGCACCGTTGCCGGGGAGTGTTGAATCAAAACGAGGCATTTGTGTGATGGTAAGTAGCTTTTTGCATTGAAGTGAGTGGAGGAGTGGTGAATTTCTCTTCTTTGGTAAGTCACTTTCATCCGCACTTACTACTTCTCACTCTTGAAGTGTGTGTAGTGAGTTATTAGTCTAGGGAAGTAAGTGGAGTGAGTAGAGTAGGAGGAAAGAAGAGAGTAGTTAGGAAGCTAGAGTAGTTTTAATCTTAGTCTTGTTGAGTCCTTGTAGTTAGGAGAGCTTCTCAAAAAGTATAAAAGCCAAAAAAGTCGACTTTCCCAAGTCACTTGTTTTCTGAGCAAGTATCGAGAGAAGTCTTCAGCCGAGTATCGTATCCAGTAAGAAAGGAGATTGGGAGTAGCGCAGAGCTAGAGAGAGTGATAGAAGATTTGGGAAAGAGCATCTAAGGTGAGCAATTCAATCTGCTACTCATCTTCATCAATAAAAAATTAAGTATCATTGCCAAACGATCTGCGGCAGGTATCGTGAGGGTCTGATAGGGCTTAGAAAGTATATTTTGGGTGATACAATTGGTGAGGAGAGGGTAGAAGAGCTTGATAAACACACATATTCATCTTAAATTCAAAACACACTCGCAAAAAACTGAAAAAGTATCAAGTATCGTGTCCTCCCGCGATCGAGTATCGCGATACCTGACAAGTATCGTGATCTCTTGTGGTTGAGTATCGCAATACTTCACAAGTATCGAGTATCGTGTGATCTCTGATCGCGATACTTCACAAGTATCGAGTATCGTGTGATCCCTGATCGCGATACTTCACAAGTATCGAGTATCATGTATCGTATATCGAGTACCGCTTTTTTTTTGGAGTATCGAGTATCGTGTTTCCTGTGTATCGAGTATCGTGTTGCTCAAATATCGTGTATCGAGTTCTTCAAGTATCAAGTATCGTGTCCCTACAAGTATCGTGTCCCTACAAGTATCAAGTATCGTGTCCCTACAAGTATCAAGTATCATTTCTACAAGTATCGTCTTGTAGAAATGTCGAGTATCGTGAACTTTTTGGGCCAAGTATCGTGACTTGAGATTTCATAGTCAGTCCTTTCCCAACCAAATTTTTCTAGAATTCTGACCTCTAGTGAAGAACTCTAGAAGTTGGAGGTTGGCAAGGTTAAATAGAACTTTAAAGTGAATGAACCTAAGATCTGGGAGAATCCTAGGAAGCCGAAGGAGTGTGATCTCTTCTGTAGGAAGTGTAGCCGAACCAAGTAACCGTTCACATTATTCTGAAACCTCTAGTGAGTCAGAGGAAGAAATTCCTATGGCTTCAGAGGATATGCAAAACACTGTACCAATGATTGGCATGATGTTAATTATTGAGGGAGAATATCGGACATCTTTAGAATATGTGACCACCAATCAACATGAGATACCCATATACCTAGATGGACTAAACCGATCAGTGGCCAGACTGAAGAAAGCTTCAGATGCTTACATAGTGCCTAGGCCAGCAGTTAAGTATTCAGGAGGATTTTATATGGATAAAAGAGATATCTAGTATGTTGTTACAGAACATCCGGAAAACATCAATGAACTTGGGGAAGAAAACAATGCTCATAACCCTAATGAAGAAGGAAATGAAGAGCAAGTGACCACACCTAGAGGGAGATCTATTGTTGTTAGGGTTTGGAGAGGAGACCTGATTCCCCAAGATGACTCCTTAATGGATGCGTATTTGATCAATGGAATGGAGCATCTACTTAGAGCCCACTCTTCATTATGGGAAGCAGCCCCTAACCCAGTGATTGTCTATGAGTTACAAGATCCCGACTTCCCCACCATCATCACATATTTGGACAAAAACCAGAGAAGGTATTGGCCCCTAACAGATTCAGAGAGAGCCGGGTTGAAATATCAGAACATTCCAGTGTTTCCCCCGAGGGATCAAGCCACTACTTCACGAAACCCACATGGAACCTCTTGAAATAATTCATTTCAGCAGTCAGGACAAACACAACAAACTCAAATTCCGGTTAGACCACATGTGCAATTTGCTATGCCTGCAAATAACCCTAATTATCGCCCGACCTCAGCCACCTATTGACCCATGGATTGGAATTCCTACCCCAATTAGACCATCTGTAGCAAGAGGACTGGGTATACCCATTGGAAGACCTATTTTCCCTGTGATGCATAGACTGCCTGAAGGAGGAAGAAGATTAAGGCCAATTCAAGTGGCCAAATGCATGAGAAATCAGTATGATGGCTCTAGTGAACCTTACAATCATATAGCCGAATTCAAGCAAGTAATCAGAGCCGAACAAGTAGAAGATTTTTTGATCCAATATGAATCTTTTGGTCTAACTTTGACGGACACAGCTTTAGCTTGGTTCCAGCCATTAGACCCTAATAATTTTCAAAACATGGAACAAGTCTATCAAGAAATGATTGAAGAATTCACTAAATCTGGAATTAAAAATAATTCTTCCTCATTGATCCATAGCTTTAAGCAAGCTCCTACAGAATCAGTGAGATTGGCAGCAAGAAGATTCAAGCAATATGTGGATAGGTGCCCAGTGGAAGAGAGACCCACCCAAAACAAAATGGTGTCATTATTTTTGGAAGGATTATTGAATGGATCATTAAGATCTCTGGTGTACGTGAAGAGAGTTCAAACCTTGCAAGAATGCATGAAAGAATGTATTGACCTAGAGGACAATCTAGTCGAGGATCTGAAAATACCTCAAGGTAGCGTGAAAAGTGAAGATTCAGCCAACAGCACATCAAACCCTAAGAACAATGTAGAGGAAATAGCCGACTTAGTAGCAAAGAAGTTGAACATTCAAGGACAGAGGAACTACCCCAACAACCCAATGAGAGTGCCCATGCTTAGAAGATGTATGCATTGTGGAGGAGATCATCCTTCTCATCTGTGCACTAGGGGAGTAGTCCCACCACCTGCTTATGCTTACAATAGACCACCCGTTTCAGGACCTTTACAATATTGCAGCATAGAACAAAAATACACAAATCATAGCACAGAAAATTGTCCTTATAATAGGCAAGCAAGACCAATAGCGAGTCTGGGAAGGATACTGTAGTGATTGTGGTAAAGAACACCTTTTCAGAAATTGCCCCAAGAACCCCAACAAAGTTAACTCTAACGTGCAGATTAACGTGATAGAAGTGATAGAATTGGAAGTGATAAGGAGTACACTGTACCATTGAAAGCAATAACTAGAGCCAAAGCTAGAGAGACCCTAGACAAAACTGAAGAAAATGATCAAGGTGACAGAGAAATGAATATACCTACACCTCAAATAGTTGAAGTCTCGGAAGAGCCTGAGAAAAGTGTTACAAGTAAACGAACACAGAGATGGAAGAACCGTAGAGATAGGATAAAGGAAAAGAAATTACTACAAAAGAAGGAAAATGAGAAGAGCGAACAAAATCCAAAAGAGAAACAGAAATTTGAAGAAGAAAATAAAAATGGAAAGTATAAAAAAGAAGAGGTAGGATTAGTTTTAGCAGATCCCATGCCTGAAGAATTAGCCATGTGGATTCAGGCGTACAAGGCACAAATAAGAGCAGGACCTACCATAGCACAAAATGAAAGAGAATATCCTAGAGGTGATTTAGAGAAGGAAAGGTTGGAGATATGCAAAAAATTAATTGAAGTAGCTCAACAAACCTTAGAAAAACCTGTTCTTCAATTACCCAAATCACGAATTCCCAAAAAAGAATTCCAAGAGTGTATCATCCCTAAAGACCCCGAGAAACGCGAAGTAGGTAAGACACATAATCGGTGGAAGAAAGTGGAAGGAATAGACCCACCCTTTGAGGAGCTAGAAGCAGAAGGTGAAATTGAAGACTCCATACCTGAACTGAATTCAGAAGAAATAATACCAATTGATCCAAGTAACGAAGAAAATGATAGTGTAAAGGTTTTGCCAAATTACACAAGAGAGTACGAACATAATTCAGAATTATACCGTATTCCCTCAATGAGAAAAAAAGAACTGAACCCATCAGTCCAAACATCGGATATCATACAACACCTTAGAAAGGTAAAAATCCTTTGCACTCTGACATTGGAAGAACTGTTGAAGGTCAAACCACATTTGAAGGAGAAATTAACTAGTCAATTGGAGATCAAGGCGGAAGAGAAGAGATGCCTGATGAAGTGAACACAGTAAAAATCCCAATCGATAAGTTTGGAGATTTTAGTGAGGGAGATGAAGGAAACACGTGCCTTCCAATTACCTATAGAGGTTACACTACTAAAGCCATCTTAGATTCTGGAGCTGGAGTAGGAATTGCTACTAGAGAAATCTGGGAGAAATGGGGAAAACCAACTCTAAGACCAACACGCATGAAGATACAAATGGCAGACGGACACACTGAACAACCCTTGGGATTATTGGAACGGGTAGTTTTTACCACTTGCGGAGTTGAGTTCGAGCACACCTTAGCGATTTGTCAATTTGAAAGGCCTAGCAGTTATGAAATGATACTTGGAAGACCTTTCATGAGACAACTAAAGGTAGTGCAAGATTGGGGAAAAGATGCTGTATACCTACAGCATGAAGGAACCACCACAAGAATAAATCTCCACACATATACATATCAAGATGTTCCCCCCTTACAATGGAATCAGATTCATAAGGAGGAAGATAATCAGTCGATTCATAGTATAGGTTCAAGTGATCAATCGTGGATGAACGAAGACACTCATCTATGGATATGCCAAACTGCGAAAAAGGAAGAGGATAGGAGGAAAGGATGGAAGCAAAGGCAAGGAGCTTCTATATCAGTACAAGATCCAGCCTATATGCCTCAAATATTCTTAGATGAAGAATTTGAACCTCATGGTTGGATGGAGATTTTAGCTACTCTCGATGTGTGTGTAAACGAAGAAGTGATAACCATGAACGAATGCATTGATGAGGAAGGATTTGACGTTAGTCTATACGTGGTGGTTCTTCAAGAGGCTGAAGAAAGAGAAGTAATTGAAAAAGAATGGATAGAGGATTACGAAAGCATTGAAATGGAGCAAGAGCAAATGGAAATAGAAAGTGGAAATCAAGAAGTAAGTGTCATAGCTAGTGAAATAAATCAAGAACCAACACAGGAAGAGGAGCTTGGATTAGATAAAGCAAAAAAATGATGAAGAAAACAAGCCTCAAGACCAATTTGAAGTGCCCGCCCACTTCAAAAAATATGAAGTAGAAGAGAGAAGAATTGCTATTCAAATGCCAAAACGAGAAGCACAGTCAGGAATAGCATATGACAACAAAGAGCAGACTGAGAAAATAGTAGTAACCTTAGAGGAAGGAGAAGAACGATGTACTTTTATAGGACAGGATGTCTCTATGGAGGAAGAACAAGAGTTAATACGCCTCATAAGGGAATATCGGGATGTCTTTGCCTGGACCTATAAGGATTTGAAAGGAGTACATCCATCTATATGTGCACATAGAATCCCTATGACATCTGAAGCTAAACCTTCCAAACAAAGACCATACACATATAACGATGTTTACTCAATGAAGATTAAAGAAGAGATAGATAAACTATTAGATGCCGGGTTCATATATGAGATCAAACACATGGAATGGGTGTTGCCTTTGGTGGTTGTACCGAAAAAGAATGGTAAGTTAAGAGTATGCATAAATCTGAAAAAAGTAAATGCCACTACCATAAGGGATAGTTACCCATTACCCATCACGGATCATCTGTTGGAAAGAGTGGCAGGGAAGGAAGTTTACAGTTTTTTGGATGGCTTTTCAGGATATAATCAGGTAGCCATTGCTCCAGAGGACCAACATAAAACAGCTTTTGAAACTGAATGGGGAGTATACACCTTTAGGGTTATGCCTTTCGGCCTAACCAATGCCCCAGCCACTTTCCAAAGATTGATGTGTCATGTATTCAAGGAGTTCTTGAGAAAGAGTATGGAGGTATACATGGACGATCTATGTACTTATTCAGCTATACGATCCGAGCATATCCCTGAACTAGGAAAGATATTTGCCAAATGTCGACAATATAGAGTATGCCTCAACCCAGAGAAATGTGACTTCATGGTTCGACAAGGAAAGATATTAGGACATATTGTCTCTAAAAATGATGAAGACAAAATCAAAGTAATTCTGGATTTACCGAGACCAAAGACGGCTAAAGAAGTCCAAGCATTTATGGGACATTGTGGATACTACCGAAGATTTATACATATGTATGCCATAATTGCTAGACCTCTTTATGCATTATTGACTCAGTTTAACTGGATTGAAGAATGTGAAAAGGCCTTTAACAAATTAAAGAGTCGATTGAGTTCAGCACCAATCCTCCGAGTACCCAATTGGAATAAGCCATTTCATATTCACGTGGATGCTTCCAATTTGCCATTGGTTGCATCTTAGCTCAACCTGCAGATACAGGAAAGTTAGATCACCCTATAGCCTATGCCAGTAGACAATTGAATCAAGCAGAACGCAATTATACCACAACTGAAAGAGAAGGTCTAGGAATGGTATACGCAGTAAAAAAGTTTCGACATTACCTTTTGGCAAACAAATTCAAATTCTTTATTGATCATCAAGCCCTACTGTACTTAGTCAATAAGCCTTGTAATACAGGACGACTAGTACGATGGTTTCTATTGTTGATGGAATTTGATTTTGAGGTAGTAGTAAAGAAAGGGAATACCCACATAAGAGCAAATCACTTATCAAGGATGACACATGGTGAACCACCCATAGGAGTACCAGATGATCTGCCAGATACGTACCTTTTTAATCTCGAGGTATGTCCCCAATGGGCAGAAAAGTTGATCCCCATACTCATGCATGGACCTAAAGATGGGATCACACCAAACCAAACTCAAGACCTGTGGAAGGCTAAAAATCTCCATATCATTGCTGGAAGTTTGTATCACCAAGACTCAAGTGGATTACTCATGAGATGCGTAGAAGAAGAGGAACAAGAAATGTGGCTTCAAAAAGCACATGTAAATCAATGGAAAACTCATCTAAATGCGAACGGAACATGGCAAACACTAAGGAGATTGGGCTTATATTGGCCAACCATGCAGAGGGATGCGCATAACTATGTATCAGCCTGCCCAACCTGTCAAGAACGGAATCCAAAAGAGAACTCCACTCTATGCTACTCCACCGTAGCACCAAGATCGAGCATGCCTCTGGTGAGATTCTTGAAGACCCAAGAGTACCCAACAGGAGCCACTCTAGCAAGAAAAAGAGCACTTGTAGAACAAAGCAAGGACTATGCTCTTATAGGAAAACAACTCTTTAAACGAGGAAGAGATAATCATTTGCGAATGTGCATTCATGAAGACGAGTATCTTGCTGTTTTAGAGATGGCACATACAGGAGCTGCAAGAGGACATTTCTCTGCAGATAAAACAGCAAAAATGATTCTCTTTGCGGGAATGTGGTGGCCAACTTTACATCAGGATGCAACCACATATGTTCAACGATGTGATACATGTCAACGAATGAAATATCCAATTAGAAGGGATGAAATGCCACTAAAACCCATGATGAGTGCCAGGGATTTTTACTAAATGGGGAATAGACTTCATAGGACCTATTAGCCCACCAGCTAAAGGATCCCACGCCGAGTACATAATCGTAGCCATAGACTATCTGACCAAATGGGTTGAAGCCAAAGCAACCAAGAAAAACGATGCAAGGACTACGGCCAAGTTTCTCTTCGAGAACGTTTTCACTAGATTTGGACTACCGATAGAAATTGTGAGTGATAGAGGTACACATTTTGTGAATGAAGTGATAGAAGCCTTACTGAATGAATTCTTGGTAATTCATAAGAAATCAACCCCTTATCACCCACAAGCCAATGGACAAGCCGAAAGTTCAAATAAAATCTTGTGCACAGTTCTCACTAAAATTGTGAACAATGGTAGATCTGATTGGGATAAACAATTACATCACGCCTTATGGGCATTTAGAGTAACTTACAAGACCGCCATAGGCACTACTCCTTTTAACTTAGTGTCTAAGCTCAATTAGATCAAATAGAGAAGCTACATGAAACTAGGTTACAAGCAGTAGCAGGGATTTATGCTGCTAAAAGGCGACAGAAGGCATATTTTGATGCTCATGTTAAAGACAAACATTTGAAGGAAGGAGATTTAGTTTTGGTATATACCCTGAAACAACACGCTAAGAAATTGCAGAAAAGAGGATATGGCCCATTAATCATCAATCGCATATCCACCAGTGGAGCCATCAGCTTAGCAACTCTAGATGGAGAAGTATTGCTAAGTTATATTAGTGGATGTCGAGTAAAAAAATATTTAGAGCCATTGACTGAAGAAATGATGTCACGATTGATAACGGGTAAAAATAGACGTCTAGAGGAAGAAAGAATGCGAGAGGAAGCCAGACAAGAAGCACTAGAGCGGATTATGAAACGAAAAGAGTGGATGAGAGAGAGAGAGATGAGAGATATCGCCAAGGAGAGGAACTCATCCCAATGGCTAATTTTAGAGCCACTGAAAACCTAGGTCAACAAAGGATACAACCATATTTGAATTTGGGAGCCGGAAAAACGGAGTACCACTTAGTGGATGCTCTCATTGACACAAGAGCCGCTATAAGCTGCATCAAATTTTCATTGACTTAGCAACTCAAGGAAGAATTACGTCCATCAAAGGCACAGTTGATTGGAATAGGAGGAAAGATCACCAAGTGTATAGGAGAGATTATCTTGCCTCTACACTTAGGAAACAACACAATGGAACAAAAACTCTTAGTATGTCACGATCAGGACTTATTGGAAGAGCTCGTGTTAGGACAAGACTGGATATACGGATATGAAGTAACTATTCAATTGGCCTTAGGATACATCTCGGCCAAGATAGGACATCGTGAAGTATTCAGCATGCTAGACGAACGACCAATCAAAGTCGCAAGTATAGAACCAAAAACTCACTCAAATGAACACAGTGATGCATGTATGTTCACTAGCACTATGGAAACCCCTTCATCAAGTACTTCATGTGAGGATACACAGAAGTCTGCTTGCACACCATTTTCTAATCTAGCAAGTCACAAGAGTGTCATTCTATCTGAAAACAACCTTAGCAAAGAACCTAGCACAAGAGAGACTAGTTCTCCGAATAAGCACAAGTCTGCACCTATTAGAATATACCCCATTCCTTACACTCGACAAGCTTGGATAAAGAAGGACCAAATGGCTGCATATCTTCAACAAAAGAACTACTTGCTACATCAGAAGAACCCACAGAACCAGTATGTAAATCGCTCTGGATATTCAGTTCCACAAAGAATTGCTAAAGTATGGATTCCTAAGAAGGTGATAGCCGCACAGTCAGACCAAACACAAATATGGATTCCCAAGTCATGTATTCAAAAAACAAGCATTAGGAAGGAAGATTCAAGGCACAAGGAAAATCAGTATGGTCTAAAGGCAAAACAACCAAAGATGAATAGCTACAGGACAGAGAAAGAGTCTACATGTGCTTCAAAAACCATTCCAAGGTTCAAAAAACAGATAAAGCAGACGTACAACATGAGAAGCACCATATTCTTCAGGAATGTTAGGAATACAATCTGCCCCAACAGTGTGAAGCAGATTTGGATGCCGAAAAGCAAGACAAGCTGTATGCATCAACCAAGTAATTCGAGTTGCACACATATGGAGTTACCAGAATCCAAAGTATGCATGATAGGGCCACATTACAAGGCCAAGCATTTGGCACGCTATTCTTCTATTTCAGGATAGTGAAGCACATTTTCCTCTTGGGAAATAGGAGAGCACTTGTATATACTCTAAAGAAAATTATTAAAAAATTAATAACCGCTTCGGCTATGAACTAACTTTTCTGTTTTTCTTTCAGACAAAAACATAAAAATACCTAAAAATAGGAAAAACCGAGGTATTACCTTTCTCACACCCACGGGGAAGGGGCGACACCATTCACGCGGCGCAATGTCAATCTTATAAAAGGCAAATGAAGGAGGATTTCTGATACTATCTTGCCACTAATTCATACTCTATATTG
The DNA here is from genome assembly GCA_020310875.1 of Ceratopteris richardii. Taxonomy (NCBI): domain Eukaryota; kingdom Viridiplantae; phylum Streptophyta; class Polypodiopsida; order Polypodiales; family Pteridaceae; genus Ceratopteris; species Ceratopteris richardii. The sequence goes on from CM035413.1 coordinate 117,571,627, forward strand.
AGTGCAGATGGTATCTACTAATTTCGAAGCGACCCAAGAGGAAGAGGTTCAGCTTCTTCCATTAGAATCAATAACAAAAGCAAGAGGCCATTGGTTTCTGGATGACCAACCAGTATCGGATCTCATTTTCATGGCCACTATCAAAATCATGGACAAGGATCACTACTTCCCTATCATGTCCCAAGACTTTAAGACCATCATACAAGGATTACCGCGCATGATGGATGTCTGGACACAAGCAGGAATGGATGCATTTCTCAGACTACCTATTTATCTACCAGATTTCCAGAGATGTACGCAAGTGATGAATACACTTCAGCCTGCATCGAATAAGATGTTAGTCCCAGAGGCACGAGTATTGGATAAAGTTGGTGCCTGGAAGACGATTCAATTTACTCATGAGCTAATTAACAAAGCTTTCGGGTGGAATCAAGAGGGAATCACGAATGTCAAAGATGAATGTCATGATCGAAAAAGAGATCCTTTTTGGACATCAACAGAACGGATATTGAAGACGCTGTTCGCTTAGTGCACCAACACTTTTGTTTTCCAATCATGCATAGATATACAACACCTCAAAAGATCGTGGTGCAACTGCTCTCACATGCTATGAGGCAAGTCGGAAATCAAGTAAATATGACTCCCTATGTTCAAGAACGTCTATTTGAAGCAAAAAAGAAGTGGGGTCAAAAAAAGTTTCTGAATAGTAGTTCGGCCTTGACCCTACTTATTTATGAGGCACTGGATATGAAGAACTGCTTGCGTGTGATGCCAACCTCAGTAGATCTCGCCAAATATGCCAAGTCAATGACGATTCCAAAGAAAAAGAATACAATCATCTCTATGGACGAAGCAGGAACTAGTTCAAGGAAACCCATGAGGGGTACAAAGCGTCTTAGGGAGGAAGAAGCCCAGGCTACACCCTAATCAAAGAGGACACACACATTGCCACAGATTCCTGGGACCCAACAACCAATTACTAAAAGAGATCTCTCCACTGCCCTAGAAGAAACACATCAGTATATGCGGGGGACAAGTAAATTTGAATATCCAAGGTCACCATTACAGGCAAGCCAGCAAAGAAAGGAGAATGAAAGATAAAGAACAGACTTCTGAACAAGTGGCCAGATATAAAGAATTAGGTTTAGAAGATTTTAGCTCTGATGCAGAATCCAGTCACGAAAAAGACACCCTGGATACGGATATACAAACAGAAACGCACAATGAAGATTGGACAGAGATTAATCAAGTCGAAGTCACACCGGATAACCAACAGTCACAAGCAAAGAACATAGAACAACCTTGTGACAACGTGCATGTGATTCAACTGAATGACTAATCAAAGATAAGCATGAAAGAAGTTCTCGTAACAAATCAAGCTCCCATGCCACCTCTCAAAGAAGAAATACAAACCCCAGTGAACGTGGACTCAGGACTACTACAAAACAAAGAGCCAACTGTGATTGAAGTGCCAGATGATACACCTCAAGGCAAGATTGACCACATGGAGGCTGAGCCGAGGATCCAACTTCATATCAGGCAGCCCCATGACACCACATTACACGTGGCCCAAGGGAAAGATGTGACAAGAGGAGTAGAACCTAGTATACCTACCACTTGATTAAATGTGGATGTCACTCAATTAAAACCTGTTGTCAAGCAAATGATCCAAACGGCCATGGATACACAACAACAAATGATGGATACAGATGCAGATTACGAGAAGGCCATGAGGGAAAAGAATCAGTTTCAAATTATGAGTGAACAACTATCTGCACAACTCATCCAGGTCGAGAAAGAAATTGCAACCAAAGAAACGGAGTTGCACGCAGTCAAAACACAATGTGATACATTGATGAACCAGCATCATCAGCTACAAACACAACTGACGGAGTTACAAAGATAGCATGAAGTCAGTGAAGCAGATAAGGAGAGGATAAAAGCTAGAAGCAACTTACTCGAAACACAACTCAAGGTGTATATGGAGGAAAATGACAATTTACGAAACCGAAATAAAGAACTGATGAAGTCATTGCTATATGACCAACCTATAGAAAAACAAGAGACAATAGATATTGACCAAAAAGAAGTAAGTGCTCAAATTGAGAAATATGCAGATTTGCTGAAACAAGAGCAAGCATTGAGAGAAGAATGGGAACGTAAGTACATTGAAGAAACATATGAGCTAAAAAAGCAGTTGAATACAACCCATGGAAAACTTGCAGCGAATTATAGTGAAAATATGGATCATGTAGCAGAAATTGGTAATGAACTGCTTGCAGCAAAAGAAGCACTCAGGGAAGCAATGCAAGAAGTAAAAGAAAAGACTGAGCGCTATCGTAGAGATTTACATCTCTACGTATCCAAATCTCTACGTATCCAGTGTTTGAATAATCCAAATTTAAAGAATGATTTTCTACTGAGAATGTTGCTACATTATATGGCCTTGCATGGACACATTTTTTATCTTCCCATGCACTTGACACATGATTTCAAGATTCTGTGAAATGTCAGTTTATCTTTCAAGTAGAATGAAGATTTGAAGATTGGCCCATCAAGGATGATGTGCAAGTTTAGTAGGGGCGAATGTCGTAGAGATTTACATCTCTATGTATCCAAATCTCTACGTATCCAGTGTTTGAATAATCCAAATTTAAAGAATGATTTTCTACTGAGAATGTTGCAGATATTTTATCGAAGCATTGGCTAAAAAATAGTCATGAGAAGATTTGCAGATTATTGAAGATTGTACCATTATTGTGAAGGGAGGATTATTGGAGTCAATTGTCAAATCAGCAAATCATTTGATTCATCATATTTTATGTGTTAGCACACATATGAAACCCATGTTTAGTTGTGCCATATGAACCTGAATCTTCATAGTGTGAAACCATTCTTTAGAAACTAAAAGAAAACAAAACAAAAGTCATTCATTATTTTACAATCTAAAAGCAACATCAATTAGCGATCGGATTATTTCAAAAGCAAAATAGCGATGAAAGTCTTCCAAAAAACTAATTCCATAGCGATCGCTATTTGGAAAGAAAAAATCAGATTTTATGTGATTGATCGCTATAGCTTTTGGGAGGAGGATACAACTATATAAAGAGGTCTTGGGATTATTGTCAAGACATCATCTGGACATGAACTGAAGATTATCTGAAGATTATCTGAAGCTCTTGGAGGAGGAGTTCTCACACTCTTGAGGAGTGTTGGCACACATCTTGGTGTGGAGGTTCTGCTCACATGATTGAGGAGGACATCATGATCTATGATGTTTTGGTAACTTGTATCTGTTTCCGTTATCTGCATTATATTTGTACGAACACATTATTATGAATTAATTGGCTCTCCAATTTCCTCACTTTATGTTAATGAATTGTACGAGTGATTTGATTCATGATCTCATCCGATTATTTGTGAGCAGCTATATTTGAACTCTACCTCTTAAGTTGCCCGAAGCACCCTGCGTGTACCGTCTATTTGGAACACTAGCAGTTGGCCTGATCCACCCAACTGAGCCCTTCGCGACATTTGAACCTGACGTGAAATTGTTCCACGGCATTTGGCAATTAGGAGGTACAATATCAAGCTCAATTCGAGGTACGCATATTTTACTTCTACGTTGATTATATTAGTGAACAATGGGCAAAAAGGGGGTTGCAAAACACACCACACAAGACATAGGTTCTAGTGTGGAAGCATTAATTGAAAAGAAGTCTCCAGAATATGATGAACAATTCAAAGATATGGAGTCACGAATAATTGCATCCATAAATGAAAAACTCGAGCCATTAACTTCATATATCTCAATGATGACTTCAATATTGGGAAAAACTAATGAAATTATGAAAACATTAAATACACAATTTAATCAAGAATTTGGGAATTTAGAAGGAGCTGTTCACTATGAACTTTCAAATTTGATAAAGAGTATGGAAAATCTATCTAATCATGTGAAAGAACTTGCAACATCGGAAAGTATTAGCTCTGAAATTTCAAGTTTGAAAGAAAATATTGAAATTCTAACCAATCAAGTAAAAGAAATTACCACATGTAAGTGTAAATATGATCATCAAGTACAAAGCTTGTCTACTCAAGTTTTTTATAAAAGACATTCATCTGACCATAGAAGATCTACCCCTAAGGCCACATATAGAAGATTAAATAGACCTATAAGATGCTTTTGGTGTGATCAATTTGGCCATATGTTTTGGAATTGTAATGCATATGAGAATGCTTGTAGACTTAAATTAGTCACTGAAGTTGATGAGAAAATTTGTAAATAGCATGATCACTCGACTTTGCACTTGAACTTAGGTATAGGTGGAATTAAAGAATATTTTGATCAAACAAAAACTAAGCCAAAATCATTTAGAAAACAATGGAAACCAAAGAGATACAATGATAAGAAATCTTCTGAACAAGAAACTATGATAGAAATTGAGAATCAAGTTAAATGTTCTGAAGAAAAGAAAAGTCAACAAATCAAGTTGGATAAACAAAAAGTTGAACAAATTTTGCAAGAAAGATTGGAAGAGAATGAGCAAGAATTTGAAAAGTCTATACAATTGAAAAAGAAACATGACAAATATTAAGTACTATGTGATCCAAAGTTTCTAGAAAATGATAAATTTTTTGATCAAGAAAAGGTTAAGAACTTGAAAGTTCAATTGAGCCATGATATTAATGATGAACAATCTATTCAAAGTGAACATGAAAATATCAATGAAATTGATGAGAGTACAAACAATGATAATAGTATTAACAAAAAGGAAAAACAATGGATTGAAAATGCTATCAAACAAATTGAACAAAATATTAAAAATTCATCAAAGTCTTCTAAACCTTTATCTTTGCAGAAAAGAACAGGTTGAAGAGGATGAACAGGTGCTTATAATTGAAGACCAACCATGAAGAGATCCAAAGATAGGAGATGATGAGTGAAATTGTAGTAAGGATGAATTGTAAAGCATGTTTTTTGATACTAACTTTGATGTTTTTCATGAGACATGAACATGCTTCTTCAAAATTATCTTTGATGATAATGATGCTTGAGATTAGTGAGAGTGTTTGAGTGAATTGAGAGGATTATTTGATTGAAGAGTGAGAATTGAGTGTTGACTTTAATGCATTTTTAGTATTCTTTTCTTACTCTCCATTATTTGCACCATATTGAGTCTATTCTGCACTCAGAGTATGCATAAACCAATGTATATACACACATGTTTATTTCTTTAGCCTGCACAATCTACTTGCACTTGTAAACAAATTAAAAAAGGATGACATCCAATTTAAAAAATAGATATAAAAAATTCTGAAGAACCTCATCATCGACTTCCTCTTACCTACCTTTTGCACCATGATTTTGGAAAAATGCACCTAAAGTATGCATGATAGGGTCTCATTACATGACCTTGCATCAAGGCACATTTTTGAGCTTTACCCATGCACTTTGAGTGATAGAAAGGATTGATGTATACGCACATTGATATGTATGTGAGTGAGAGCACATGCTTCATCAACGAATGCCAATTACCTTATCTTTTGCACCATATTTTAACCATGCATTTCCAAAGTATGCAATTGATAGGGCTACATTATATGGCCTTGCATGGACACATTTTTTATCTTCCCATGCACTTGACACATGATTTCAAGATTCTATGAAATGTCAATTTATCTTTCAAGCAGAATGAAGATTTGAAGATTGGCCCATCAAGGATGATGTGCAAGTTTAGTAGGGGCGAATGTCGTAGAGATTTACATCTCTACGTATCCAAATCTCTACGTATCCAGTGTTTGAATAATCCAAATTTAAAGAATGATTTTCTACTGAGAATGTTGCAGATATTTTACCGAAGCATTGGCTAAAAAATAGTCATGAGAAGATTTGCGGATTATTGAAGATTGTACCATTATTGTGAAGGGAGGATTATTGGAGTCAATTGTCAAGTCAGCAAATCATTTGATTCATCATATTTTATGTGTTAGCACACATATGAAACCCATGTTTAGTTGTGCCATATGAACTTGAAACTTCATAGTGTGAAACCATTCTTTAGAAACTAAAAGAAAACAAAACAAAAGTCATTCGTTATTTTACAATCTAAAAGCAACATCAATTAGCGATCGGGTTATTTCAAAAGCAAAATAGCGATGAAAGTCTTCCAAAAAACTAATTCCATAGCGATCGCTATTTGGAAAGAAAAAATCAGATTTTATGTGATTGATCGCTATAGCTTTTGGGAGGAGGATACAACTATATAAAGAGGTCTTGGGATTATTGTCAAGACATCATCTGGACATGAACTGAAGATTATCTGAAGATTATCTGAAGCTCTTGGAGGAGGAGTTCTCACACTCTTGAGGAGTGTTGGCACACATCTTGGTGTGGAGGTTCTGCTCACATGATTGAGGAGGACATCATGATCTATGATGTTTTGGTAACTTGTATCTATTTCCGTTATTTGCATTATATTTGTACGAACACATTATTATGAATTAATTGGCTCTCCAATTTCCTCACATCTCTCTTATTTCCGATCTCTCTTATGATGTTAATGAATTGTACGAGTGATTTGATTCATGATCTCATCCGATTATTTGTGAGCATCTATATTTGAACTCTACCTCTTAAGTTGCCCGAAGCACCCTGCGTGTACCGTCTATTTGGAACACTAGCAGTTGGCCTGATCCACCCAACTGAGCCCTTCACGACAGCGCTTAGCCCAATTAGAGACCAAAACAGAAGAGAAAGCATCAATCGGGACACCAGTAGAGCCGACAAAGAAAAATCCTACTGACGAGGTAGAGGTATGTCCTCTATCTCCCCCAATTTATAATTCTCCAATAAAAGAGCAGATGGCGGAGCCGAATGATGATCATCCAATGCCATATACTGTAGAAATAAGTCAAAAGGAACGGACACTATTGGTGTCCCGGTTGACAAAAAATTTTGAAGATGAAGTCATCAAAGTCATGAACGAAGCAAAGATTAAGGTAAAGACTTAGAGAAGATCATGAAGCCTTTCAACATTCCGTACGGACTGATGAAAGAGAAAACAAGACAATACATCAAAAAGATCACACAGAAAAATCCAGACGAACAGCTGCACTTCAAACATGACACATTCACTTATCCTCAAGAAGAATTTGAAGCGGCGCAACCTGTTTGGAGAAGAAAATTTTTGGAGAAACATCCTACATTAGGGGTGCACTGGCAAGCGGCACCATATTTATTACAGGTAAATCCTTCTTTTTGTCCAACACCACGGTGCAGAGAAGCACGAGAATTTTTGGATATGCAAAAGACCGGTGTAATCAATAAACAATGGCTAAACTATCCACTACTTCCAAGTCCACCGCATAACTATCTACCAACGGAGGATTATATGACAAAGACCATCGAATTTTGGCTACAGAGTTATGCAACAGTACCAGATTTAACTATCAAGATGACAAATAAAATACTCAGTATGATACTGTTATGCAACAGTACCAGATTTAACTATCCAGATGACAAATAAAATACTCAGTATGATACTCACAGTATTGAAGGTCTTCAAACATGCGGCATATACATTTTTGAACTTCATTGGCATTAATCAGGGAACAAACATTCTCGTTTTTTATTTGTCTATTATGCCTAGCCGCCCTACCATAATGGCCTATTATTCCAGACTCGTGTTTTTGCCAAGTACATACATGCAAACATTCGAAGAAGCCTTTTTCACATGTTTTTTTGAAATTGACTCAGAAATCTTTCTAAAAATGTCATCCAATTTGAATGCCAGATTAGTGGCATATGAACTAAGCTTCTTCGCCGATCATAGACAACCGCCACATGACGGGTGTGAAAGCTGAACAGTGGAAGCAGCTAATGATACGTGAAGCCAATCTGCTTAATGAAACAGAGCAAAAAGTGTATAGGACATACTCCCATCGACTCTCAAAGCTTCTCGGGGACGACAGAGTTCAGGAGGGGGCAGTGTTGAGGGAGAATCAAGCAAAAAGAAGAAAAGAAGAAGACAAAGAAAGAAGCTTCATTAAACGATAATATTTGAAGACACATCTCTGCAAGAAGCCCCGCAGGGGCGCAACACCCATCTCTGCAAAGAGCCCCGCAGGGGCACACATGAAGGAAAAGCACGTAGGTGGAAGGAGGAACCAGGGCCAGGAAAGTATCCATGAAGAAATGCAACAAGATATCCAGTGGTTCCGAAACCACAAGAGGGTGCTTCAACCTCTTGATCTTTGGAAGGTCCAGATCGAAGGCTAAAGGATCACATCCTCATACCTTCCACTGGTGGCGTGCGTGGCAACCCGACTTATTAGGCAAGACAAATGCATCAGGCCGAGAGGATGTAAAACAAGAATCAAGAAGAGCCCATCAAAACTGAACACCTGTTTAACAAACAGGCAGAACTGACCAAGGGTTGCGGGAGATGAAAAGAAAAGAACAGGCAGTACAAAAGCATCAGGCCGAGAGGATGTAAAAGAAAAAATCAAGAACAGGGCCATTAAAACGGAACGCCAGTCCAACCAGTAGGCAGAACTGACCAAGGGATGCATGCGGACAACAAGGGAAAGACAAGAAGTAAAGCCTGTCAAGGGACGACAGAGACAAAGAGGGGGAGAGTGTTGCAGAGCAAAGAGAGCACAAAGGCAGAGAAAAAGAAGGGCCCCAAAATTTTTTCGATTTGGACACCCAATTTTTGTATTATAACCATTCTTGTAACATAATTTCCGATGTAAATGCACTAGAGGAGTCCTCTAGATGCATCCCCACAGAAGATTAGAAGCTTACCCATGTAAATTAGTAGGAAATTAGTCTTTTAGTGAATAAAGTGCTGGTCTCTTGTATGAAAGGACCATTTTTAGGGCACAAGTATATAAGTCAATTTGTGACTCTTTGTAAGTACTTTTTGTCATTGTGAGAATCAAGAGCACAGAAATTCGAATTTGTGTCTTCTCCTCTCTGTATCATCTTCTTTGTGAACTTGTATGCATGTGTGTTGCTTGAAAAGAGTGTTAGTAAGTATTGTCTATCCATGAAAGTGTTTGTTTGCTGTGGTTAAGGTGTGTGTGAAGTGTAGAAAGTGCTGAAGTGTAGGAAGGTCATTCCCGCGACTCAGTATTTTGCTCATAACTTGAAGTAGAAGCGCCAAAATTGAGTGAAAATACAACCATTGGATGCGTCTTCTTGAGAGCTTTGAAACGCATATGCTATTTGGTATATTCGGAGTTCGAAGCTGAGAGCAAAGCTCAATTTATTGTTGGCTGCTATTCCAAGTATCGCGACACCATGACTGACAGTTGAAGCTTGTTTGGATTAGTCTTTGCCTTGTTTGCACTCTTTGAGTAACTCATTTGCATTGATTCTCATTTGAATGCATGTCTTCATACACTCGACTAGGTTTTGATACTCATCGGATTGATAATTAAAGCGTGAATCCCCACTATATGCACTTGAGGGGGATTGAGGTATAGTCTCTTTCTCCACAAGTCCATAAGTTGGTTCTTAGGTACATAGGGCCTCTCCCCCATTTGTATTTGGTTAGAAGCTTGAGGAGCCTACTCCATGCTCTTGGCAAGCTCATTTCTAATCCACATGAGTTTACCCATTTCATGGTCTACTCATTTTGAGTCTCACACACTCTTTGTTTTGTGAGTACACTCTTCTTTTCATTTTGCTTCCGCATGTGTACTCTCTACAATTATTGCTTCTGAAATTTTATGGCGTTGGCTATATAAACTCATAGAACATGCAAAATCTTTGAATGATTCAGCATGTGCAATTGAAGATTCTCAAGCTATCTCAGATGCAAAGCTTTGGCATGCATGTTTTGGTCATTTGAATTTTGTTAGTTTGCTTCACTTATAGAAATTTGAAAATGGTGTCTCTCTATCCAAACCTAAGGCAACTTGTAAACATGCTTGCAAAGGCTTTATTTTGGGCAAAATGCAGTGTTTCTCCTTCCCAAAAGATGGTTCAGTTTAAGTTGCATTGCAAGTTCTTCATAGTAATGTATGTGGCCCTATGTAGACACCTTCATTTGGAAACTACCTTTACTTCATGACTTTTATTGATGAATTCTCCAAGAATGCATGGGTGTACCCATTTAAAGAGAATTCCAAAGTGTTTATATGCATCAAATAGTTTTTGGTTATGGATGAAAATATGTTAGCATGTAAATTGGTCACCCTTCGTTTTGATCGAGGGGGGAATACATGTCTTCCAATTTTAATGCATTTCTGACTGAGCATGGAATAAAAATCAGTGTATAGTGCCATATGCACCTCAAAAAAATGGGGCTTCTAAAAGAAAGAACGGTTCTCTCATGGAAATGGCAAGGTGTATGGTCAAAAGTAAAGTTTTACCACATAGCTTCTGGCTTGGGGCTCTTACGTGTGCAACATATGTACTTAATAAGTGTCCCATCAAAGCAATGCAATCAATCACTCCATATGAGGCTTGGCGTGGTCGCATGAATATTTTTGGTCCCTACCCCTCTAATGAAGTATTTTGATGGCAATGCACCACAGTGCGATGTCCTTCTCGAGAGCTACACGACGATATCCTCGGAGTAGAAAACTGAGCTCCTAGGGCCGCACACGGTACTCTGCATAGAGGCTGCAGAATACACAGGAAAAACATAGTACACAGGGAGCACGAAGACAAACTTCTTAGGTCTTACAAATGCAGTCAAACTTAAGTCTGTGGCTAACCATGCCACTCTATGTTTTATTAAAGAACATATACAAAAAAGTGTCCGATGGCCATTTGGCCTTTCACATGGAAACTAACGATAACAATCTCCCACTAAAGGCCAATATGGCCAAAGTAACTATGGGAGAAAAATAAAGAATGATAGAGAATACCTGAGTGTAAGTATACAAACTATATCTCCCACCTGATGGGCATGTTACACAGTATAAAAGTGACTATGTAAGATCACGAATCAAGTAACCCCCATCAAGTGACAGTAGTGTCGAAAACTATCGTGTGGTAGAGCTTTAGTCAAAGCATATGCAACATTATCTTGAGTGTGAACCTTCTTAAGAATAATGCACCAGTGGCTAAGAAATCTCTAATGAAGTGATACCTCACCTCAATTTGCTTGGTCTTTGCATGATAGACTGGATTCTTAGCCAAAGCAATGGCACTCTAACTGTCACTGAGCAAATGAGGTACATGCTGAGGTAAACCCATATCACAAGCAAGATGAGAAAGTCACAATGCTTCCTTACATGCTTCACTTGTTGCAACATACTCTGCATCTGTGATTGATACAACTATACATTCTTGAAGACAAGATCTCCAAGAGATAGCACCTAGCAAAATGAACAATGTACCCTGATGTAGACTTATGATTGTCTACACAACCAGCATAGTCAGAATCTGTTTAACCAATAATGGATGCTTTCCCTCTACCTAAGCATAGACACTTGTCCTTAGTGCCACTCAGATATCTCAAAATCATCTTGACTTCTTCCCAATGTTTCTTGCCAGGATTAGATGTATGTCTGCTCACAACTCCCACTGCAAATGCAATGTCTAGTCTCACAGCTACCATAGCATACATGAGACTACCAACAACAGACTGATAGGGAATTTTGGTCATGAATTCCTTTTCCTCATCTGATTTGGGGCAATAATCCTTGCTCAATTTCATATATGTGGGTAAAGGTGTACTCAATGCCTTTCCACCCTGCATATTGGACTTGTGAAGTACTTTGGATATGTACTCACTTTGAGACAAGTATATGCATCTTTTACTTCTATCACGAGTAACGCACATGCCAAGAACATGTTTGGCATCCCCCAAATCCTTCATATCAAATGTCTGACTCAACTTCTTTTTGAGAATTGACAAGTCATAAAAGGACTTCCCAACAATCAACATATCATCGACATAAAGTATCAAGCATATCAAGCTTCCATCTGAGCATCTCTTTGTGTAGAGACAATGATCCTCATTGCTTCGAGAATAGCCTTGAGACTTCATAACAACATCAAACTTTTGGTACCATTTTCTAGGGGACTGTTGAAGTCCATACAAGATCTTCTTGAGCTTACAAACTAGACTTTCGTTGCCAAGAACTACATAATTGGTTGTTCCATATAGATCTCATCATCTGTAAGATCTCCATGCAAGAAAGTAGTTTTCACATCCATTTGGACTAGCTCTAAGTCCTCATTGCAACGAATCCAAGCAACATGCGCAGGGTAGTCATCTTGAACACTAGAGAGAAGATTTCCTCAAAATCAACACCATGTTGTTGCTTAAAACCCTTTGCAACAAGTCGCACTTTATACTTTGGAGAAGCACTATTTGATGTGAATTTCACCTTATATACCCATTTACATAGTAAAGCTTTCCTACCCTTTGGCAAAGGTACCAAATCCCAAGTACCATTCTTGTGAATAGAATCTAGCTCACTCTTCATGGCCCGCTCCCACTTGACATGATCCTTTGTCTGCATAGCCTCTTTGTAGCAAGAAGGCTCACCGGTATCTGATAGCATAACAGAATCTAAACCTGGAACATATCTGTCAGGTGGATTTGAGACACGTGCAAAGCATCTCAATGGTTGCTGAATAGGAACATCTACAGACTGATCTGATCAGAGTTTTCAACAAAAACATTACTTCGTTTTATAATAGAATCATTTGAAATGGGAGAATCAAGACTATTCGAGAAAAACAATAACTCTTGAACGTCCCTATGTGCAACATTTTTATGCATGCTAATTGGAGGACTAGTATCCTCAAACACCACTCTTCTCACTTCAACCTCCGTAATGGGCTATTTATGCATCTTAGACTCATTGAAAATGACATCACTACTTCTGATCATTGACCATGTTTCAGGGTCCCATAAGCGATATCCAAATTATCCTTCTCAACCATATCCAAGGAAAATGCATTTCTTTGACTTATGGTCCAACTTTTTTCTAAGATTCTTGGGTATATGAACATATGCTTCACACCCAAAAACTTAAAGATGATCATAATATGGTGGCTTCCCTGTCCATAACTCTTGTGTCACTTTTAGACCTTTGGTAGTACAAGGTGAAAGGTTAACCACACGAACTGTAGCCAATACTGCTTCTGCCCAAAAACCTTTTTGAGAGGTTTACATGATGCAACATAGAAACTACTCTATCTTGAATAGTTCTATTCATCCTTTTAGCTACACCATTCTGTATTGGGGTATAAAGAGTTGTAAACTCTCTACGAATCCCTCTAGATTGACAAAAAAGGATGAATTCATGTGAGATATACTCACCCCCATTATTTGAATGTAAAGCCTTATTAAGCTTAGTTCCCTTTTTAGTCTCAACTGAACCAAGCCATGTTTTTGAAAGTAGGGAATACCTCATCCTTCGATTTGATAGGATATACCCAAACTTTTCTAGTAGCATCATCTATGAAAGTGACAAAGTAAAGAGAACCACCTAAGGACCTAGTGGGCATAGGACTACACACATCTGTATGAATGAGATCTAAAGGCTGAATTGAAGAGTCAATGTGCATTCTATGCACATTTCTGGTTTGCTTTCCATATTGACAATGCTCACAAAATGAAAAATCAGAGAAAGATAGCACAAGTAAGTATCCATAACAAAAAAGATTTTCCATTCCACTACGAGATATATGGCCCAAACGACCATGCCAAATACAAGCCATAGGCTGTTCAGTAACAGCTAATAAGTGTTCTTTCTATGATACAAATAAAGGATAAAGTGAGCCAACTTTGCTTCCTTTTGCAATAACAATATTGCCCTTTGATATACGAAAGCACTTAGCGTAGAAGACCACCTTGTAACCAAGGTCATCAAGTTGACCAACTGACATCAAACTACATGATAATTGAGGTACATGGCGTACATTATGCATAGTAAATTTTGAACCATCAATGAATTGCACAACCACATCTCTAATCCCCACAATGTCACACTAGTAAGAGTCACCAAGTCTCACGGTACCAAGAGACTTTGTTGCATAATTAGAGAACCATTCTTTGTGTGGTGTGACATGGAAAGAAGCACTAGAATCTAGGAGCCATGTGTGGGAAAGAGAATCAGTCATAAAAGCCTCAGTTGGTACAGTGCTATCAAGTGTCAACACATCACCATCATCAGAAATAGCATTAATTTCTTCAATCTTCATAGTCGAAGTAGATGGTGCAGGTAGCTGTTTAACATGCCCATCAACATTTTGTCCTTTACCTTTAACATTCTTTAATGCATAACAATCTTTCTTCATGTGTCCTTTCTTATGACAATAATGGCATTCGATATCCCTCTTCCTTGATTTACTTCTACTCTTATTCCATTGACCATTCTTTTCCTTGTTCTTGCTCCTACCACGTTGCTGATTCTTCCTTGGTAAGAATCACGAACATTATATGCATCTCCACTCTGAGTGCCAACCATAGATTTTCTACAAATCTCCTCACTCAAGAGTGCTCAACATATGTCATCATAGACAAGTTTACCACTAGGTGCACTATTGCTAATAACTGTGCAAAACGTATGCCATGATGATGGCAAGGTGCATAACAACAATACTGCTTTCATTTCATTATCCATATCCATTTTTTGAGCCTGTAACTGGGAGAATATAGCATCAAACTCATTTAGATGAACAACAACACTATTTGTGTCCTTCATGTGAAGGACATATAGTTTTCGCATCAGGTACAATTTATTTGATATCTCTTTTTCATATGTATTGCATAACTTCTTCCAAAGCTCCTCTACACTTTCATAGTCTAATATTGTAAAGTAAACATTATCTGCCAGGTGCAAGCCAATGGTAGACCTAGCCATTTCATCTAACTCATCCCAATCATCTTCATCCATGTCAGCAGGCTTCTTAATCCCATTTACTAGCTTCCATTGCCTCCTTTGAATCAGCACACCTTTCATCTGATTCTTCCATAGAGCAAAGTTTGTGCCATCAAATTTTCGGATCTCAAAATGGTCTTTGCCCTGCAAGTTATAGGAAAATGGTCTGGTGGCACTAGACCCTGATCCACCAGATTTTCGTGAGACCTCTGATGCCATGATTGTAGAGAACTGAATAGAATGATAATGGAGCTAGAAGAGTCCAAACACCAATGAATAAGTGTATTAAGAAGTAAATCGGCCACTATATTGTTGACTAAACCAAAAATCTAGAAAAATCTTTCCAGAGTATCCTCTACAAAATGAGCATATGATGAGTGTCAAAATATCATAAAACTGCAAGTTTGACATGTTTACCTGCATAGTGAATCACTGACTCCACTGTATATAATCACTTACCCAATAGAAGCCAACTAGGCTTATTGAGCACCTATGAACAACTATCATACATCTCCTATGGCAAGGCTGGGTAAGTCCTCCACCTGCATCACCGAAGAGAACCCGACATCTGGGTGTCTCCTAGTTTAGAAAACCTCGCCATGACCCTCTTTATCAAACATAAAAGGCTTTATGCAAAAACGTAACCGCTATATCAATGACCACATGGACATACATAAGCAGTACTCGCAGAAGCATACATGGTGTGTATGTGCTCAACATATGCAGTAAAATGACACTAATAGGCTGAGTGCATAGCCCAAAAACTAGCCAAGAACACCTCCAAGTTGTTGGAGTCAATGTCCAAAATGCTAAAAATAGTCTTTTATTAGTCCTCCTACAAGAAACAATGCGTGGCACATTGGTTAGTCCATTAGCCTCCCAAAATTACCACCAGGGTTTGATACCCAGCAGTGCAATGCGGAAGATTTGTTTTTTGTCATGCTTTTCTCATACAGCAATGGGCGGATGGTGCAATCACAGTTTTCGACGCGACATTTATCTTGCTTTATTGGAGAATACAATCTTGTGCTTTATTATTGTGCTTTTGAGAAGCTTTTCAAGGATACTCACCATTATATAACAAGTGCTTGGTTCATTATTCAATTCATCCTACACCTTTTACAACACAAGCTTCGGAGCTTGGTCCCTCAATAGAGGTGGTGCTCTTAGCACATGGGGCAACCATGGTGCTATTTTAGAGCATGTTGAGGAGCGACTATGGAGTTCTTCTTGAAGAAGAAGAGTGTGCTCACACTCTTGCTTATGGAGAGGCTATTAGCAGCTTGGTGGTGTGGATCGGTCATCCACATGATGTATTTGAAGATTGTCTTCTACATGAAGATTTCGGTGTACTTCAAAGACATTGGATGGTGGTTAACATAAGATTTGCATCTTATGTTAAGAATTCAGGTACATATTCTCTTTATGCACATAGGTACTACTTGAAGTTTATGGAGGCAGTAACATCCATATAAGGAGGAGTCCTATTTGGCATAGGTACAAGAGAATCAATACGTGTATGCTTTATGCATATTTGGATGAGGTGTTAGAGAAGATATGTTCATATGAGTTTGAGCATTTCTGGCAGCAAACTTGTTAGCATTCTTTGCTACTTTTGTAAGTATGTGATCTTTTCACACACATGTCTAACTTAGGGTCTTCCATAGCCTAAGGTTAGATGAGGGTTTGTTGATTATTAGTTTTTGACTCATCCTTCCTCTTTCTGTCACTCATATTCACTCTTCTACAACCTATTAGGTCACACTGTTGGAGTTAGACGTCTGCAGAAGCACGCAAACAACACAAGGAAGAAGAAGAAGCTTGGGGCACAACACACAATACTGAATGTATTACTAGAGAATGTACAAAGATAAGTAGCCCATTAGGGCAATAGGCATAAATACAAGCCGGGGGAAAAAAATCTCCTAAAGAGGGAAAAAAGTGCCCCGACGGTCCTAGTGTGTTCACACACATCACTACCTAAATATATCAACAAATCCCCCCTAGGAGTGATGCAGTGAACAAGGAGCTGGCACTCATGTATAAGGAAGTGCCAAGCTATGTGGAAATCACTCCACAAAAGGAAGTAAGCCCAAAGCTTTGCGGAAAGCTTCAAACTTCTCCCTAGGCAGAGCCTCCGTGAAAAGGTTTTCAATGTTCTCCTGCATGGGCACATATGCCAAGCTGATCTCCCCAGTAGAGAACCTCTCCCTGACATAATGATAATGCACCTCAATGTGCTTACCACGAGCATGGAACACAGGGTTCCTCGCAACTGCCAATGCGCTCTGACTGTTAGTGAAGGTGGTGGTAGAAGACTGACCAACACCCAAATCAGCCATAAGGCATTTGAGCCACACACACTCAACAGTAGCTGTGAAAGCTTCCCTATACTCAGCCTCACAACTGGAAGTGGCCACAGTAGGCTGCTTCTTGCTCAACCAAGATATACATGAGCTACCAAGCATGAAGCAAAAGCCACTAGTGGACACACGAGTGTCATAGCAACCAGCCCAATCAGAGTCAGAAAAAGCATGCAAATCTGGCGGTACATCCCCCCTTCGGATAAAACAATCCAAGTAGCCGAGTACCACTCAAGTAGCGAAAGATGCGCTTAACCGCCTGCCAATGCTTGACTCCTGGGCAATGCATAAATCTGCTCATCTGTGAGACAGCAACCTGAATATCTGGCTGAGTAATGCATAAGTAAATCAAGCATCCAACAGCTTGCTGATAGAGAATAGCATCAACTGCATCTCCAACATCATGAAGACTCAATCGTAAACCTGTCTCCATAGGAGTGGCAATTGGCTTACAGTCTTCAAGGCCAAAACGCTGCAATAATGTGTCAATATATTTCGTTTGACACGAAGCCATTCCACCATCAACTTGCATAAACTGAATGCCCAAATAGTGATGCAAATGCCCCAAATCAGACATCTCAAATGAGGCATGCAAATCAGCCTTGAAATCAGCAATATGCTTCTCAATAGGACCAGTGAGAAGCATGTCGTCAACATAGACAACAATGATCACAAGCACATCATTAGCACGCTTAACATATAAGGTGCTTTCAATTGGACTGTTCTCAAAACCATGTGCAACCAGATAGACATGTATCTTCTCATACCAAGCACGTGGTGCTTGCTTTAAACCATATAATGCCTTCTTTAACCTGCACACCTGGTTTTCATGCCCTTTCTGCACAAAGCCACGGGGCTGAAAAACATACACTTCTTCATGCAAGTCACCATTCAGAAATGTTGTTTTAATGTCCAATTGATGTACATTCCAACCATGATGGGATGCAAGTGCACAAATGCTCCGAACAGTAGTCATATGGCATGTAGGTGCAAAGGTCTCATCAAAATCAATGCCTCTTTCCTGCGCATAACCCTTTGCAACAAGCCTAGCCTTATACTTGTAAACTGTACCATCAGGTTTACGCTTCAGCTTGTATACCCACTTAGTGCCAATGGCCTTCTTGCCAGGAGGCAAGTCACATAAAGACCATGTACCATTCTTCATTATAGCATCATATTCAGATTGCATAGCAGCCATCCAATTTTCTGAATTCTGTGCTTCATCAAAAGAAACAAGCTCATTCTCATCACAGAGACTAGAAGCAGCCATAGCATAGCAATCTGATGCAAAGGAGGCACTATGAGAGACTGAACAAGTACGATATGACAAAGGTGCATCTAATTTGCTGTCACGCAAAGTCTGCACCAGCCATTTTGGCATACTTTTTGCCTCCTCAATATCAACTCTCTCATCAACAAGTGCATCATGTAAATCTGCATCAGAAATGGAATGATATGCATCATCATATGAAACCTGCAAAGGCTGAGAAGTTTCCTCATTAGGACCAGCACTAGACTGTCCACCTGTAAAAAGAGGCATCAAAGTATCATACATGTCTTTGGAGCTAACAGATGTCTCCTTAGTACATGAAAGCAATGGCTGAATAGCATCTTCCACAAAGACAACATCATGGCTAACCAGAATGCGTTTAGTCTGTGGATGATACAGATGATAGCCTTTACTTTCAGAACTGTACCCAACAAAAATACATTTTACTGCCTTATCATCCAATTTTCTGCGATGTTGTTCAGGCACTAGTGCATATGCCAAACAACCAAAAACACACAGATGAGCAACAGATGGCTTGTAGTCATGCCAAGCCTCATATGTAGTGATAGACTGCAGCGCTTTAGTGGGACACCTATTCAGTACATATGTTGCACACATGACAGCCTCAAGCCAGAAACTATGAGGTAAAGCTCGACTCTTGACCATACACCTCGCCATCTCCATGAGAGACCTGTTCTTCCGTTCAGCAACTCCATTCTGTTGAGGTGTATACGACACTGTACATTGGTGTTCTATCCCGCGTTCAGCCAAAAATGCATTAAAATCAGAAGACATATTTTTGCCCCATCGATCAGAACGGAGGGTGCCCATTTTACATGCTGACAGATTTTCAGCCAGAACCAAAAACTGTTTGAAGCACATGAACACTTCAGACTTTGCGTTCAATGGATATACCCATGCACACCTGGAAAAATCATCAATGAAAGTCACAAAGTAAAGATAATTTCCAAAAGAAGGTGTCTGCATAGGACCACAGACGTCACTATGTACAAGCTGCAATTTCTCAGTAGCCCGAACGGAACCATCTTTTGGAAAGGATGAACGTCGCATTTTGCCCAAAATACAGCCTTCACAAACATGTTTTCCAGGTGCCTCAAGTTTGGGCAACGAGGACACCATTTCAGATTTCTGCAGGCGTATCAAACTAGCAAAATTCAAATTGCATCTGACATAGCCTGAGAATCATTTACTGCACATGCCAAATCATTTATAGATCTTTCATAGTCTATGAGCTTATACAGCCAATGACATAAAATGCTAGAAGCAATAATCACATCGCCATTTGACAAATCATGAACTGTACACCTATCATCAACAAATTTCACAACCAAGCCAATCTTGGCTAATGCAGAAACTGATAACAGGTTCTTTTTGATCCCTGGCACAAATAAAGCATCTGAGAAAGTGAAAGAACTACCATCAGCAGTAGTCAAAATGATCTTACCAACTCCCATAACAGGATAAGAGGAGTTGTTGGCGCATGTAACAGTATTCCCTGTAGGGGCAGGCTCGAGTGAAGAGAAGAAACTGTGCTGCGAGGTAATATGTTTGGTCGCCCCAGTGTCAAAATACCAAACATCTGAGTCTACTACAGACATGCACTACTCATGAGAAGATGGGTCAAAACTGCAAACAGTAGTAAACGCCCATTCTTCTTCCTGCACAAGATTTGTAGACTCTGTTTTTGGTGTAGAGGCCTCTGCAACAACCATTCCAGCCTCTTTCTTCTTTGCCTCTTTAGCAGCCAGTTTTGGACAGTTCTTTATGATATGATCATTCCCTTTACAGTACTTACAAAACAATTTCTGCTTTTCTGATTTCTTCTCATCTTTATCTTCCTTCTTTGAATATGCAGAATTAGCAGATTTTTGCTTACTAGTTGAAGAGCTCCATTTTCCTTTGCCCTTCTAACTAGCCAGGAAAGCTTGATCTGCAACTCGCATAATGGACCTGTTTTGCCTGGACTGATCTTCCTGCAATAGAACAGAGACTAACTCCTCAAATGATAAGGCATTTGGATTGCCTTTCATCATCAACCGAAGAGTAGAAGCAAAACTCTGATATGAATCAGGAAGACCATTCAGAACAGTTTGCACAACTAAGTTATCTGGTATAACCTCATCAGCAGAAATCAACTGTTCCTTCAAGTCTTTGATCTTCGTTAGGAAACTGTCCATAGAATCACCTTCATTCATGTGCTCACTCTCCAACTGTTTTCGGAGGTAAGCAACACGAGCCTCATTCCTAGCTTGGTACAATGTGGTAAGTGTATCCCAAGCATCCTTAGCTGTTCTGCAAGAGCGAATGTGAGGAATAATGGCACGTTTGACAGACAAAGCTATCAATGCATGTGCTTGGGCATCTCTGCCATCGTAGCGAATCTGCTCTGCAGCAGGTGTAGTAGAAATAGCAGCACGAACAGGAATCTGCGGAATATCATCTTCGAGACCATCTTCATCAGCTCGAGCACTTGTATTTGCAGTACCTTTGGCACAAAAAGACAAAATAGCTAAATTTCGTGCGAATCTGAGACTGCAAACGGAGGAGTGTCGACGGCGCCCTAGATGAAGCGACTACCTGCTCTGATACCAATTGTTGGAGTTAGAGGTTTGCAGAAGCACGTGAACAGCACAAGGAAGAAGAAGAAGCTTGGGGCACAACACATAATATTGAATGTATTACTAGAGAATGTACAAAGATAAGTAGCCCATTAGGGCAATAGGCATAAATACAAGCCGAGGGAAAAGAACCTCCTAAAGAGGGAAAAAAGTGCCCCGGCGGTCCTAGTGTGTTCACACACATCACTACCTAAATATATCAACACACACATCTCATATATATTCAGATTTCTATCCATACATCTGAATATGTTTGTTACATTTGTACATTCACTCATCCATCTATTTCTGTTCACATAGAGTGGTTGAGAGTTTCGCCCCCACATTGTAATTTGAACATTTGGATATATGATAGTGTGAGTAAGCAGTGGCTTACGTAACACTTTACACATGTTGTCTAATCTTTTCTCTATCTTTGTCTCATCCTTGTGTATTCAACCTCCTATGTGCTAGTCCTCCACCTTGTCCAGTAGTTTGCCCTTGTGCACACATTGCACTCAAGCTTCCAATAATACTGAAGGAAGGGTCACTCTCTGTTGACATGCAACACCTCCTTGATTATAATTTGTTCCACCTTAGTTGCTCTCTGTGCACTCATTGTTCAAGTCTCTTGCTCTCTCTTGCTCTGTAGTCTAAATCCTTAGTCCAGGACTGATAATTCCCTTTGGTTGTGTCGATCCTTTTGATGTATGTTGCTTCAACTACTTATCTATCTGGGAGTTCTCTTTGATGTCCCAAGAACCTCTTCATGCGTAAGGCCAACGACTGGCTATTTTGTCCAGTAGTGACTTTATGAGAAAAAAATAAATAAATGGGGGACCACACATAAGCTCTTGCATATCATCTTCACTTTATCTCTTTTTCCACTTTTGACCTTAATTTCTACAAAATGTGCCCATAAGGGAGGGTTCACATGAACATTCCATGACACTTAAAAAGCCTTGAAACTCTTCAAAAGACCATTTTACAACTTGCATTCCACTTTTTGTGCAAAACCATATTGATTACTTGTTTATGCACTACCTATGCACCCATGACCCTGGCCACTTGTACACCACCTGTGTACCAGTTTGCTAAGTCACCACTTCACTTTTCCAACCTGTTAAGTCATCCTTTGGTAGGCTCAACATTTGCCCATCACCTAGTGGACTCTCTGACCTAGAGAGGAAAATGACCATACCACTAGACATCTTTGCCACTGTGATGCAAGCCATAGAAATCTTTGCCACTATGATGCAAACCATAGAAATCTTTGCTACTACTGATGAGTGGTATGTTTAATTCTTCAACTAAAGAAACATGTACACTACTATAGGCTGCTCCTGCATCAATTAAAGAATCTATTAGTTGGTATTCCTTCTTTTTGCTCCCTAGGTTTAAATATGGTTGTCTCACTTGGTTTCTCAGTGTTTTGATATTGGTGCTATGATAATTTACCATGGGAATGGGTTCTTCACCTCGTAAGTATCTCTCATCTCACTCTCTGGTCCATTCCTTCCATTTTTTGATTCGTTCTAGGGCTTCAAGTCTTGTTGCTTTTCGATTTTGAGCTCCTAATAGTCTAGTTAGCATTTGTTGAGTCAAGGGTTCCATGTATTTTTTGACTCTGCATCTGCTTATGTAGTTCGATAGTATGTCTCCATCCAATATAGCTAAATTAATGGCTCCGCCAGAGGAGATACAAGTTATGATCAATAGACCATATCCACTTTGTTGTAGTTTTTTCATGTGTTGTTTCAAAGTGTAGACCAATACTAGATCTCCCACTCTAAGAACCTTATCTTTGATGTGAACATCATAGTAAGCCTTTTGCCTTCTCTTTTCAGCATAAATGCTTCTATTGCTTGTAATCTAATCTCATGCAACCTTTTTGTTTGATCCAATTGGTTGGACAACTTATTTCTTGTCCATTCATACTTTTGTGCTACACAAAGAGTAGGAATCAAGAAATCTATTGGTAAAATTGTGTTTTGACCATAAACTAGATTAAACGGTGTAGTTCCAATAACCATTTTATATGCTACACAAAATGCCCAAATTACGTGATTCAATTGTTTATCCCAGTAAGATCTACTATTGTTCACTATCTTTGTAAGTACCATGCATAATACCTTATTGGAACTCTCGGCTTGTCCATTAGCTTGCAAATGATAGGGTGTAGACTTTTTATGAATCACTAGAAATTCATTCATGAGTGATTCAATGACTTCATTAATGAAGTGTGTACCTTTATCACTAACTATCTTGATGGGTAGTCCAAATCTCGTAAAAATATTTTCAAATAAGAACCTTGCAGTGGTTTGGGCATCATTCTTCCTACTAGCTTTGGATTCTACCCACTTTGTTAAGTAGTCGGTTGCCACTATGATATACTCTGCTTGAGATCCTCGTGTTGGGGGATTAATGGGTCCAGTAAAGTCTAATCCCCATCTAGAGAGAGCTCTTGCACTAATCATTGGTCTTAGAGGCATGTCATCTCTCCGGATCAGATACTTAGTTTTTTGACTTACATCGCAACTTTGCACATATGTTTTTGCATCCATATGTAATGTTGACCACCATAAGCATGCAAAGATAATCATTTTAATGGTCTTTCCAACTAATTTGTTTGAGCCACTTTGGCATAGTTTGTGTACTCTTGATAGACATGCGTTCATTATGTAAAACATCTTCAATATGTACATCATGCGTGGGCTGAATTTCATGCTCATTTTCAACCATATTTTGACGCAAATGTTCAGCCATATGTGGCTGGAAATTTCCAGCAATTTTGACAATTTTTGGCTGAAAAATTTCAGCCATGTTTGGCTCGAAATTCTCTGCATTTTCAGCACTATTTTGCTGGAATTTTTCAGCCCGTTGAGCCTCAGTTGGCTGATCTACATGGCCATAGTCAAGCGCACCATTTTGGAACAAAGGCATGAGTGTATCGAACACATCTTGTGAGCTAACTGTTGGTTGTTTTTTGCATTCAAGTAGAGGGAAAACTGAATTTTTAGCAAATACCACATCTCGACTCACAATAATTGTGTTCATCAATGGATGGTAGAAATGATATCCCTTACTTTCAGCACTATAACCAACAAACATACATTTCTTTACCTTGTCATCAAGTTTATGACGTTGTTGTGATGGCACAAGAGCATATGCCAAACAACCAAACACACACATATGATTAACCATAGGCTTATGTCCATTCCAAGCCTCATAAGGAGTGATGACTCTCAATGCTTTTGTAGGGCAGTGATTCAACACATAATTTGCACACATGACTGCTTCCATCCAAAACTTATCAGGAAAATGCTTTCCTTTAACCATAGATCGTGCCATTTCAAGTAGAGTTCTATTTTTATGCTCGACAGCACCATTTTGCTGAGGTGTATATGGCACTGTACATTGGTGTGAAATACCTCTTTCATGAATAAAATCATTAAACTCATGTGACATGTTTTTACCACCACAATCCTTGCATAGAGTCAAAAGCTTTTGTGAAGAAAAATTTTCAGCCATAGCTAAAAATGCTTTGAAGCAAGAAAATACCTCATTCTTTGCTTTCATAGGATACACCCATGTATGGCTAGTAGCATCATCAATGAAGGTAACAAAATATATATGCTTCCCAAAAGATGGAGTCTTGTTGGGACCACATACATCACTATGAACAAGCTGCAATTTTCTTGTAGTGTGTGTATGACTATCTTTTGGAAAAGAAGCATGACACATTTTTCCAAGAATGCAACCTTCACATGCATGCTTTTCAATGGAATCAAGTATAGGCAAAGCAATAACCATGTCCTTCTTTTACAAGTAAAGCCAAAGCAATTCATCAGTGACATAGCCGAAGCAATTTTCTTTTCGTGTATTATTATTATTTTATAGTACAAGGTGTTTTCTATTCCCATGGAGGGAATTGTGCACTCTTAGTGATACAGAGATGCTACTGTGTTGAATGCATCGCCTTGTAATATGGCCCTATTATGCATACTCGAGGTGCATTTGACTCAACATGAGTGTGAGGTGAATTTTCTGCCTTCATCAATGGTAATGCCTTTCTCAACTTTGGGATCCACATCTTCCTAGTTTTGGTGCCTTGAATGTCGTTCCAGAATCTCCTTGTGTTTTTTGGAGTTATTTGGTTTCTCCATACTTTCACTGTCCACACATATCGTCTTGTTGGTGGAGCTACTGTCTGTTTGCATGGTAGTCTTCTCTTCCCATAAGTTCTTTGTTGCTTGGGAAGTTTCTTGGTTTGGTTTTGACCTCCCTATAGTGTTTGTGGCTACTCCTTGGTGATCTTGATTGTTGTCTTGGGTATCCATATTTGATTCCTTGAAGATTGAGTTGCCCTCAATTTCTCATTTGCGTGGGCCAACCTTCGATAGGTTGTTGTCACCTTCGATTGAATTCCCTTTGGTTCTCTATCTTTGTAGTTGTCTAACTGATCCTTGCGAACCCATATTTGTTGCATTATTTTTCTCACCGATGGATGACTTGATGGTAATTCTGCTTTTGAGTGTGGGAATCTCTATCTTTCATTAGTAACAAGAACCTTACTTTGTCCCTCAGGTTGGCTAGAGTGAGATGAAGGGCTTAGTTGAGTCTTATGTGTAAGAAGATTGGGGGGTTTCTGGGTTTGGGTTAGAATCAGAAGCTAGTTGATTGTATAGATTCACATGCATGCATACATTCGCTATCGTTAAACTTTAGGCTGACCATTGGCGGTTGGCTTGATCCACCAGCTGTGCATCAAGTCCCTTTTGACATATTACGTTGGTGTTGTTAACTAGAGGAGATTTCACGGATGTCGAAGGTGTTGGAGTAATAAACCATATCTAGAGGAATCCGATTGTTTGAGATAGAAGGCTTGAATGCTGTGGCAAAACAGAAGGAGACTGACGCTAGAGACATTTGTCTGCATCGACATAATCTGAAGTTGAAGAGGTGTCATGTGGAGGCGATATCTCTAGTGAAAGGGATTAATCAAATATCATCCGAGTAATCATTTGATGGAAGAAAAATATAATCGAAAGGAGATCAAATGTTGAGGAAGATCATAAGACATAGAAAAACTAGCAGGCAAAGGATCTTTAGCGGACTAACCAAAGAGGAAAATGGATGCCAAGGCAGAGATGGAGTATAATCAATCAAAGAGAGGGATTTTCTATTGTTGTGGAGCTTGTGTTTTTTTAGATTTTTTCTAACGATAGAAGTTCTCATCCAATTCTGCATTAGAAAGAGAGATTTCTAATTCTGGATTTTCAGAGATCATCTTGTTATGGTTTTGCTTCTTAATTTCCAGAGGCACTTTCCCATCTGTGTGCAATTCTATCTTCATCATTTTGCATTTCAACACTTCTTTGATCGTAGGAAGTCATTGTATCTGTTGTGAAAGCAAGCACATTCTTTTGAAGTCGTTTACTGATGCATGACAAATCTATGGAGTCTTCTGCAAATCTCATATATAATATATTGATTCTGCTTTGGAATCAGTAATAGAGAGAAATCTGCATATGCTTCTGAAGATCGGAAGCTGAAGTTGAAGCTATGCTCTCTTTGAGACGATGTAGCTGTGATCGCCCTGAGAAGTCACAACTATGATCACTATGAGTCACTCTCTGTTTTTGATTAACTTCAACAAGAACAACACTCCAATGACAAATGTCTTAGTCTTAACGATATAGTTGACAATGTACTCCCTTATGGTTATGGATTGTTTTCATGCTACAACAAAAGAAAAATGATTTGACATGAGATGATTGAGGATATGATAGGATATAGTTTGCAAATAAGCTACTAATAATATTTCATCGACATGTGTCGACTTTTATGATGCACAAAAATAATTGATATGTCCGTTTATAGTTTGCTACTAAAATCTTGTTTTCAAGTGTTGCTTTCTTGTGAGTCGAAAGCTAAATGCAATATCACCTGAGCTTGCGCCAAGCACCCAGTGTGCACCAATCGATGTGGCCGTTCGCTAGATCCACCAGCCGTGCATCAAATAACTTCCAACATCATCTTTAGGGGTTTCTCATCTAGTAGGCTAAAGACTTCTCTCTGTCCAATCTTAGTGAATATGTAGCCCAAGGCTAACTAGATTGTCACCTCGAATCTATATATGTAGTCTTGAGCTAGCACTAATTCCTCTAATAGATCCTCGTCCTCACAGACTAGGAGTTTTTATTGCATTGAATTGTTACCCAATTGCAAGGATAGGATGACTTCTCCTAAACATTCAATGGTGTTTCCTCCTATGCCCATCCTATATGCCTTAGTTGGGTTAAGTGGTGCATTTAATTGCCGTGCTAATGAAAAGTGTATACAACTTAATGCTTCCTTTGTATCAATCAATGCATCCACTAAGTGATATTCCTCAGTTCCCACTCTTAGATTTAAGTAGGGTTGCCTGACTTGTCATCCTACATCTTTGGTTTCTGATGCCATATAGTTGGCCATGGGTATTGGTTCCTCTCCTTGTCGATATCTTTCATTTCTCTCTCTCTCTCATCCATTCTTTTTGCTTCCGTATTTGTTCTAATTGCTTCAAGTCTCGCTTCGTCTCTAATTCTCTTGTCCTCTTCCCCTCGGTTCCTTGCATTTACGAGTCTAATAATCATCTTGTCCGTCAAGGGTTCTAAATATTTCTTCACACGATAGCCATTTATATAATTAGGTAGAATTTCTCCATCTAGGGTGGCTAGGTTCACTGCTCCACTAGTAGAAATACGGTTGATTACCAATGGTCCATGTCCTTGCTTTTGCAATTTTTTGGATGTTGCTTTAAAGTGTATACTATGACTGAATCACCTTTGTTGAGCCCCTTATCTTTAATGTGGGCATCATAGTACGCGTTTTGTCGCCTCTTAGCTGCATAAGTGCCTGCTACTACCTGTAATCTAGTCTCATGCAATCTTTCAATTTGATCCAATTGTTGGGACGATTCGTGTCCAGTCCACTCATATTTCTCAGTTACTCGAAGAGTAGGAATCAAGAAATCAATTGGTAAGATTGCATTCTGGCCATACACTAGATTGAATGGTGTTGTGCCAATAACGGTTTTGTACACAACTTGAAAAGCCCATAAGGCATGATGTAATTGTTTCTCCCAATCCGATCGTCTATTATTCACAATCTTAGTTAAAATGGCACATAACACCTTATTGGAACTTATCTGCCTGTCCATTGTCTTGTGGGTGATATGGGGCTAATTTCTTATGAATTACTAGGAATTCGTTCATCAAAATTTCTATTACTTCGTCAATGAAGTGCATGCCTCAATCACTCACAATTTCAATAGGTAATTCGAATCTTGTAAATGTAGTGGTTCTTGCATTGTTCTTCTTTATGCCCTTTGCTTCTACCCATTTGGTCAAATAGTTCATGGCTACTATTATGTACTCAACATGAGAACCTTTAGCAAGTGGGCTAATCAGTCCGACAAAATCTATATCCCACTTAGTGAAGCCTCTAGCACTAATCATAGGTTGCAGTGGTGTTTCGTCTCTTCGGATGGGGTATTTTGTTCTTTGACACACATCAAACCTCTGAACATACATTGTCGTATCTTGATACAAAGTTGGCAACCATAATCTCGTGAAAAGAATCATTTTTGCAATGACAACTTGTTACGTGCGAATGAACATCTTTTTGCATCTCTGGCCAATACACTCCCAACCTTTTCAATTCTCGCAGCGTACCACTGATGCTTATATGTTTCTTCCATGGATTTATGTGGGTGTGTCTTAACCAAGTCTCTTGTTCATCTTCATCTACACCTTAGAAGAAGTCCATTGGAATCCTGATTATATAGGCTTCCTACCACAATGTGAAGATTTTGAGTCTTCCATAATTGATGGGTTTTATCTAAATTAATTCTATGACTTGGTCCATGAGTGAGTATAGGTATCAATTTTTCAGCCCACTGTGGACAGACTTCCAAGTTAAAGAGATAGGTGTCAGGTAGATCATCCGCAACCCCAATTGGGGGTTCTTCATAAGTCATTCGAGATAGATTATTGGCTCTGACATGTGTGTTTCCTTTCTTGACCACTACTTCAAAATCAAATTCCATTAAGAGCAAAAACCATCTCACTCGTCTTCCAGTGTTACATGGTTTATTGACTAAATATAATAGATCATGGTAATCAATAAAGAATTTGAATTGTTTGCCAATAAGTAGTGTCTGAATTTCTTTACATCATAAACCATTCCTAATCCCTCTCATTCAGTGGTGGTGTAATTATGTTCGGCTTGGTTGAGCTGCCTACTAGCATAAGCTATAGGGTGATTGAGTTTCCCTTTATCTGTAGGCTGGGCTAAGATGCATCCTATGGCAAATTTGGAAGCATCAACATGGATACGGAATGGCTTGTTCCAATTTGGTACTTTTAGAATGGGCACTAAACTCAGTCTGCTTTTTAACTCATTGATGGCTCTCTTGCAACCTTCAGTCCAATTGAACTGAGTCAGTAAGCCATATAGAGGTCTAGCAATTATGGCATACATGTGGATAAATCTACAATAGTATCCACAATGTCCTATAAATGCCTGTACTTCTTTTGCATTTTTCGGTCGGGGTAGTTTTAGAATAACTATGATCTTATCTTCATCCGTGGATATTCCATTCTTAGACACTATATGTCCTAAAATTTTTCCTTGTCGTACCATGAAGACACATTTTTCTGGGTCTAAGCAGACTCTGTATAGTCTGCACTTTTCAAAAATTTTCCTCAACTCAAGTATGTGATCCACTCTTTGAGATGAATATGTGCATAAATCATCCACGTATACTTCCATGCTTTTCCTAAGGAATTCCTTAAAAACATGACACATTAATCTCTGAAAGGTGGTTGGAGCATTGGTTAGGCCAAATGGCATAACTCTAAAAGCATATATGCCCCATTCTGTGGCAAATATGATTTTACGTTGATCCTCAAGAGCAACTGCAACTTGGTTGTACCCAGAGAATCCATCAAGGAAGCTATAGGCTTCTTTGCTTGCCACTCTCTCCAAGAGGTGATCCATAATGGGTAAGGGGTATCTATCATGAATAGTGGCTGCGTTAACCTTTTTTAGGTTAATGAAAACCCTTAATTTACCATTTTTCTTGGGTACAATTACCAAGCGTGACACCTACTATGTGTGTCCGATTTCATATATAAACCCTGCTGCCAATAATTTATCTATTTCTTCCTTGATTTTGGTAGAGTATACATCATTGTATGTGTACGATCATTGTTTCAAAGGCTTAGCTTCAGGGGTCATGGGAATACAATGTGAACAAATAGAGGGATCCACTCCTTTTAAGTCCTTCTATGTCCAAGCAAATACATCCCTATAGTTTTGAATCAACTCTAGTAGTTCTTGTTCTTCGTTTTCTGACACATCCTTCCCGATGTAGGTGCATCTCTCATTTTCCCCTTTTATGGTCACAGTGACTTTCTTGGTCTATTCCTGATTATCGTACGCTATTCCTTCTTGTGCTTGTCGTTTAGGCATTTGGATGACAATTTTTCTTTCCTCTACTTCATATTTTTTGAAATGTTTGGGAACCTCGAACTGTTCTTGTGGTGTATTCTCTTCCCTGCTAGTCTCTTCTGAATTTATGTTTTCTCGTCTTCCTTTTTATTCGAGGGTGGAAGTGCTTCCAGTAATAGTTTCCTTATGTTCTCCCTCCAAGTGATGTCCTTTCACCTGGTTCTCAACCTCCATTTCTATACTTTCATAATCTACTTTCCATTCTTTCTCTATCCATTCTCCTTCCTCTGTCTCTTGTAGTGCGACCATGTATATAATCACATCATATCCATCCTTTTCTATGCACTCGTTCTCGGTTAGGACTTCCTCATTGACACACACATCCAATGTGGCCAATATCTCCATCCAGTCGTGGGGCTCAAAGCCTTCATCTGGGAATACTTGTGGCATATATATTGGATCATTCGTCTTCTTTCTTCTTCTCGCTTGGCTACCTTACACATCTAGTTGGGTGTCTTCATGTATCCATGATTGGTCTTCAAATCCCGCACTATGGATTGATAGGTCATCCTCTTCTTTATGCATTGTGTTCCATTATAGAGGTGGAACATCTCAATAAGTGCATGTATGGAGATTTATCCTCGTGGTTGTGCCCCTATGTTGCACGTATAATGTGTCTCTTCCCTAGTCTTGCACCACCATTAGCTGTCTCATAAAAGGTCTTCCAAAGATCATCTCATAGTTACTTGCTCTGTCGAATTGGCAAATGGCTAACATGTGCTTGAAGTTACTCCACATGTTAAGTACAACATTATCTAACAATCCCAGAGGTTTTTCAGTGTGACCATTAGCTAATTGTAATTTCATTCTTGTGGGTCATAAAGCTGGTTTCCCCCACTTCTCCCATATTTCTTTTGTAGCTATTCCTACTCCAACTCCTATGTCTAGAATTGCTTTCGTGGTGTAACCTCAGAATGTAATGGGTAGACATGTGTTACCTTCATCTCCTTTGCTAAAATCTCCTACTTTGTCTACAGGGATTTGGACTGTATGCACATCTTCATTGGCTTCCTTTTGCCCCATTTGCTTAGCCAATTTAGTTCATATTTGTGGTTTGATTTTCAGTAATTCCTCCAAAGTTATGGAGCACTGCACTTTTGTCTTCTTCAACTTTCATGCTACATCCGATGTTTTGCTTGAGGTTTCTATTCCTTTTTGTTCTTATTGTTGGGGCATGATAAAGCTCTAAATTCCACTCATACTCTCCCATGTAGTTAGGTAGAGTGTTTATGCTTTCCAATTCCTCTTTATCTAGTTTCATACATTCCTCACGGTTTATCTCTTGGTTCATCATTCCTGGGTTCTTGGATGCATGTAATTCTTCAAAAGGCGGATCGATTCCCTCACTTTTCCTCCATCTTTCTTCCTGGACTCTAGATCATAGATCCTCACGCCAATTAGCTTCAATTTTCGGGATTATAGAGCTTCTTTCATGATTTTCCGTGGTTACGCTTTCGGCTTTCTCAACAACCCTCCTTTCTTTCAAAGGGTCATGTACTCCTAAACATTCTTGAAATCTTGTATCAGATACCGTTGTTTCTGAGAGACTTTGGATAGGTCTCTCTAGTGCATTTTGAGCGATTTCAATCAATTTTTTGCAGATTTCTAGCCTTTCTCTTTCCAATTCTCCTCTCGAGTAACTTAGTTTGTGTTGTTCTAAACTTGGTCCTGCTTTGATCCTGGATTGATATGCTTTTATCCACATGGCTAGATCTTCGGGCATTGGATCAGCTAGGACTGACCCAACTTGTTGCTTCTACTACTCTTTCTCCTTTTTAATAGAATCCTTAATGGTTGTAGGATTCTTAGATTGATTTGGCTCTTCTTTGCTCTTCTCTTCCTCCTTCTTTTGAGTCCACTTGTTTCTTAATTTCTCTCGTCGAGCTTTACATCTTTGAGTTCCTTTTACCTTGGAGTTTTCTTTAGACTCTTTTGGGTCTACCACTATTTGAGGCATCGAGGTTTCCTGTTTGTTAGTTTCTTGCATAATTGAATTTAGCCTTTGCTGACTTTCTTTAGCTCTTCCTCTTGTAATCACCTTCAATGGTACCTTATATTCCTTGTCACTTCCAGAAGACTCTACCACTTCTACTACATTTGCCTAAGCTGTCTGGTTTGTCTTGTTAGGGTTTTTAGGACAATCCCTAAACAAATGCTCTCTTCCTCCTTCTTTTGAGACCACTTGTTCCTTAATTTCTCTCGTCGAGCTTTCCATCTTTGAGTTCTTTTTACCTTGGAGCTTTCTTTAGACTCTTTTGAGTCTACCACTATTTGAGGCATCGAGGTTTCCTGTTTGTTAGTTTCTTGCATAATTGAATTTAGCCTTTGCAGACTTTCTTTAGCTCTTCCTCTTTTAATCACCTTCAATGGTACCATATATTCCTTGTCACTTCCAGAAGACTCTACCACTTCTACTACATCTGCCTGAGCTATCTGGTTTGTCTTGTTAGGTTTTTTAGGACAATCCCTAAACAAATGCTCTTTTCCACAATCACTACAATATCCTTCCCAAACCTTAGAGGGTGGTTGGTAAGGCAAGGTGCATTCCTTGATGAAATGGTCTCCTTCACAATGATAACAGGGTCCTCTAGGGACTGGAGGTCTAATCAAGGGTCTAGAAGGTGCTTGGGCTCTTGGAGACGTGTACATTAATGTAGCATATTCAGCTTTGTATCCATGTGAGTTGTCATAGGCCTCCTTTCCATAAGGATGCGGCTCATAGGTCCACTCGTAGTTCATTGAGTCAGCTTCATATCCATAGTATTCTCCCCAGTTTTGATCATAGAATTGATTATGGCTATCAAGGCATGTTAATGAAGTGGTCGGGACTAGGGCTCTATCTGTGTTCTATTTTGCTTCGACAAATTTCCCTGGGACAACATTTTGTGGATGAGGTGGTTGTTGTCCTAATACTAGTTACAGTTGGTTGTATCATGGGTATTCGTATGGACATTGAATTGGAGGTGAGTTCTGGTACTAAGGATATCTAGGAAATTCCCTTCCTTGGTTTTTTGTTAGGTATCCATATGGCCCTAAATTGTGGTGGTTGAACAGGTCTAGGTTGTCTATTGTAAGGAAAATTTTCAATATTGTGATTAGTGTATTTTTGCTCAATGCTGCAGTACTGAGCTTGATTCTGTGCTGGTTGTTAGTTATAAACATACGGGGGTGGCAGGACAATTCCTCTATTGCACACATGAGAAGGATGATCCCCTCCACAATGTACACAAACCCTAAGCATCAACATTCTTAGCAGGGGTTGGGGTAATTCTTTTGTCCCTGTACACCTAATTTCTTGGCCACTAAGTCTCCAATCTCCTCCACATTTTTGTTTGAGCTAGAGATGCTTCAAGAAGTATCCTTGCTCTTCTTCTTGTTTTGGGGGATCTTCAAGTCTTCTAACAGGTTGTCTTCCAAGTCTATACACTCCTTTAAGCATTCACTCAATGTTTGGAATCTCTTTACGTAGACTAGTGCTCTTAGAGATCCATTGACTAATCCTTCCAAAAATAATGAGATCATTTTCTATTGTGTAGACCTTTCCTCTGTGGGGCATCTATCCACATATTGCTTAAATCCCCTAGCTACCAGACAGACTGACTCAGTAGGAGACTGTTTGAAGTTGTGAATCAAAGATGATGAGTTATTTTTAATGCCAGTCTTCGTGAATTCTTCAATCATTTCTTGAAATACGTGCTCCATATCTAAAAAACTATTGGGTTCAAGTGGTTGGAACTAGGCTAATGCAGTATCGGTGAGAGTCAAACATAATGAACCAAGAAATCTTCCACTTGTTCAACACAAATCACTTGCTTGAATTTGGCTATGGGTTATAAGGTTCACCAAACCCATCATAGTGGCTCCTCATACATTTGGCCACTTGAATTGGTCGCAATCTTCTACCGGGTTCTGGTGGTCTGGGCATAACAGGAATGGCTGGAGTCTCAATTGAATGCCAATTCCCCTACCTATGGGTGGCCTCTCCGGAATAAGATTTCTATTTCTTGGCTCTCCACTGGATGGGGGTTGATAGTGATGGAGAGTGTTAATCTCCAAAAGAATAACTTATTCTTGTGATTAGAGCACCTCTATACCAAGAATAAGTCAAAACTTTCCACTCATTTTGAGGATCAACTACTAATTACCAAAAGATTAACAAATCTGTGAAGAAGATGATACACAGAAAAGTCTGCTGCATTGTTCATTCACATTGACCTATCAAATCTGTAAAGTTTTTGATGAAACTTTGTACGAATCATCTCCTAGAGATTGCGCATCTACTCCAAGTTGAATCACTTCAAAAAGTTAAGTATAACTTGAGAAATTGATTTCACAAGTTACCTATGTCAGAAACTGTCATCCAAAACAGTCGACTTTACACCTGTAACTTTTAAGACTTGGTTCTCCTTGAATAGAACCCGTTTTACAAAATGCTTCTAGACATGAGTAGCTTATCTTCCAACTTAAAGATTAAGCCCTCACTCATGCAAAACTTTAAACTGTGCTAGGAGAAATGACCAAAACATTGACTTCAAAATCTGCGCCTGTTTTAGGAACCAGTGAACACATTTCACATATGAATGTTCCTACACTTAATTCACTCAGCCTGATTACAATTGGAAGCTAAAACTTTGCACAGAGGTCAAGCAACTCTCAACTTAGACTTGTACAAAAGCATTTCACAATTGATCTACTGTAGAAGGAGAACACGCAGAAACATCGGGCGCAAAACTTTTCATTTACTCAGAGAAATTACAACTGAGTGATGAGAGCTAACTCAACTAACTTTTCCTCTATCACATGACTTCTAACTTCCTCATTCTTGGCTTCTAACTATTGTCACATATGCTCTCATACATGCCCCGACTTTTCTCAAAGTATTTATAGATAATTTGTACATGATTCTTACTGAACAAAAGATCTAAGTCATCTATGACTATGCTAATGTACATATGTGTACACTTCTCTTGTCCTCTGAATGTAATCTTCTTCCACACTTTAGGAATTGATTCTTCCTTCATCATTTGATCTTTCAAGCCTTCAATTGGTGATTGGTCTGCACCAACAACTCCCCCTCAATCATCAATTGAGGTTTTCTCTGTCTTCTTTATACTTGCCATATCTTTGAACCTTTGTAACTTAGGTCCATCCAGACTCTTTGTCATCATATCTGCCACTTGTTCTTTTGTTGGAGTGTACATCACTTCAATCTCTTTATCAAGTACCTTTTCCCTCAAGAAATGATACTGAATCTCTATATGCTTAGTCCTGGCATGAAAAACAGGGTTAGCTGCCAAATACAAAGAACTCATATTGTCTCCAAAAATTATTGGAGTACTATGATTAGTCTCAAAACTTTTCATCAAGGTCTTCAACCATATCACTTTCCTTTGCAGCTTCTACCATTCCCTTATACTCAGCTTCTGTAGATGATAAAGCAACTGTATGTTGCTTCTTTGAACACCAAGAAACTAACTTATCTCCAATATAACATAGATATCCATGAGTAGACCTCCTATCATCTGAGTCACCTGCCCAATCTGCATCACTAAACACTTTGATTCTTGTGTCAGAAGTGAAACCATAGTACAAACCTTCACTTAGGGTTCCTTTAATATATCTGAGTACCCTTTGGGCTGCAATCCAATGAGCCTTCTTTGGACAATGCATGAATTGTGACAACACACCTACTGCATATGATAGATCTGGCCTTGTCAAGGTAGCATAGATTAAACTACCTACCAAACTCTGATATTTCTTCATGTCATTGAATTCTTCACCTCCATACCTGCTTAATTTATGATTTACCTCCAATGGTGTGGTTGAGGTCCTGCAATCTTCCATGTTAAACTTGACTAGAAGATTCTTCAAGTATCTCTCTTGTGAAACATATACTCCATGTTGAGTATACACAATCTGCATTCCTAGAAAATAAGATAAGTTTCCCAAGTCACTTATCTTAAACTCCTTCTCTATTTGTCTTTTGAGTTCATTGATTCCTTGAGCATCTGTTCCTGTAACAATAATATCATCAACATAAATGCACATGTAAATGTATCCATTTTCACTTGCCTTCACTAGCAAGCTACTATCTGCCTTTGATGCTTGAAAACCACATTCATTCAAGAACTTGACCAATCTGTAATTCCAAGCTCTTGGGGCTTGCTTCAACCCATATAAAGCTCTTTTGAGCTTACACACATAATCTGATCCAATTGATTCCATGAAGCCTTCTGGTTGCTCCATATATACTTCATCTACAATGTAACCATTTAGAAAAGCATTTTTCACATCCAATTGTGATAATTTCCATCCTTTGCAAGCAGCAATAGCAATCAATGTCCTAATTGTAGACATCTTAGCAACAGGACTAAAGGTTTCATCATAATCTACCCCATAAGTTTGGGCATAACCTTTGACCACAAGTCTAGCCTTATATCTAGACACCTTACCATCTGCAAACCTCTTTGTTTTATATACCCACTTGCATCCAATGACCTTCTGATTCTTTGGTCTTGGTACTAGTTCCCAAGTTTCATTTTCAAGTAGAGCATCATACTCTTCTTGCATTGCCTTCTCCCAATTCTGTTTACCTTTGGCTTCTTCATAAGTGGTTGGATCTTCTTCTGTTTTAACAATGTAGGCATAATCTTTTGTTGTTAGGAAAGATGTATCATAACTATACCTTATAGGTTCTTTCCTTTCCCTTGTAGATCTCCTGATTTCTGCACTTCTTGAAGTTTCAGCCTCATTTGATTCTGGATCAAATCTTGGCCCTTCTTCTACATAATCCTGCACTCTACATCTAGAGTCAACTTCATCAACAATTTCTTCACATACTTTTACCTTTGCCTTTCCTTTCCTTTGTATTTCTTCAACACCTGTATACTCATTTGGTGATCCTGTATACCACATGTTTTGCTCATCAAATGTTACATCTTTAGTAACAAGAAATTGCTTTGTGGATGGACTCCACAATCTGTAACCCATCTGTCTATCATCATATCCAATAAACACATACTTCTCTGCTTTTGGTTCTAGCTTATGTCTTAATTGTGAAGGAACATAAGCATATGCAATACATCCAAATACTTTACAATGATCAAGACTAGGCTTCTTACCCCACCATGCTTCATAAGGGGTTCCTCCATCCAAAGCTTTGCAAGGCAACCTATTCACAAGGTATGTTGCAGTGTTAATGGCTTCTGCCCATAAGTAATTTGGACAATTCTTTTCCTTCATCATGGCTCTTGCAAACTCTACAAGAGTCCTATTCCTCCTTTCTGCTACTCCATTCTGTTGAGGGGAGTACCTGCAAGTCACTTCTCTTTTGATACTTGCATTCCACAAATAATCATCAAACTCTTTTGAGAAATACTCTCCCCCTCCATCTGATCTTAGTCTCTTGAGTTTTTGTCCTGTGATCCTTTCTGCATAAGCATGAAAATGTTTGAATGTCTTGAAAACTTCTGATTTATCCTTGATTACATACAAAGTAATCCACCTGGTTGCATCATCAACAAACAACACATAATATCTGGATCCATTTATGCTATAGTCCCTTGAGGGACCCCATACATCTGTATGAACCAATTCAAGCATATTTGAATACTTGTACCCTGATTTGTTGTAAGAACTCTTATGTGCTTTACCTAATTGACAAGCTTCACACTTGTACACCATATGTTGCCCTTCAATATTTGGCAATCCAAGCACCACCTGATTCTTTGACATCTCCTTTATAGCTCTCTCATTGAAATGACCTAGCCTCTTATGCCATAGGTCTAATTCAGACACCTTTTGACCTCCATAGGTAAACAATGCATGTCCCACATTACCTTGGACTTTGAGAGTGAACAATCTTCCTTCCTTTTTACCTGCAATTATGGTTCTATATCCCTGATTTGGATCTTGTACATAAACACCATCATTTGTGAATCTTACCTCATATCCTTTCTCCACAATTTGCCCTACACTTATCAAATTTTTAGGAATAGTAGGAACATAAAGTACCTTACTCAGAAGTGTACTTCCACTCTTTGTCTTCACTGATCCAATGCTCTCCACTTTATGTTTGGTATTGTCACCTGTTTGAACTGTATGTCCATTCACCCTTGCTTCCATATCAGTCATCAAAGATAGATTCCCACTCAGATGGTTGCTGCACCCTGAGTCAATATAAAACACTCTTTGATCTTCTCCCATTGATTCATGAGTTGCATTCAAGATAAGAGTCATATCATCCTTCTGATCTGATGCATAATTGTAATAATTATTGTTGTAGGACTGAGATTGGAAGTTTCTTCCACCTCCTCTACCATATGATGTCCTACCACCTCTTCCTCTGAAGTTGCCTCTTTGGTTTCTGCCTCCTCTACCTCTTTGACTATAATTCTGATTATTGCTTCCACCATTTTGATTGTTATACCAACAATCATTTGCCAAATGATTTGTTCTGCCACAAATCCAACAAGCTTTAGCATTATCTTTGTTCTTACCTCCTCTTCCTTTACCTCTGAAATTTGTCTTCCCTTTTGTGAAGTTAGCTTGATTTGAATTCCCTTCATCATCATTTGATTGCTTTCCCTTGCCATTCTTTTTCTTGTCTTTGGAGTACATAGCTTGACTTGTACTTCTATCATTGTCTCCTTTTAGATCCTGCTCAAAGGTTAGCATATGTCCTAGCAATTGATTAAGGTCAGGAGTAAAGTGATCAAGTGACAACTCTATGGACAATATAAAAGGCTTCCACTTCTCATCACCTCTTAGACCTGTAAGTATTTGTCTTACCAACTTTTCTTCTTCAATGTCTTCATCCACTGCTCCCAAGCTATCTGCAATATCTTTCATCCTTGCCACATAATCTGAAATTGATTGTGAACTCTTCTTCTTGAAGGTTGTGAACTCAGCCCATAGTGAGGACTTCCTTGACTTAGTTGTATTTTGGAAATGCTCTTCCAAGGCATTCCAAACATCTGTAGCACTTTCCAAACCTCTGATGTGAGGTAAAAGATAATCATTTACAGCCATGTAGATGATACTCCTTGCTTGAGCATCCTTTCTCATCCAAGTCTTCAACATTGCAAGTTCTTCCCTAGTAGGAATACTTGGATCTGCAAACTCTGGTTTTTCTTCATCTCCTGTAATAAATGATATAAGATCTTTGCTCATGAGGTGTGCTTCCATCCTCATAGACCATGCTGGATAGTTCTCCCTATCTAGCTTATCAATCTGCAAGCCTTCTCCCATCTTGTATCCACCTGTGTATTGAAATCTTCAAGCTTTATAAACAATGTATGTACCTTTACTTCGAATTGGACTCCTTTTGCCTTTCTTGATGTCAAATAGTCTTCTCCTCAAGCTTTGACTCCAAGCTTTCACTTCTTAGTCCTTCAAGTGTTGAATTTCTTGAATCTGCAGCAGTCGGGATCCTCCTTTCTTCAAATTGATGTCTCCTGCTCTGATACCACTGATGGAGAGTGTTAATCTCCAAAAGAATAACTTATTCTTGTGATTAGAGCACCTCTATACCAAGAATAAGTCAAAACTTTCCACTCATTTTGAGGATCAACTACTAATTACCAAAAGATTAACAAATCTGTGAAGAAGATGATACACAGAAAAGTCTGCTGCATTGTTCATTCACATTGACCTATCAAATCTGTAAAGTTTTTGATGAAACTTTGTACGAATCATCTCCTAGAGATTGCGCATCTACTCCAAGTTGAATCACTTCAAAAAGTTAAGTATAACTTGAGAAATTGATTTCACAAGTTACCTATGTCAGAAACTGTCATCCAAAACAATCGACTTTACACCTGTAACTTTTAAGACTTGGTTCTCCTTGAATAGAACCCGTTTTACAAAATGCTTCTAGACATGAGTAGCTTATCTTCCAACTTAAAGATTAAGCCCTCACTCATGCAAAACTTTAAACTGTGCTAGGAGAAATGACCAAAACATTGACTTCGAAATCTGCGCCTGTTTTAGGAACCAGTGAACACATTTCACATATGAATGTTCCTACACTTAATTCACTCAGCCTGATTACAATTGGAAGCTAAAACTTTGCACAGAGGTCAAGCAACTCTCAACTTAGACTTGTACAAAAGCATTTCACAATTGATCTACTGTAGAAGGAGAACACGCAGAAACATCGGGCGCAAAACTTTTCATTTACTCAGAGAAATTACAACTGAGTGATGAGAGCTAACTCAACTAACTTTTCCTCTATCACATGACTTCTAACTTCCTCATTCTTGGCTTCTAACTATTGTCACATATGCTCTCATACATGCCCCGACTTTTCTCAAAGTATTTATAGATAATTTGTACATGATTCTTACTGAACAAAAGATCTAAGTCATCTATGACTATGCTAATGTACATATGTGTACACTTCTCTTGTCCTCTGAATGTAATCTTCTTCCACACTTTAGGAATTGATTCTTCCTTCATCATTTGATCTTTCAAGCCTTCAATTGGTGATTGGTCTGCACCAACAGATAGTTGGGATTGGCTCATGGCATTGAAAACTGAACGTTAGTCCTCACTGGAATTCTCTGTTGTTGAGCATGCCCAAAGTTTTGGTAGGCATAACTTTGGTAAGTTGGGTTATGGGAGGTGGTTCCCTGTTCTCTATGGGGAAACACTGGAATGCCTTGATATCTTGATTGGGATCTTTCTAGATCTGTAATAGGCCAGTAATTTCTCATATTCCTATCTAGATAGGTAATTCAAGAGAGATACTCCGGAACTTGTAACTCATAAATAGTGACAGGGTTTCTACTTTCTCCCCACAAAGATGAAGGGGCCTGTAGTAGTTTCTCCATCCTAATTACCATATATAAATCAGTCAATGTGTCGTCCTTAGGGATCTTGTCACCTCTCCAAACTCTCTTCACTTTAGACTTACCTCGAGGGGTAGAAATCCTATCTTCTTTATTCTTCCCATTAGGGTGATCCATGCTCTCATTTTCAGATTGTCCACTTATGGTTTCAAGGCAATCTTTTACTGCATAAATTACTCCCCTTTTATCCATGTAGAATCCTCCTTCATATTTCACGACGGGCCAAGGAACAATCTCAGATTTGCTCACTTTCTTCATTCGTGCCACTGATCTATTTAACCCATCTATGTAGATTGGAAAATCATGCTGATTGGTGTTCACATACTTGAGAGAGGTCTTGTATTCTCCTTCAATTATGGACATGAAACCTGCCAAGGGCAAAAAGCTATGCATGTCTTCAGAAGCCATTCTAGCTTCTTCATCTGACTCACTAGAGGTGTTAGAGTAATGGGAATTGACACTAGGTAAAATTACACTTCCTCTTGATGATATGACACTACATTGGATTCCTAGGACATGTCCTGAGTGCAGGTTCATTCACTAATCACCTAAGTCAGGTTAGTAGGTCTCCCTGATTTGTGTTTATTCTAGGAGTTTATTTGGCATGAATTGATTTTTCTTTTCCTAGACTTTCAAGTTGTTCACGGGTTTCCACAATACGCGGTACTTGCCAAGGTCACGATACATGATACACTAGCCTCTGGCAATACATGATACTTGGGACTTTGGACGATACATGATACACGATAGCTAGAGTGCAAAACAATACACGATACTTGAGCTCCACGATACATGATACTCGAGTGTTGCGATACACGGTACTTAGAACAAAATGATACATGATACTGGACACGATACATGACACAATACATGATGCATGATACATGATACACAATACACGATACACGATATACGATACAACAGTCTCTAGCAATACATGATACTTGGGACGATACACGATATACACGATACTTGGAGTACAAAACGATACACGATACTTGAGCTCCATGATACACGATACTCGAGTGTCGTGATCAAATGTCACGATACATGATATTTAGGTATCACGATACTCGACCCGATGATACACGATACCTAGGTATTGCAATACGGGGGGAGTATAGGTATCGGTGATACATGATACCTGCCAGGTATCGCGACACGCAGGAATTCAAGTATCACGATACTTGAACTCGACCGGTCACGATACTTGAGCTATCTCGCTCAAATGAACCAAAAAATGTGTGTACCTAAGTGATGACTTAGGGACTTGTGACAAAAGAGACTATTCCTCTATCACCAACACGTACGTATAGTGGGGATGATCACACATTTAAATTATCAATCCCAGAAGTATCTTGAACCTAAATGAGTGTATGAGGACATGCACTTACACAATGGTCAATGAAGTGGAATAGCTATCATTACATGCAAATGAGTACCATCACTCACATTCATCACTTACACAGGTGGAAATGGTGTCACGATACATGAAACAACAGTAAGCACAAAATCAGATTTTTCTCTCAGCTCTAGACTTGGAATATGGTCAATAGCGGGTTCATTTCAAAGCTCTCGATGACACACATCCAAAAGTCTTGTCCGATTCTGACAAACCGACTTCAAGTTATGGGCAAAAAACTGAGCTACGCAACTCACATAGTCTCACCACACACCTCCTCAAGCTTCACACACACATTACACACTTCAGAAAAGCAATCAAATGGGTAGACAACACTTCCATGCACTCAATTCAAGCTACAAGCACACATTCAAGCTCACAAGCAAGAAGATACAAGAGGAAAAAGAGGCAAATTTGAAAATCTCAATTCTCCCTTACTCACAATGGCCAAAAGTTCTTTACAAGAGTCACCGAGTGACTTATATGCATGTGCCCTGAAATGGTCCTTTCACACAAGAGACCAACACTTTTATTGGAAAACTCTAATCTTCTATTATGTTACAAGGCTTATGATACAATGTTTGGGATTTATGCATCTAGAGGACTCCTCTACTGCATTTACATGGCTTCATGAGGTATTTTGTAGTACTTTTAAGAAGAAAATTTATGCCCATAATTTGAAATTTTTTTGGGGCTCCTTTCTTGTGCTCCTTTTCTCTGCAACAAGATTCTACCTCATGTTTACTCTTGGGGCTTTCTAATTTTTGGATCTTTAAGGTTTCCTTGGCTTTGGCTCTAGTGATGTCTTTCAATGGCACATTATATTCCTTATCGCTTCCAAAGGACTCTATCACCTCAATCACATTGATCCGAGATGTAGATGATGCTTTGGATGGGTTTTTAGGGCAATCTCTGAACAAATGTTCCTTCCCACGATCACTAAAATATCCTTCCAAACCCTTGGGGGTGGTGGGTGGTAAGGCATTGTGCATTCCCTGATAAAATGGTCTCCTCCGCATCTATAGCATGGTCCTCTAGGTGTTAGTGGTCTTGTCATAGGTCGTCCTAGAGCTTGAGCTCTAGGAGCTGCATACATTAGATTGACATATTCAGCTCCATAAGCATTTCCATAGATATCATGTTTATAGTATTGTTGTTCATAGGAGGATTCATACTCTATGAGATTCTGATCATAAGAATAATCTCCACAGCCATGTTCATATCCTTGATTTGGATTTTCTTAACTACTCAATGGGGTCACAAGTACAACAACTCTTTCAAGACTCTCTTCTGGTTGTGCATACTTCACGGGTACTACATTTTGAGGATGTGGGGCCTATTGACCTAGCATTGCTTGAGGTTGGTTGTATACTTGATACTCAAAAGGTCTTGAAGCTATGGGTGGTCCTTGGTATGGAACATAACTTGGGGCTTCCTTAGCTTGATCTCTAGGTTGATATCCTAATGGCTTGTATTATGGTGGCAAAATTGCTCTAGATTGTATGTTATAAGGGCAATCCTAGGTGATATGATTGGTATATCTTTGCTTAATATGACAATAGAGATTAGGCCCTTGTGCTAATTGCTTGTTTTTTTGATATGGCAATGGGGGAACAACTCCTCTCCTTGCACAAGCATGAGATGGGTGATCTCCTCCAGAGTGCACACATCTTCTTAGCATGGGAATTCTCATGGGTTGGATCTGATATGGTTTTTAGCCTTGTGGGTTCTGAACTCCTCGTTTTTTTCACTAAGTGTGCCAGTTCCTCTACATTCTTTGATTGGGAGGACACCTTGCTAGAAGTATCATCAGATTTGGTAAGATTTTATGGAATCTTCAAATCATCTGCTAAGTTTTCCTCCAAATGTATGCACTCTCGTAGACACTCATTCAGCATTTGCAAGCATTTCACCAAGGTTCTCAAGTTTCCATTAGTTAGAACATCCAAAAATAGTGATATAACTTTTTGTTTTGTGGGTCTTTTTGCCAAAGGACATCTGCCCACATACTAATTAAGCATCCTCACTGCTACTCTTACTGATTCAATGGGTGCTTGTTTGAAACTATGGATCAA
Source organism: Ceratopteris richardii (assembly GCA_020310875.1). NCBI lineage: Eukaryota > Viridiplantae > Streptophyta > Polypodiopsida > Polypodiales > Pteridaceae > Ceratopteris > Ceratopteris richardii. The sequence goes on from CM035413.1 coordinate 117,616,622, forward strand.
GGACGAAGAATTATGTTTGATACCCCTCTTTGCGAATTCACCAATGAATTCTTCAAAGAATTGCTCTATGTTGACAAAGTGATTTGGTTCCAAAGGTTGGAACCACGTCAAAGCAGTTCCAACCAAAGTAAGTCCAAAAAATTCATATTGAATAAAAAAGTCTTCTACTTATTCTGCACACAATACTTGTTTGAACTCTGCCATATGATCATAAGGATCCCAAGAACCATCATAGTTATTCCTTATGCACTTGGATACTTGAATAGGTCTTAGACTTCTGCCCACTTAAGGAGGTTGAGGCACAACTTGAATTACATGATGCACATAGGATTTCTCTAGATCACTAACTTCCCAATATCATCTCTTGTTTTGGTCCAGATAAGTGACTCTAGAAGAGTCTTCATGATCCTCTAATTTGTAAATTGTAACCGGGTTGATGCTATCTTCCCTTATGGGTGGTGGCTTGCAACAGTTTAGTAGTTCCAACTATGATGTAAAATTCCACCAAGTCATCATCTTGAGGGATTTTATCTCCTCTCCACACATTCGCAACTACTGGCCTTACAATTGCCCTAGCTTGTCCATGTAAAATCCTCCCTCAAATTTCACGGCTGGTCTAGGTAAAACCTCAAAATCTGTGGAATTTTTTAGTCTTGCCACTGACCTATTAAGCCCATCTAAATAAGTAGGAACTCCATGCAAGTTTGTAGAGACATACTGCAAGGACGTCCTATACTCTCCTTCTATTGCAAACATGGGCTCTATTGAATAGTTAGAGCTATGCATGTCTTTAGAAGCCACGTTAGATTCTTCTTCCGAGTCACTAGATATATATGAGTAAATGGAGTGAACACTTTTTTGGGTTACACTCCCTACTGAGGATATCACGCTTCTTCGACTCCTTAGGACACATCCAGTTCTGAGGTTCATTCATAGTCTAGGACCTTAACCAATTTTGTTGACCTTAATCCTTTGATTTTTTACTTATGATATTCTATGAATTCTTGAAGATGGCTTTACTCAATGGTTGAATACTAGAATTTCTCAAAGGTTTCAGTTTAAGACAAATTAGGGTTTGTTCCTTATTTCCCTGATACACGATACTTGAGACTTTGACGATACATACCGAGTTTGAATGATATGATACTCGAGCAATCTCATGATACATGATTCTTAAGAGACTCATGATACTCAATACTAGTCCTCCACAATATGATACATGTGTTCAAGTGATACATGATACCTCAATTTAGACAATACACGATACAAGGACTAGACGATGCACGATACTTGATATGGATGATACATGATATGAGGAATGTACAATACATGATATGATGAATGTAAAATGCATGATAATTATGATATTCTATGAATTCTTGAAGATGGCTTTACTCAATGGTTGAATACTAGAATTTCTCAAAGGTTTCAGTTTAAGACAAATTAGGGTTTGTTCCTAATTTTCCTTGATACACGATACTTGAGACTTTGACGATACATACCGAGTTTGAATGATATGATACTCGAGCAATCTCATGATACATGATTCTTAAGAGACTCATGATACTCAATACTAGTCCTCCACAATATGATACGTGTGTTCAAGTGATACATGATACCTCAATTTAGACAATACACCATACAAGGACTAGACGATGCACGATACTTGATGTGGATGATACATGATATGAGGAATGTACAATACATGATACCAACTCAAATTAATGATATGTGATACTAAAAAGGTATCAATGATACATGATATTGGGTGATCATGATACTCGAGTAGGCGATACACGATACCTACATATCATGATGCTCCTAGGAGTAAGGTATTGGTGATACACAATACCTAACAAGTGTCGTGATGCATGGAAATTTGGTATTGCAATACCAAACTCAATCGATCATGATACTTGGACCTTTTTGGGTCCAAATATAAAAATTTTTGTACCAAAGTGCTCTTTGTGCTCTCCTTGTCACCCTATGTGCCTATAGCTAGAAAATCCTTCTAAAATTTGTCGATTCGGGCCTCACGATACTCGCTAGGTGTCGTCTTACCTCGTGTGAGTGTTCAATAAAAAATTTGAATTATGCACAATGAAGTGCTCACCTCAATGAGTAATCTTCTCAGTTTTTTGCACTAGAACCCAGTTGTACATTGAGTTCCAAGCTATACATGGTCTTTGGTACTGGTTGTTTGGGAGCTCCACGATACTTGCAAATACAAGTGAGCTAAGTGTGGTGATTTTTGTGTTTCTGCCTTTGGCCAGGACCAATGACTCAAGAAAAAAGTGAAAACTTTTTGTGGTTTTTTGGAAATTGAGTGATCTACATTACCTCCAAGGTCTCTTTCCTATATCCTAACTCGAACTCCTCATCTCTCAACCTAATCCTAAAAACTTATCACACACACACACACACACTAGGTGTATGAAGCAACAAGTGCGAGATAAAATTTTGACTTTCCAAGCTACTAAAATTTACCTCCTCACACTCACTACCTGTTGAGTTTGTGTAGAAGTGTGAGAGACACATGAGAAGCACACACAAGGAGTACAAACACAACAAGACACACGAGGAAGATGATGGCTAGAATAGCTCTCTCTATTGACAATGAACTAAACTGAAGTAAGAGTTGAATAATATCCCTAAGTACAAAGTACCACCACATATAAGTGAATAATGTATGTGGTAACATGAAGAAAAAACCTCTAGCTAGCACTAGAGTAAAAAGTGCCCATGTATAGGGAAAAGTTTCACATCAAAGCTTCTCTAGGAACACATAAGTGTAACAAACTCCCTTGGAGCGAATGATGTGAACAAATACAAGGAGTGACAGATCAGCCCCCACAAGGTAGTAAGCCTAAAGCTTTGCAAAAAGCTTCAAACATTTCCCGTGGAAGAGCTTTGGTGAATATGTCTGTCACATTCTCTTGTGTAGGCACATATACCAAATCAATATCTCGTGCATGAAGGCACTCTCCACATAGTGATAATGCACCTCAATATGTTTGGCCCGTGCATGAGACACTGGGTTTCATGCAATAGCCAATGCATTTTGACTACCAATGAGAATATGCATAGCAGCATCGATCTCCATGCATAAGATCCATCAATAAGTGTCTCAGCCATATACAATCTATTGTAGCTGTGAAAATTGCCCTGTACTCAGCTTCACAACTCAATGTCACCACTGTAGGTTGCTTCTTACTCAACCAAATATGCATGAGTCTCCAAGGAAAAAGCATTTACCACTAGTGGATACGCGAGTATCATAACAACCAGCCCAATCACTATCTATAAAAGCATGAAAGCATGGTTGAACATCTCTTTCATAAAAGAGACCTAAGCTATAAGTGCCTTTGTGATATCTAAACACATGTTTTACCGCTTGCCAATGCTTAGTGCCAGGGCTATGCATGAATCGACTCAACTAGGAAACTACATACTGTATATCTGGCCTTGTGTTGCATGCATATATAAGACATCCCACAACTTGATGATAAAGAGAAGTGTCAAGTGCATCACAGGAATCCTAAACTGAGAATCTAAATCCTGTCTCAACTAGTGTGGAAGCTAGCTTGCAATCCTCAAAGTCAAAACACTAAAGTAGTTTTTCAACATACTTTGCTTGATGCATAACAATTCCCCCCTCAATGGACACAAACTAGATGCCAAGATAGTAACTCAAAAGACGAAGATAAGTGACATCAAAAGTATGCTGCAAATCAATCATAAGAATGTCAAGTTTTGCATCACATGATCCAGTCAAAAGTATGTCATCGACATAAAGAATAAGCACTATAAGATCAACCACATTTTTGCATACATAGAGTGTGCTTTCAATTGGAATACATGTGAAGCCAAGAGCAATCAAGTGCTTATGGATTTTATCATACCATGCACATGGAGCTTGCTTGAGACCATACAAGGATTTATGCAATCGACAAACCATATGCTCTTTCCCTTTCATAGCAAATCTAGGGGGTTGCTTCACATAGACCTCTTCTTGCAAATCACCAGTCAAGAAGGCTGCTTTTATGTACAACTGGTGCACTTTCCAACCTCAATGGGTAGCCAATGCAACCACGGTATGAATGGTAGTCATGCGTGAAGTAGGTATAAAATTTTTCTCATATTCAATGCCATATTGTTGCGTATATCCTTTGGCAACCAATCTAGCTTTGTAGTGATCAATGCTAGCATCAAACTTTCTCTTAATCTTGTAAACCCACTTTGTACCAATGGCATTCTTTTCTTTTGGCAATTCACATGAATCCCAAGTACCATTCCTATGTATGGAATCCATTTATGATTGCATAGCACTTATCCATCGTGGATCGTCACATGCATCTTCAAAAGAAAGGGGCTCTTCATTACATGCTGTTGCAATAAGAGAATAATCCACAAAATTACTTGACGGATGGTGAGAGCTTGATCTTGTTCTACCAAGTAAAGGTGCACTCAATTTGTTGTCCTGCAAATTTCATTTCAGCCGCTTTGGCATAGTTTTTGCACTCTTCATAGATATGCGTTCATTATGCAATACATCATCAACATGTACCTCATGTGTGGGCTGAATTTCATGCTCATTTTCAACCATATTTTGACACAAATGTTAGTCATATGTGGCTGGAAAGTTCCAATAGTTTTGATATTTTTTGGCTAAAAATTTTCAGCCATGTTTGGCAGGAAATTCTCTGCATTTTCAACTCTATTTTGTTGGAATTTTTGAGCCCTTTGAGCCTCAGTTGGCTGGTCTACATGGCCATAGTCAAGCGCACCATTTTGGAACAAAGGCATGAGTGTATCGAACACATCTTGTGAGCTAATTGTTGGCTGCTTTTTGCATTCAAGTAGAGGGAAAATGGAATTTTCCAAAAATACCACATTTTGACTCACAATAAGTGTGTTCGTCAATGGATGATACAGACAATATCCCTTAGTTTCAGCACTATAACCAACAAATATACATTTCTTTGCCTTGTCATCAAGTTTGTGACATTGTTCTGATGGCACAAGAGCATATGCCAAACAACCAAACATGTGCATATGAATAACCATGGTCTTATGTCTATTCCAAGCCTCATAAGGAGTGATGATTCTCAATGCTTTTGTAGGGTAGCGATTCAACACATAGTTTGCACACATGAGTGCTTCCATCCAAAACTTATCAAGAAGATGCTTTCCTTTAACCATACATCATGCCATTTCAAGGAGAGTTCTATTTTAACGCTTGGCAACACTATTTTGCTGAGGTGTATATGGCACCATACATTGGTGTGAAATACCTCTTTCACGAACAAAAGCATTAAACTCATGTGACATGTATTCACCACCACGATCCTTGCGTAGAGTCAAAAGCTTTTGTGAAGAAAAATTTTTAGCCATAGCTAAAAATGCTTTGAAGCAAGAGAATACCTATTTCTTTGCTTTCATAGGATACACCCATGTATGGTGAGTATCATCATCAATGAAGGTAACAAAATATACATGCTTCCCAAAAGATGGAGTCTTGACAGGACCACATACATCACTATGAACAAGCTGCCATTTTCTTGTAGTGTGTGTATGACTATCTTTTGGAAAAGAAGCATGGTGCATTTTTCCAAGAATGCAACCTTCACATGCATGCTTTTCAATGGACTCAAGTGTAGGAAAACCAATAACCATGTCCTTCTTTTGCAAGTAAAGCAAACTATTGAAGTTCAAGTGAACAAAACGAGCATAAGAAGTATGAGCAACCAAGGCATTCAAGGCAGCCCTCTTGTATGTATCCATTGTATTGGGGGTACATCTCGATGGGAATAGTCTTTAAGATTGACTTTAGTAGTCACTCCTAAATGTTGCAAGTACAAAGAATTAGTTCCCCAATCTTGTACAATTTGCAATTGATGCATGAATGGTCATCCTAAAATCATTTCGTAAGCATGATTTTTCCCAAAATCACAAATGGCGAAAGCATGCTCAAACTCCATGCCACAAGTGGTGAGAGATATGCCTTCTAGTAAGCCCAATGGCTTCTCTATATGTGTGTCAGCCATTTGTAGCTTCATCCTAGTGGGTCTTAGTGCTGGCTTACCCCAACGTTCCATTAAAGCAGTGGTAGCGATGGCTACTCCAGCTCCTGAATCTAAGATGGCTTTGGTGGTGTAGCCCTTGTGGGTTATTGGAAGATAGGTATTACCTTCCTCTCCCTCGCTCACGTCTCCAATTCGTTCCACGGGTATCTCTGGTACCTTCTTGTGTGATCCTATTTGGGAGGGAGCAGTAGTGAGCTCAGGGAATTGGTTTGCTACGTGCTTCCACAGCTCTGGTTTAACCTTCAACAATTCTTCTAGAGTGAGGTGACATTGTACTTTAGTGTTCTTGATCATTTTCGTGTTCTTAGGAATGACTGATTCTTCATTCCTCACTATTATAGTGGGTGCTCTCATGCTAATAGACTTTGCTTCCCAAGGTCCTATGAACTGAGGTAATTCTTACAAAGAATTAGATTCAAAATCTATTTGTTCACTTAGTTGCTCTTCCTCTACATCGTCATAAATAGAGGGGATGTCTTGGGGAAATTGTTCCTACAAGTCATCTATTTCTTGAATAGGAGGATGGGTTTCTTGCTCTTTTCTCCACTTCTCTTCTTGGATTTCTCTTAGAAATTCATGTGAATATTTGTGTATGGAAGACAGGTTGTCTCAAGCTCTGTATTTGGAACTTGAGACAGGGATGGTGCATTCCTTTCCAATGTTTCAAGAACAAGAGGGTTCCTATGCAGATTCTTTTTCTCATTGCTATTGATCAAGTATTCTAACCTCTCCAATAGTCCTTGAAAGTGTAATTCCGATTTTGCCATGTTGTTCCAATTAATATAACGAGAGGCTTCAAACATAGCCTGTGCTAATTCTACCATCTTCATGCAAAGTTTAGACCTCTCAACCTCTAAATCTGCGCTTGGATAGTTCTTACTCAATTCAGATACCTGGGGTCCTTCTTTTAATCTTGCCCGATATGCACGAAACATCATGCCTAGATCTTTTGGTATGGGTTCAACTAGAACTGATCCTGATTTCTGAGCTAGGTTATGCCGATTAGATTCTTGAGAAGTCAATTCTAGGATTTTGGCTCTCAATTACTTTAGAATTCCTTCCAACTCAGTTATCTTTTTACTCCACTTCCTCTTAATTCTTTCTCTAGAATCTTTCCAAGATTTTGTCTTTTTGTTAGTAGACTCTCCAACTTCAGTAGTCCTGACTACTTTTTCAGGACTTGGATAGGCACGTATGTAGGGTTGGATCCATCTGAGTTATGCACAATACCTATCACATTGATGGGTGTCACTTTTGAGGCATTAGCAGGGTTCTTAGGAAAATCTCTGATGACATGATCTTTACCACATTTAGCACAAAAACCTTGTATGTTACATACCATTACATAATGTACTGAACATGACGATAACATCACCATTGCAAGAATCATGAACCATACACTTATCATCAACAAAGTGTACATGAAGTCTAGCTTTGGCAATCAACAGAACTAAAATTAAGTTCTTCTTGATATTGAGCACATGCAATGCATTTTTCAAGAGAATCACACCTCCATTTGCAACCGTAAGCTCGATTTCTCCTACTCCAATGTTAGGATAAGAGACATTGTTTGCACACACCACATGTCCTCCTTTGGGTGCATCTTTCAAAGAGGCCAAAAATCTTTTGCATGAGGTTATGTGCTTTGAAGCACCACTATCAAAGAACCAATCCGAATCAGCCTCACTCACAACCATACATTTAGAATGCAAAGATGCATCATAATGACATGTAACAAAACATGCCCAAAAATCTTGAGCCATGTTAGCTTCATCGTTCTTTGCATTTGCTAGATTTTCAACAACAGACATGCCAGACTCCTTCTTTTCATTGCGTTTAGCAAGCTTTCTACACTCGTCAATAGTATGACCAACCTTTCGGCAATATTTGCATCTCTTCTTCTTTTGTAAATCAGCATGTTAGCTCATGAGCTGGTTGATTTTTATGCACTTATATGCTTTTGTTGTGTAGAATATATGTTTGATTTCAGGCACTTGAGAGTGATTCGATGATTGATGGGAAGTATTTGGGGCTACCCGACGACTTCTTGGTCAGAGAGGATGTTCATATTGCAGAATGGTTTTGAAAAACTCGAAGTCCAAAGCATTGCTTCCTGGAACACCTTGATTGGAGGATATGCCGAATTGGGACATGGTGAAGAGGTTGTTGCTTGTAGGGGATCAAGGAACTGCATTACTGGTTCTCTTCTCAATGATGGAACCATTAACTTCTTTGAATATGAGCTGCTTCATTTCCTTGCCAGTCATGAAGCAAGAAATGTTTAGGAGCTGGAATCAAGCTTCAAGGATGACTTGGAGAGACTCTTAATTGGAAGTATATACTGCAAATAGTCTTTATCATATGATGGCTTACTCATAGTGTATCATACATTGGGAGAGATTACATACAATACACATCAACAATGCTCGAAATTGGGTATTCATGGAAGAGCCATTACTAGAGGTTGTTGCTGAGCCGATTAAACCTGACATATCCACTGATTTGATTGACAAGCATAGTGATGAACTTGCAATGTTCGATTATCTGATATAAACCATTTCCAGAAATCAAACAATGTTCGATTATCATGATATAAATGGACATGGACTTTCATGCTACCAATGCTCGTATTTATAGATGCAGGTGATCATAGAAGAGAGCTTTCAAGGAGACATGGTATTAACCTAGTGTATGATTTTCATCGAGAAATATCACAAAAGGAACTTCTTAGCTGGTCAACAAGTTTTGGCATCTATTTGTCGCTGAAAGAGAACTTAATGGCTAGCACATATTGGATTAACGAGAATAAACATTTGATGGAAGAGAAGAACCTATTTACAATCTTGTGCTCTCAGAATAGCCATTCCCAAGGTTTGAAGGAAGTTTCATCAGAGCTCTTTTCACTGATGTATCATGGAAAATTGGCACGCCCTCCGATTAAAAAGTATGTTTTGGAATTGGTAGATGAAGCATTCAGAGATGTGCACCAAAGCCAAGTAGAAGGCTTAAACTTTTTCTTATTGATCCCACCACTGGCAAGCTTTTGTACGAGGCTGGGCTCCACTAAAGTTGAAAAGATCGTATCTCAAGCTGCAGCAGCAATGGGCTTTGGCGGAGTCAGAGAAAAAAAAGAGACAAAAACGGTTTTTTTTGGAAGCTATCAAAAACGGCGGATGGACAGAGAAGAAAAGGGGTTTTTTTTGTTCGTCCGAGCAGGTGGTGGAGGTGAGGTTGGCCGACTGATCATTGCTGGTGGGGCTGAGGTTCTTGATGGTCATAATGGGGTTTCTGCAGCAATGTTTGCCAAGGAAAATTTATTAAGGGATGTGAGGAGTGCTCTTCCATCCAGTTTGGGAAGGGATGAATGGTTCGCAGCATTACCACGGGCATTAGTTGCAGGCTTTGTTAAAAAACTGAAAAAGACTTTTAGGAGAGGGGGGAAAACATCAGGAACCACAGGCACATTGGTTGCGGTAGATCAGTGGACAGTTATTGTAGCTTCAGTGGGGGATTCTCGTTGTATTCTTGTTCCACATGGAGGAGATATTGCTACCTTGACTGGGGATCACAGGCTAGAGGACAACGAAGAGGAAAGAAACGGAGTGGTGAGTAGTAGAGAATAAGGTGCCGGCCATAAAAGGGGATGTATGGGAGCTCTCTGGCTCTCTGCGAAGTTTATGTATGGTTTGTGGGAAAGTTCATTTCCTGTGTGGGGGCTTCTTTTTCGCATTCGGGTAGGCAAGGAGGAGGATAAGGGGACAAGTGGCTAACATTTGGAGAGGACAGTTGGAAGCAGCTTCGTCTTGGGACAGCAACCCCGCACGTAGGGGAAGGAAAGCACTGAACCACTGAGAAGGATAACCACACAAAAAAGGGGAAAATAATCCTCGAAAAGTTTTTTTGACAGAAGGAAGGGGGGAAATTGTTTTGGGCTGCTACACCCAACAGGTCATAGGGCAACCGAGGGAGGTTCAAAAGAGAACGAAATCTGTTTGGAGATCCCCCAACTACGATGGTGGCCCTGCTCTTCTTCTCTCTTGTCCAACTACGTGCAGAAGTGATCCGAGAAGACCGTCAGTAAGAGGAGCTCCAGAGGGAGAATCGGCTGGGAAGTTGGGGCAGTTGATGGGAACGCCTGACTGTCCTTGTCATTAGCTGCTTGGGGAGTCAACAGTAAGGAGTAATGGAAGCTGTGCCCTTGAGGGGATACAAACCATAACAAGGGGAGAAATTTCGAGGTATGGGTATTTAACATCATGCATCTAGACTGTTGTGGTTGTATGGATATCTGAACCGCTAATACTGTAACAAATACCCTTTTTTGAGAGGAAGAGGAAAGTGAAGAGATGCATCCAAATTAAGTGGAAAGTTTTTTTCTTTGCCAGTCTCATGGACATATGGTTAAGCATGACTTCAAAGTGTGGGGTGAAGTTGAGTGGATGAAGAAAACTGCTATGCTAGAATGCTTCCACGCTATTAGGAATAAATATTACTATTGTTTTTGCTGTACTAATTTCTGTTGATCCGCACTTCCATTTTTTTTAAGTAACTCTTGCCAGGCAAAAGTAGGGCAAAGATTATGACCTCATAAGCTAACAAGTGACTCCAATTGATGAGGTCCAACACCATAGGAGATGATGCTAGAGAAGCCAAGTAAACAATAAATGAACTGCTGCGTGATCCATTTCATAATGTCTGCTAATTCCGAGGGATAGCCGGGTTTTGGGGTTCATGCTTTGGTGGACGTTGTGTGTACTCTGTCATGATGTCTAAGCTCATATGTTGTCTGTAATTCACGATCATGGTTCCGACTGTGAACACTCAGTGTCTGGGAATGTTTTATGAGACTTTTTAAATGATCATTGAACTGGTATTGTGAGTCACAATGGTGTCATGTTCGGTTGTATATCCATTGGTTGATCCACTAGAGTTCACGAGCCTGCGGGAAATACTGATTAGAAATATTCCTATGTGGTCTGCTGCCCGACTCATCTGCTATCGCTTCGGGGAGTTTTTTTAGAAGACTGTGTTTGTTCGTAGTAAGCCGACTTAACACCTGATGTCCCATAGAATTGGGTGTTGCAAGAACAAATGCTTCATGTAGAGGCGATGGAGCTACCATATGTGGATATTTCACGTTGACTGATTTATGTCTCTTGTCAGGTTACCGTTTCAATGCATCAGTGTCAAACCTGCTTCTGCATATCTAATGACGATGGATGCATTCAATATTCATAGAGGGGAATAGAAAATATAAGAAGAGAGTTGAGGTGGAAGAGAGAGGAAAGGAAAAGAAGCGAAAAGGCGAGTGAGGGGGATGCACCTATCCGAGTAGAAAAGAGTTCGTGAGAGAAATGGTGAAGAGTAGGAGTGTAGGCTGAGGTAAGGGGGGTAAAGGTGAGTACGAGTGCCTGCATATGTATGTGGGATATCTATGGGAGTGAAGAAACAAGGGTGCATGAGAAATTAAAGCCAAGTGTGCGAGGCAAAGAGTGTGAGGGCGTGAGAAGAAAGGCATAAGAATGTATGTATGTGAGGGCGACGTATGTGAGCGTATGCATATGAGAATGTGGGCGTTTCATGGGTGAATGCAGGAGTGTGTGTTTGGGAATGAGCATATGTTCGTAAGAGTATATATATATGTGTAGGAGGTGAGTAGGGGTGTATGAAAGAGAAAGAGAAGTGTAACCGAGAGGGAGAGAGAGAGAAAAAGAAATGAAGAAAGGAAGCTAGAGTGAGTAAGAAAAAGAAGACATGTGAGTGTATGTATGCGTGCGTAGGGGCAAGAGGGGAACCGGGAATTAAGTGGAATGGAAGCATGTGAGCAAGAGAATACCTGGGAGTGCATTCACAGTCAATTTAGTGCTTTGAAGGGAAGCAAGTGAATTGATTTAAGGAAGTTGGAGCAAAGCATAAGCACATATATGCAATTCCCCTTGGACTAAAAGGATCAACATTTTGGTGCGTTTGCCGGGAATAGCTTGGCACGTCTCTATAAGAGAGTGCCATAGGTTCGCCTAGCGCCACATGTTGGCCGAGCTTGCGGACACTCCAGATCTAGTACATGAGTGAGGGGAGCTCATCCTCAGGAGCAACACAAACTCAAAGAGAGGAACGCGCTCAGAGAAGAGCCCTTGAAAGAGAAAGGAAGAGGTGGGAATCGCAAGTTGAGTCAACCTCGATTGGCTCGAAGAAATCTGCCAAAAACGTGTACTCCTGTAGGAGAGTCGCGAATCAAGTGCGGAAGTTTGAAGGAGGGATCCTGAGGCCACGTATGCTAAATTTCTAGGATCAAAGTGATATTGACATCACACCTCTGTTCGAAATGGCTGAACGGATTTCGGTTCATTTGGGGGACTTTACCAAATTTTTAGGTGCTTGGGACGAAGATCCAGATAGTTTTATCCAACTGTTTGAGGTTACTTGTGAGGCCAATGAGGTAGTTGACCAGGATCAAAGGTTGAGAATTTTTTCGGCTATTCTCTGTGATGAGGCAGCCAATTGGTATGGGAATCTGACACCACAAGAGCGTGGAACTCATCAGATGCTCAAGGAAGCCTTCTTGGCAAAGTTTTGACGACAAGGCTTCCAAGATAGATTGGCGCAACAGATGGATTATTTGCGACAGGGAGTCAATTTAGAGCATCGATAACTACATTCAGAGAATGGAAACGTTGGTAAGAAAGATGGGCGCGAATGCCCCGAACGATGAGACATTGAAGAGAAGATTCATTGCGGGATTGAGAGATCCTACGGCGCAGCAGCATATCAGCCTGACAAGACCAGCAACCTTAATAGATGCTAAGGAACAAGCAAGGCTTTGGGAGGAAGTACAATTATGCCAACAAAGGAAGATGGAGCTCTTATACGAGCCAATGGGAGGCCCAGGTAACATACCAATGAAAGATCGTGGCCAAGGAAGCATTGACGACCCCAGCTTTTGTAGCTGCCACTAGCACGCCAGGCGAGGTAAAGCCTGCGCTAACTGAAGGACGAATATTGGAGTTGGTCACACAAGCTATAAAAGCTGCCACAATGACCCACAAAACATACACAGTAAAACCAGAGGTAACTACAAACCCCAACCAAGTGTTTAGATCGAATACATGGTGTGGAAAGTGCCATGGTTATGGCCATTTGGCTTCAGAATGCCCTACAGTCTCGAGAGTATTCACAGATAGATCACCACCTAGAATGCGTTGTACTTTTTGTGGAAGAACAAATCACACAGAGGACCGATGTTACAACAAGAGAGCCTATGAAGAGAGGACCATGAAATTGGGAGATACAAGAGAAAGATCCTACACGGGATTGCCCGCTCAAAGTGTCCCACCTACATCTCGTTGGAAAAATAGACAAACTTATGGATATGGTGCTCAAGGCCAGGGAGGAGACTACCCAAGAGGAGCCGCATGCGATCAAAGAAGAGACGGTCCAATCCAGTGTTGGAGATGCCATGGCTTTGGCCATACTCAATCTAGATGCCCAAACGAAAAGAAGCCAATTGATTATACCCCACTATGTAGGTACTGTAGTGGAGAGGGCCACTTTGATGAAGATTGTCCAAAACGAAGAGCTTCCACTGGCAAGGATAAAGGACCAGTAGGGTCCTCGAATTATGTTGATACTCAGATGCATTCCACAACGAGAGCTCAAGAGCACGTTCCTACGATCGAAGTAGTGTTCAAGACACCGAACCCTCAAGAAGGCTCTAGCTCGTCGATGCACTTTGTGGATGCTTACCAGGCCAAGAGACCGCATAAAGAACCAACTGTGGCAGTAGTCACAAGGACTCAAGAGTATTTAAAGAAGCATCCGGAAGGTGAAAGCGAAAAAGCTAGCCACGAGAAGATACCCGAACATGGAGAGGTAGAGAACCAAGTTGGAGGATTTGATGAGCAACAAGAGTTTGAGGATGGGGAAGAGATAGAGATTCTTCCACCAGTGACCAAGGAGTTTGTGCCAGGCATAGCACCATTCCTTGAAAGATTAAGGGCTCCTAAGAGTAGGAAGGAAAGACAAAGTTTGGAGGAAGTGGACATTGTAAAGTTGCTCGCGGACACGGAAGTCACGTTGGACATTGGCACATTGCTGAAATGTTCACCTGCTTATAGGAAACAATTCTACAACGAATATATTAAGAAGCCGAGGAAAGCTCGAGATAAAAAGAGACAAGATAAAGAGGTCCAAGGGATCATTCAAAGCATTACGACGCAAATTGATTCGAATGCTCCAGCTGTGACAATCTAGATTAAAGGGTATGCAGTCCCTGGTGCTCAATTAGATAGTGGAGCCGCAGTCAACCTTATGACTGAATACATGATGAAAGCTTGGGCCTCAACCACATGGAAGAAACGCCGATGTCCTTGAGAATGGCAGATCAAACACAAGTGAAGCCTGCGGGCCTTTTGAAGAATGTAAGCACAGTTGTGGGCGGTCTAGAGTTTAAGGTTGATTATCTGATAGTAAGACCAAGGACCTCAGAGGCTACCTTCTCGATCTTACTTGGACGGCCATGGCTGGTGCAAGCCGAATGTGTGCACGATTGGCGCATAGGATTTATCACAATTGGACCGAAGGCTGATCGAATACAACTTCAAGTGTCTCCAAACTTGACCAGCAAGAAATCGACAACAGCTGAGGAAAGGGAGCAAAAAGCAAAGGAAAAGGTTAAACAAGAAATGGCGCGCGTAAGATTTGCCTTGCACACGGAGACTTCCAAGGACCTTTCACAGGATGGATTTAACCTGCAATTGTCCAAGCTCCAACACGCGAAGATGGGCGAGTACAAAGATCCACTATGTTACAAGGATGACTCAGACCAGGAGTTGCTAGGATGGTTGACACATACCAGTGAATTTGAGTGCTACATGTTGAGTATAGACGCAAAGGAAAACAAAGCTACCAAAGAAGAGTTGAAGCTGGAGTTAGCTCCTACAATGGAAGTACAACAGTTGAAAGGGTTAGAGTGCTAGAAGCAGAGCTTCTAAGGAGAAGTCGAGAATCAGAAAAAGAAGCGAAGAGTAAGACTAAAGTGTCAGAAGCCATTGCAAAAGCTGAACTAAAGAAATTGGGTCCAATCGAAACATAACAAAACAATGATTTACTGGCCAACCATGCACGCGTGATCGGAGAGCACGTTCCAATCACAGCGTCATCAAGGAATAAGGAATATTTGCGAGAAGCTCAGGTGGAAAAATGGGAGGTTTTTCCAGAGAAGTTCTTGAGCGTGGGGTCAGAGCTACCAAATGGAGTACGAAATTGCATAAAATTGGCACTCAAAAATTTCAGCAAGGCCTTTCCATGGTCATACAGTGATCTGAGAGGAATTGATCCCCGAATCTGCCAACATTATATAGATTTGGAAGAAGGTACCCGACCAATATGTCGACGACTTAGGCGGACAAATCCAGTCTACTCGGAATTGATCAAGCTGGAATTGACTAAGTTATTGGAAGCAGGATTCATATATCCCATCGCATCCAGCGAATGGGTATCACCAATTGTAGTTGTTCTGAAAAAAATAAGAAAATCCGTATTTGCATAGATTATCGAAAGTTGAACGAGCGCACAAAAAAGGATCACTTCCCTTTGCCATTCACTGATCAAATCTTGGACAGAGTGGCTGGCCATAAATTGTACTCATTTTTAGATGGTTTCAGTGGGTACAACCAGATCCAAATCCATGAAGAGGATCAATCAAAAACTACTTTCACGACAGAATAGGGTACGTATGCATATCGTGTGATGCCATTTGGATTATGCAATGCACCGGCCACATTCCAGAGGGCAATGATAGCTGCATATCAAGACTATTTGCAGGATTGGATGGAGATATTCCTTGATGATTTTGCAATCAGAGGCAACAATGAAAACATGATGGAGAGGATCGAAGCTATTTTAAGAAGAAGCATTGAAAAAGGCATCGCATTAAATCCTGAAAAGTGTACATTTGGAGTACGAAGAGGATTGCTTTTGGGACATGTTATTTCCGAAAAAGGGATCGCGGTTGACGAGGATAAAGTGGAAAAAATCGGACAACTTCCACCTCCTCAAAACTTGCGGCAACTCAGAGGATTCTTGGGGCATGCTAATTATTATCGATGATTTATATTAAATTTTGCATCAATAGCAGCACCACTGACGAATCTTTTGAGGAAAGACCAACAATACCAATGGACTGGAGAGTGTCAGGTTGCTTTCGAATTGATCAAAAATAAATTGATAAATGCGCCAATTTTAGTAGCACCTGACTAGACGAGAGAATTTCATGTGCATACCGACGCTTCTCATGCTGCGGTTGGAGCAGTGCTATGCCAAGCTGATGAAAAGAAGTTGGACCACCCTATTTATTACGCAAGTCGAAACTTGAATAGCACTGAGAGGAACTACACGACTACAGAGAAGGAATGCCTCTCGATGATCTTTGCGGTAAACAAGTATCGGTATTACTTGATGGGAAAGCATTTCACATTTTATGTGGATCATGAAGCCCTAAAGTATATCATTAATAAACCCGAGCTATCAGGGCGATTGATGAGGTGGATGCTACTCCTCCAAGAATTTCAGTTCACAGTGGTAACCAAACCAGGCAAAGCGCATATATTGGCTAACCATTTATCTCGAATTATTAATGAGGAGCCAATTGCTGGTGTGCCCGACGATGCTCCTCATGGACATCTATTTCAAGTTGATGCTAAGGTACCTTGGTATGCCGACTTGGTAAATTTCTTATGCACCACTAAATACCCGCCAGGAGCAAGCAAGAAAGAGAAGCAAAAACTATTAGCACTGGCAAAACATCATAGCATCATTGGTGGGCAGCTCTATAGATATTTTGTACATGAAAGCATTTATCGGAGGTGTCTCGAGGAAGAAGAAGGGACCCTAGTTTTGAGGGCATTGCATGATGAACCCTGCGGTGGGAATTTTGTTGGTGAGCTGACGGCAAGAAAGATCTTATTGGCTGGGTATTGGTGGCCAACACTATTCAAAGACTCTCACACATATTGCAAGAAATGCGACAGATGCCAAAGAATGGGCAAACCAACATTAGCGCATGCAGCTCCTCTTACGCCGGTGCTGGCTCTTAAGCCTTTTGAAAAGTGGGGAATTGATTCTGTGGGGCCTATTGATCCTCCCTCAAGACGTAGATCCAATAGGTATATCTTGGTCTGCACTGACTATGTTACCAAGTGGGTAGAGGCTAAAGCTCTGAAAACTGACCGAGCTATTGATGTAGCTAAATTTTTGTATGAACAAATTATCACCCGGTTCGGATGCCCGTTGGAGATAGTGAGTGATAGAGGAACACATTTTGTCAACGAATTGATCAAGGAATTGATGGAATTATATAAGATCAAACATAGGAAAAGCACTCCATATTACCCGAGGGCGAATGGACAAGTGGAGGTTACCAACAAGGTTCTTGAACAGATTCTGACAAAGACAATAGCTGTGCATAGGCGAGACTGGGATGAGAGACTTTTGGAAGCTTTGTGGGCGTATCGAACATCCTACCGAGTGACGACAAAGAGCACTCCGTTCTCCCTAGTATATGGCGAGGAAGCCATCTTTCCCATCGAAAAAGAAGTTCCGACACTAAGAGTGGCCATCGAGGCCAGGCTGGGAGAGGAAGAGTCATTGAAGGAAAGGTACATACAATTGGTCAAGCTAGAAGAAAAGAGACTCATTGCACAGCAAAGTCTAGAAGTTATTCAAAAGAGACGTAAAGAGAGGCATGACAAGAATCTTAAGACCTATGCGATTCAAGAAGGGGATTTGGTGCTAGTCTATGATAGCAAATATTATAAATTCCCGGGGAAGTTACAGACAAGATGGGCAGGACCGTTTAAGGTGGTGGAACTCAACTCCAATGGTTCCATGCAAATTCAAGATTTAGGAAAAGAATGTGCTCCCGTGAAGGTTAACGTGCTTCGAGTTAAACCATATTTCAAGTAACATTAGGACGGGAGAAGCCAAATGAGATCCAAGCGGAGGGACGTAGTAGACTCCTTGTACATAGATGTATAGTTATATATATATATATGCGCATATGTAAGCTATGATTTTTGTGTCATAAATATTATCCCTTGCTAGCCCAAGAATTTTGGACTTCTAATTATTTTTCGTGTTTCGCAGAGACTGTTAGGAGCGAAGTAACAAAATGGAAGATCAAATAACTCAACTCTATTTGTATGAGCTAAGGATATATTTCTCAGACCAAACATTCGCCCGCATGGACATAGAGGTCGACGACTGAGACGGAATATGATGTGGAGGAAGTGCACTGGCTGGTATGCTTCATAAATCAGGGTTTGGATGTTATGTTTTATATTGAGTGTTTTGAGGAATACCTGACCCGACATGTAGGATGGGTGGGGGATCGATATTACTATTTCGACCCTTCGAGGGCAATGCCTAACGAAGAGAACGATATCACTTGGGCTTGGGCAGATGAGTTAACGATAGGAAGTGATGACGGAGCTCCTGAAGTTGATCCTGACTCGCCCTAGGGAAGTCGTCGGGATGCGAGTATGAGATGAGGCTACATGAGACATCCAGGAGACCCACATTCTACATCATCTAAGGATAGGTATATGAGGGACTAAGGCATAGCCAGTTGTAGTTACCTAGTGAAAAGTCAAATCGATAAATACATATGTAGTGTCTGTAATTGAGAGAATGGAGTGAAGAGGTGGTTGATCTGTCAAAGGCTAGAGTGTATATGTTTGCATGCATGTGTGGGAAAAGTGGGAAAATGTACCAATGCACTATGGTGGGCTAGTAGGTGGGTGGATTTATCCTAGCCGGGTGGTTAGGACCACGAGCTGCAGCTAGTTTCGCCATAGGCTTGGGATGTACATGTTTGTGTCTTAGCTACGCGCCATAACGGGTTGGTAGGTAGGTGCAGCCATCGTGGCTGGGTAGTCACGACCACGAGCCGCATCCAGCTTCGTTATGGGCTAGTTGATATATGCTACTCGTCTATCGTTATGTGTTTTTGTGTTGTGCGCTGTGTTGCATTGGTAGATGGGTGGAATCAACCTGGCCGGGTGGTCAGTTCCACGAATCGCATCCAATGTCAATGCAGGCCAACGTGTGATTATAAATAAAGTTTACGTATGAAATTATTCCCCACTCCTGAGGGGGAGAGAGAGAGAGAGGAGAGGGCGATGATCGCCTGGAAGGGAACTTCATTTGCTTGTGTAATTGGTATATGGTGGCTTGCGACAGATCAGCTCACTCTGAATCAACATTCTCAAAGGCACGGATACTGTATGTGTACTTATAGATGAGACCTTTAGTGAGGTAATGCAACGGTCTTGCTTTATAACTTGTGTGCTCTATCCGAGGGTTTTCCAGTGTGTGGGGCACTCTAGGGTTTTTATGTAGGACTTGACCTGTACTCGAGTCTCGATGACTTTTGTAGGACGACGATGGGGATTCTTCGGGAGTGTCTAGTCATGGAATAATTGTACATAGCGAATAGTAGGTGCAATAATGGGGTATGCATTTTGGGTATGTTGCATCTCCTATTGGATTCATTTCAGTTGTCGTTGTTTATTTCGGTATTTTCTTTTCTGTTTTCCGCAATGATAGTTGCATGTGTAAAACATGGAAAGGTATGCAGGTGATATTTTGGTTGAGACTATTTTCATAATGGAATGCATGAGCAATTTGATGCATGTTGGAATTGCAGTTGCATATATGTGCATGTTCTTGGATCAATTGGAAGTGAACGATTTGTATGTATTCACGAGTGATTTTTCTGAGCACTAATAGCTTCAATGAGTGCAGGTTCAATGGACGTGACGGCTCTATGAAAAGGTATGCAACCAAGTTATAGACTGACATGTTCATGGCATATTGGATTATATTGCAACATGTAGTGGCTCGTCGAGGACGACTTCGCAATTAAGAAGAGGGAAGTATGTTAGCTCATGAGCTGGTTGATTTTTATGCACTTATATGCTTTTGTTGTGTAGAATATATGTTTGATTTCACGCACTTGGAGAGTGATTCGATGATTGATGGGAAGTATTTGGGGCTACCCGACGACTTCTTGGTCAGAGAGGATGTTCATATTGCAGAATGGTTTTGACAAACTCGAAGTCCAAAGCATTGCTTCCTGGAACACCTTGATTGGAGGATATGCCGAATTGGGACATGGTGAAGAGGTTGTTGCTTGTAGGGGATCAAGGAGCTGCATTACTGGTTCTCCGCTCAATGATGGAACCATTAACTTCTTTGAATATGAGCTCCTTCCTTTCCTTGCCAGTCATGAAGCAAGAAATGTATAGGAGTTGGAATCAAGTTTCAAGGATGACTTGGAGAGACTCTTAACTGGAAGTATATGCTGCAAATAGTCTTTATCATATGATGGCTTACTCATAGTGTATCATGCATTGGGAGAGATTACATACAATACACATCAACAATGCTCGAAATTGGGTATTCATGGAAGAGCCATTACCAGGGGCTGTTGCTGAGCCGATTAAACCTGACATATCCACTGATTTGATTGACAAGCATAGTGATGAACTTGCAATGTTCGATTATCTGATATAAACCATTTCCAGAAATCAAACAATGTTCGATTATCATGATATAATGGATATGGACTTTCATGCTACCAATGCCCATATTTACAGATGCAGGTGATCATAGAAGAGAGCTTTCAAGGAGACACGGTATTAACCTAGTGTATGATTTTCATCAAGAAATATCACAAAAGGAACTTCTTAGCTGGTCAACAAGTTTTGGCATCTATTTGTCGCTGAAAGAGAACTTAATGGCTAGCACATATGATTAAAGAGAATAAACATTTGATGGAAGAGAAGAACATACTTACAATCTTGTGCTCTCAAAACAGCCATTCCCAAGGTTTGAAGGAAGTTTCATCAGAGATCTTTTCACTGATGTATCATGGAAAATTGGCACTCCCTCCGATTAAAAAGTATGTTTTGGAATCGGTAGATGAAGCATTCAGAGATGTGCACCAGAGCCAAGTAGAAGGCTTAAACTTTTTCTTATTGATCCCACCGCTGGCAAGCTTTTGTACGAGGCTGGGCTCCACTAAAGTTGGGAAGATCGTATCTCAAGCTGTTGCAGCAACGGGCTTTGGCGGAGTCAGAGAAAAAAAAGAGACAAAAATGGTTTTTTTTGGAAGCTATCAAAAATGGCGGATGGACAGAGAAGAAAAGGGGGGTTTTTTTGTTCGTCCGAGCAGGTCGTGGAGGTGAGGTTGGCTGACTGATCATTGCTGGTGGGGCTGAGGTTCTTGATGGTCATAATGGGGTTTCTGCAGCAATGTTTGCCAAGGAAAATTTATTAAGGGATGTGAGAAGTGCTCTTCCATCCAGTCTGGGAAGGGATGAATGGTTCGCAGCATTACCACGGGCATTAGTTGCAGGCTTTGTTAAAAAACTGAAAAAGACTTTCAAGAGAGGGGGGAAAACATCATGAACCACAGGCACATTGGTTGCGGTAGATCAGTGGACAGTTACTGTAGCTTCAATGGGGGATTCTCGTTGTATTCTTGTTCCACATGGAGGAGATATTGCTACCTTGACTGGGGATCACAGGCTAGAGGACAACGAAGAGGAAAGAAACGGAGTGGTGAGTAGTAGAGAATAAGGGGACTGTCGGCCATAAAAGGGGATGTATGGGAGCTCTCTGGCTCTCTGCAAAGTTTTTGTATGGTTTGTGGGAAAGTTCATTTCCTGTGTGGGGGCTTCTTTTTCGCATTCGGGCAGACAAGGAGGAGGATAAGGGGACAAGTGGCTAACATTTGGAGAGGACAGTTGGAAGCAGCTTCGTCTTGGGACAACAACCCCGCACGTAGGGGAAGGAAAGCACTGAACCACTGAGAAGGATAACCACACAAAAAAGGGGAAAATAATCCTCGAAAAGTTTTTTTGACAGAAGGAAGGGGGGAAATTGTTTTGGGCTGCTACACCCAGCAGGTCATAGGGCGACCGAGGGAGGTTAAGAAGAGAACGAAATCTGTTTGGAGATCCCCCAACTATGATGGTGGCCCTGCTGTTCTTCTCTCTTGTCCAGCTACGTGCAGAAGTGATTCGAGAAGATCGTCAGTAAGAGAAGCTCCAGAGGGAGAATCGGCTGGGAAGTTGGGGCAGTTGATGGGAACGCCTGACTGTCCTTGTCATTAGCTGCTTGGGGAGTCAACAGTAAGGAGTAATGGAAGTTGTGCCCTTGAGGGGATACAAACCATAACAAGGGGAGAAATTTCGAGGTATGGGTATTTAACATCATGCATCTAGACTGTTGTGGCTATATGGATATCTGAACCGCTAATACTGTAACAAATACCCTTTTTTGAGAGGAAGAGGAAAGTGAAGAGATGCATCCGGATTAAGTGGAAAGTTTTTTTCTTTGCCAGTCTCATGGACATATGGTTAAGCATGACTTCAAAGTGTGGGGTGAAGTTGAGTGGATGAAGAAAACTGCTATGCTAGAATGCTTCCATGCTATTAGGAATAAATATTACTATTGTTTTTGCTGTACTAATTTCTGTTGATCCGCACTTCCATTTTTTTAAAGTAACTCTTGCCAGGCAAAAGTAGGGCAAAGATTATGACCTCATAAGCTAACAAGTGACTCCAATTGATGAGGTCCAACACCATAGGAGATGATGCTAGAGAAGCCAAGTAAACAGTAAATGAACTGCTACGTGATCCATTTCATAATGTCTGCTAATTCCGAGGGATAGCCGGGTTTGGGGGTTCATGCTTTGGTGGACATTGTGTGTACTCTGTCATGATGTCTAAGCTCATATGTTGTCTGTAATTCACGATCATGGTTCCGACTGTGAACGCTCAGTGTCTGGGAATGTTTTATGAGACTTTTTAAATGATCATTGAACTGGTATTATGAGTCACAATGGTGTCATGTTCGGTTGTATATCCGTTGGTTGATCCACTAGAGTTCACGAGCCTGCGAGAAATACTGATTAGAAATATTCCTATGTGGTCTGCTGCCTGACTCATCTGCTATCGCTTCGGGGAGTTTTTTTAGAAGACTGTGTTTGTTCGTAGTAAGCCGTCTTAACACATGATGTCCCATAGAATTGGGTGTTGCAAGAACAAATGCTTCATGTAGAGGCGATGGAGCTACATATGTGGATATTTCACGTTGACTGATTTATGTCTCTTGTCGGGTTACCGTTTCAATGCATCAGTGTCGAACCTGCTTCTGCATATCTAATGACGATGGATGCATTCAATATTCATAGAGGGGAATAGGATATAAGAAGAGAGTTGAGGTGGAAGAGAGAGGAAAGGAAAAGAAGCGAAAAGGCGAGTGAGGGGGATGTACCTATCCGAGTAGAAAAGAGTTCATGAGAGAAATGGTGAAGAGTAGGAGTGTAGGCTGAGGTAAGGGGGGTAAAGGTGAGTACGAGTGCCTGCGTATGTATGTGGGAAATCTATGGGAGTGAAGAAACAAGGGTGCATGAGAAATTAAAGCCAAGTGTGCGAGGCAAAGAGTGTGAGGGCGTGAGAAGAAAGGCATAAGCATGTATGTATGTGAGGGCGACGTATGTGAGCGTATGCATATGAGAATGTGGGCGTTTCATGGGTGAATGCAGGAGTGTGTGTTTGGGAATGAGCATATGTTCGTAAGAGTATATATATCTGTGTAGGAGGTGAGTAGGGGTGTATGAAAGAGAAAGAAAAGTGTAACCGAGAGGGAGAGAGAGAGAAAAAGAAATGAAGAAAGGAAGCTAGAGTGAGTGAGAAAAAGAAGACATGTGAGTGTATGTATGCGAGCGTAGGGGCAAGAGTAAGCGAAAAGAGGGGAACCGGGAATTAAGTGGAATGGAAGCATGTGAGCAAGAGAATACCTGGGAGTGCATTCACCGTCAATTTAGTGCTTTGAAGGGAAGCAAGTGAATTGATTTAAGGAAGTTGGAGCAAAGCATAAGCACATATATGCAATTCCTCTTGGACTAAAAGGATCAACACAACATCATTAGAGGAATGAGTGGAAGAGGAAGGTTGAGGCTTTGGTTTTGATGAACCTAAAGCTGAACAATACTTACTTTTTCCCTTTTGTGAGATAGCAAGTGCTTGCGTTCCCTCAATCAAACCACTCCTATTCACTCTAGATTGATCTTCTTGCAAAAGAAGAGACACAACCTCATCAAATGCATACATATTAGGATTCCCTTTTGCAACCAAATGGAGTGTAGTAGCAAAGCTTTGAAAAGATTCTGATAATCCTTTCAACAATGCAGAGATGAGTGATGCATCGGGAATAATCTCATCTATGTTTGCCAATTTCTCTTTCAAATCTTTGATGCGTGTCACATACACATCCACATACTCATTTTCAGCCATATATACATCCTCAAATTTCTTCCTCAAGTATGCAACACGTGCTTCATTATGCACAACATACAAAGAAGCAAGAGTTTCCCATGCCTGTCTTGATGTAGAACATGACCGAATGTGTGGAACTATATGATGCTTCACATAATGTGCAATCAATGCATGAGCTTGAGCAATTTTCCATCCCATCTAAGATCCTCCTATGTAGGTGGAGAGGGAAAAACCACTGTACTTGAAGAAGAAGCTCCATCCGTGACAATAGATTGTGAAGTAGAAGAACTTGCGGGTCTTCGATCTACATCTGCCACTATGTTCCAAAGTTGTTTTGCAACAAGAACATGCTTCATCATGTAAGAACACATTGGATAGTTGGTCCCATCAAGCTTATCTTCAGCTTAAAGCATGCCAAGAAAGTCATTGCTGCTCGCCATTTCACTAAAGAACAAGAATATGACAAAATCCTTACTTCGACGAAAGCTTAAATGAGTGCTGAAATTTTAGCTCATAAATTGTCACTTTGATGGCAATTATGACTGCATGAATGGCTTTGAAATGGGGGTAAAAGCCCAGCGCACCTAGTGGAAATGTTTCTTGGCTATTGAAATTCATAGTTTTATGCTCCGAAGTTAATTTGCACTGTTAAAAGTGCATGTGGGTCGCAACGTGAAAAACCGAAACATGAGAAGGAGCTAAACCTGCTCTGATACCACTGTTGGGTGTGTGTAGAAGTGCAAGAGACACACAAGAAGCACACACAAGGAGTACAAACGCAGCAAGAAACACGGGGAAGATGATGGCTAGAATAGCTCTCTCTATTGACAATGAACTAAATTGAAGTAAGAGCTGAATAATATCCCTAACTACAAAGTACCACCACATATGAGTAAATCATGTATGTGGTAACATGGGGAAAAAACTTCTAGCCAGCACTACAGTAAAAAGTGCCCATGTATAGGGAAAAGGTTCGCATCAAAGCTACTAGAGGAACACATAAATGTAACACTACCTTCACAACAATGCTCTAAGCATCATGTAGCCACCTTGATGTAAGGCTGACTCCCTAGTAGCAGTGCCAAAAACGTGTGTACCTAAGCTCACAATGTATTAGGGATTTGCAAGGAAAGAAACTAAATCTCAATCATCAAGCAAATACATATAGTGGTGCCATTGATACATGCATTAAATTATCAATATGAGAGTCTAACCCAATCAAGTGTATGAAGACATGTTCTTAAATGATAGTTAATGTATAAAAGGGACAAGTAATGCATGCAAACAGGGAACATCCACCTCAGATGACACCTCTTACACAAGTGTATATCATGATACTTGGTGCAGTAGCAGACACAAATCAAGCAATATCTCTTCGTTGTGATACCCGAATATGGTTGATACTAGGTTCATTTCAAAGTTCTCGATGAGATGCATCCAATGATTGCACTTTTAGTGCAATCGGATCTCTGTCTTTCAAGTTATGGGTAAAAAATGGAGTGACAAGAAACACGTACTCTCACTTCTAGACTTTGTATGCTTTACACACACACACACACACACTAAAACAACAAAAAAAGATGGGGAAAGGGTAGAAGACACCTCTAGGCACACATGCCTCAAGTGCACACACAAGCTCATGAAAAAGAAAATACACAGACAAGAAGAAGCAAACTTGGAAATTTTGCAAGTTAACTCTTCAAAATGGCAAAAGTCTCTACAAAAGAGTCACAAAATGAATTACATACATGTGCCCTAGGTCGGTACTTTCTCTATAAATCACTGAGTTCCTACAATTGTACAAAGGTAATGTTACAATCTTTAGGGATCATGCTCTAGAGGACTAAATGAGCCATTTTTTTGAAAATTTGCTCTATCCTTGTTGATGTAGAAATAAATTCTTCAATTGTTACTGTAGGGAGCACCAACTCCTTAATCTTGCACTATGTAGATATTTGAAGTGCTTAGCAAGCCAATTTTTGACAAAAAAATCATGGAGAGGATCTGGTAATTTAGCCATAAGTGCCTTTGCTCTAATCACAAATTCGAGAAATGTCTCCCTTGTACCTAGCCATAGGTTCTCTAAGTCTTCAACGATATTTTCTATCGTATTTCCTTGTTGGAAATATGCCTTGAAGGCATCCTTCATTAAATCGCAAGTAGTAAAATGGTCCTCGGTAAATTTATTAAACCATTTTTCTGCGAAACCCTCCAATGTTGCTAGGAAAAGGATTAAAAAGGCATCTTTGTTGGGGATGTAAGGATCATGTGACCTTACCCCTATATTCATATATATACATCATATATAGAGCATTGCCTCAAGAGAGATCATTATGTGGGTTTCGAGGCTCCCACGCTGTCGGGATGAAATCCCACAGGGAGTGTGCACTGAGTTTTTTTCAAAAGTTCATTGTTTTTGAGTTTTTGTGTGATGTTTTGATCTAAAGAGGGTACATTTCATGCATGATTTTACTGATTTGATTGCCTGTGTGATAAGAAACCATGTTAGAGATGTGCATTAGAATCGTGCGTGTAAATAACTGACGTTAGACCCATGAAAACTTTAGGTTTGACCCTTGAAACTGACTGGAAACATGAGTTTACCCCATGAAAACTGGACTTGAACCCTTGGAAACCCTTGGAGTTTAGGCCAAATTTGTAAATAAACCCATGAATTGGCGAGTTTGAGATAATTGTGATCAAAACCCTAATTTCCCCGATGAAAATCCGTAGCTTAGACCCTTGAAATCGGTGTTTATCCTCGCCCAAACCCTTAGATTAATTAACCCTGTATATAATGTGAAACCAAAACATTAATTTAGGAAAAATAAAAAGGACAAAATCAAAAATAGAATCAAGAGATGGGATTTTCCAAGAATAGTAAGTGAACATGCACGGTCATCTGAAATTGGAAAGTTGGTTAAGGAGGTTGGAAGTTTCTAGAGGAAAGCCCAAGGGTGGGGAGGCCTATAAATAGGTGCCTAAACTCATTTGTTCCTCCCCGTGGCCTTTCTTGTGGAACTTTCCTACAGGTATGCTCCTTGACCTTACTTCTTCATTCATGTTTTACTTCCTTTTTCATACTTCCATAATGCTCGAGAGGGAGGTGGTCTTTCGGATAGTTGTGTATGAGTTTTGTGAGAATGCATCCCCTCTATTAGTTGCTCGATCTTAGTTGTAAAACTTTTCAATGCATTAGAAGTTCTTTCATGTTGTGGAGAGATGGTGTTGTCGGTGGAGACTCCAGCCGTCAGTGGTTGTTGTGCTATATACTCTAGAGCTGTTTCACAGAAGACTTGGCAGAGATGCGGCTGTACTATGTAGGCGCACAGTGCATAAGAGAGAGAGAGTCGTAGAGACATTTGGAGGCGGCGCTGATCTGTTGACATGGCATGTGTGTACGATAGAGATGTCGACGGCGGAGGCAAGAATTCAAGAGGAGAGAGATTGTGACTCTGCGCATCTGAAGAGAGACGGAGGACAGGGAGTTGACGCAGGAGAATTCAGATGCGTGAAATTAGAGAGAGAGGATTGATTCGCAGCACAGATATTCGTGGTGCAGAGAGAGAAATTGCAAGCTTCTTGTGCCATCGACGCTTAGAGAGACACTTGCATGCTATGGGTTGTCACTCTAGATACCGGGGAGAGAGATGACTTCTGTTCGCTTGGGCACCAAACATAGAAGAGAGATTAGAGAGAATCTCGGCTAACACGCAGATAGTGGAGAGCTCTGACGGCACCGCATCGCTGAACATACAGAGAGGCAGCTACAGTCGTGGAAGACAAGAGACATAGAGAGATTCGACTTGTTGGCCGCTACATAAATTGCGAGGAGAGAGCCTCCAGAGTTTGACGCAGTGTGGGGGAAATATCCATAGATGAGAGAGAAGAGAGACAGAAGAGATAGGCGTTACGCAGAAGATTTCGGAGATGTTGACGACAGAATGAGGCGCTGATGAGAGAGAGAGAGAGAGAGAGAGAGAGAGAGAGAGAGAGAGAGAGAGAGAGAGAGAGAGAGAGAGAGAGAGAGAGAGAGAGAGAGAGAGAGCTCGTGCTGAAATCCAGGGGGAGTCATGGCTCATGGCTGCGCAAAGTCAGAGTCGGCAATGGGCATGGATGCAGAGGTTGCCCTGCTACAGGTCAAGGGCACATCACATGCCTAGATGACCATAGGAGAACCCAGAGAGTACTAAAATCACGTGAAGAGATAGGTAATAGCGTTTGGCCACAGCGCTGATGTCGTGGAGGAGAGAGAGAATGGTTGAGAGGCTGAGTGTGCGCAGAAAATTCAAAGAGAGAGACGATGACTACGTGTCCAGAGAGAACGGTCGCTGTTCACGAGTTGCTGCTATCGTGGCGGTGAGGGAGAAAATCACACACAGAGAAGCCGGGGCAGAGAGAGAAGTGATTGTGCTCATGCCGAGAAAATCGTGAGAGAGAGAGATATGGAGGGATTTGGCGGTGGCAGATGACGGATAGAAAGTTTATTTGTTTTGGGTTTTACTTTCTGTTACTCAGAGGAAACAAAATATGGGTTTTTCCCATGCGCAAGTGATGAGACTTGATCGATATATACAAATAATCAATTGACGCTGTGGTAAAAGGTTTAATAAATGGCATAAGTGCTGGCCGCGTTAATCATAGTAAATTGGGATAACGATAAGCAACGCTGTTCAATGTTATGGTACGAAATATTGAGAGAATGCACTAATATGAAAGATTCAAGTATCAATACAAAGCAGTGATTAATACAAAGCAGTGATTAATATGAATGACTGGTTATCATCACTTACAAATCAATTCCTCATTATAATGAAACCCAAAAAGATTGAAACGTTCTACTATTTCATTATTACAAACACACATTATAAAAGATTTGAATTTTTGAGACCGAAAACTTTACTTGAAAAGAAGGAAATTCGAAACGTCCATTACGTGAAGAGAATGATACATCAATGAATTACGTTGATTTTTTTTCAAGCGTTGAAATTGATAGTTAACTTGAAGTACCACTTTATTAGAGAAGCTAAAATGCACAAAGCGATATTTTTAATATGGTTTTCAAATGATATTAATGTATAATTAGCCCCCCGTGGTCTTTCTTGTGGAACTTTCCTACAGGTTACTGCGTGATTAGAGATTATTGTGAATTTTGAAGTAAAGAGCTACAAAGTGAGGACTTGAAGAAAAGCTTGGATCGAAGAAAAGTGAAGAAAAGATTAAATCGCAAAGACCAGAAGAAAAAGATAGAGGGTGACTTCGTGCACTGTAGCGGTAGGCCTACATCATATCTAGCCGATCCGCAATGTAGCGGCGGCATTTATTTGTACTTACCTGTTCCGCGGTGTAGCGGATTTTTGTATCGCGGACCCGCACTGTAGCGGGCATCACTGTATCATTCAGATTTAATTGTATCATCGAGTTTGTATACACACCGACCCAGTGATTTCGAGAATCAGTGCTGTATCTGATTTGTCTCTTTCCGGACGCCTACGGTCGTGTACGCACGCACGTCTCGACACTTCCGAGGGGTAAGGGTCCCACGCGTACGAGGATCACGCACGCTCCAGAGAGCACAGGCGAGGCGCCCAGCGCGCAGACGCTGCTCGTAGGACAGGGGGAACGGCGCACCAGAGCGGGGCCTGATCCAACCCCAGGCGCCGGCTTCCCGCCACGACCTCCTTCTTCCCGACACCTGAACCCGACGTGAAGCGAGGTGGTTGCCCGGTGATCCTCATCGCGTCACCTACTCCTTGAGGAAAGAGACAAGAACCTCGGCATCGGACAGAGATTTTAGGTACTAGCATTTCAAGTTATTTGAATTTTGCATTGCTTCACATACACTACTGAAACAGAAAGATTGTCTTGCTGCTTGAGTTTGAGCATCCACGCTTTGCATTAGTTTAGTCTATACGTGTGAGCACTTTTTTTTTTTCTTCTTAAGACTAGGGATTTACTGATTTCATAGCTTAGACAGAACATTAGAAAACTTATCACAAAAAGGGGGAAAATACATTGAAATCTTGGGAATCGAAGAGAGGACAGTTTGACTAGACTTTGGCCTAGGCAAATCAGAGAGCTTAGACTGACCTTTACCTCCTGGCTCGTGACTCATCAAGCCTCTTCTCTGATCTCTACTCTGAGCTTAGAGAGATACTTGAACCACTTACACTGGACCTTGTGCTACATTCTAGGACAGAGCAGAGAAGAGAGATGGAGGATATATTCAAGGAAATGGTAATAGAGAAACAAGGGGCCCGCGTAGTCCAAGCGGTATTGAGAGAAAAAGGAAAGTTTACAGGCTTGAACGTAACCGAGTACCTAGATGTTTTGGAGGAACAGGCACGGATTTATGGTCTACCCGAAGATGTATTTACACATTACTTCACACGGGTAGTATCAGGATCCATTTTAGCCCCTATTACAGCACATATAGCAAAGCCTTGGACCGAATTCAGAAAAGAATTTCATAAGCTGTTTTATTTAGAAGACTTTTCCCAACACAGTAGAGAAGGGTTCTTGCGGTGGATAAGCTCTCCGAAGCCCACTGCATCCCTCACTCAACTTTTGAATGAGTTCTTGAGAAGATATGAACAACTTCCACAGGCCGATTTATGCTTTGAAACCTGATCTAGTTATATCTTTCCTTAGGATTTTAAGTCTTGAAGACAGGACTGAGGTCGAAAGGAGGATTGAAGAGCCTAGGAAGAGATTTGGATTGACTGAAGATTGGGGTGTAGTGAGGAGAGAGGTAGAAGCGGTTGCCCAAATGAGGCAACGCCAGGCGGTGTTATACAATAGACCTGCAGTGGTAACACCACAACCGCCTAGGGAAGCTCCACTTCCGGCAATTCCGAATGTGCCTGCAACGTCAGCTTTTGCTAATGTTGCGTCCACTTCGCGATCGCCAATAGAGCTACAGGTTGAGATTCTCAGTCGACAGATAGAGAATCTTATTACGATGCAAGCGTCTATGTCAAAAGAAATGGCGAGTATTCATAATAAAGTTTATTCTATGGGGTATCAGGACCCCACTCCTCCTCAGGCGAGTACAAGTTATGCAGATACATTACTGAGAGGCACTATGCCCATTCCAAATATGCAAGGCTATGTGATGCCACAGCCTGCACCTCTAGTGCAGCCTGTTGCCCAACAGATACCTATACCACCAGTGCAAACCACATTTCAAAGAAACACTGGACCTTTTGAGAGATGAGCGACTGGTGGGTTTGGAGGGGCTAAGAGATGCGTATGGTGTGATGCGCAAGAGCATTTTTCAAATGCTTGTGAAGAGCTTAAGCTAGCAAAAGAGCATCAACTGGTGATAGATATCGATAAGAAGTTATGTGACTTCAGGACCCGCCTTCCTCTACCTGTGAATTGGGGAAAGGGGGGAATGAAGAAGTTTTATGAAGATTTATCTGGCAATAATGCAAGTACATCAGCTGCACGATTAGAACCTGTTGAGGAGGAAGATGAAAAAGTGCCTAGACCTCGACCCCAAAGAAATTATTCCATAGAGGCTTTAGTGAGGGCTAGGGATGCCATTATGCAGAAGACTGCCTGGAAGTCTCCTGTTTATGAATCCTCGGTCTATTCGCACATAGCAAATGTAGAAGAAAAGAGGAAGAGAGATGAGAGTCAGGAAGAGACTGAGCCAGAAAGAAGAGTGACCAGAAAGCAAAGCCAAGAGGCCGAAGAAAAGGCTAAAGAGCCAGAAAGGAAAGTACAATTCAAAGAGCCTATTGTTTCAAAGGAAGAGGCAAAGAAGAAAGAGATAAGAGAGGGAAAGAGGCCGGCTGGGCCAACTAAGATTCAAGAACTGACTAAAGAGAAAGAGAAAGAACCTGAACCTGTTCAAAAGAAAGATGAAATTCAAGAAAGTATTCAAGAGGCTGAAAAAGAAAAGAAGAAGAAAAAGAAGAGAACTCCAAAGGCTGTATTAATTTCTGAGTTGGAAAGGAAAAATGATGCAAGAGAGATATTAAATGACATTTTACTGAAGAGCCAAGTGACCATGTCCTTGGAGAAGGTCTTCTCCATAGCGAAGCCTGAGTTCAAGGACAGTTTTATAAAGCTGGTTAAGAGAAAGAGGTTTCCACTACCTGAAGATGTAGAGATGGAAGAAGCAATTGAAGATATTCAAGTGGTAAATGAAGCAGTTACATTGAGTGATACATCTGATGATGATGATGATGAGGTTGTCAGGTGTCATAAAAATTCTCTAGGTCCTATTATACCTGATGATGAAATGAGGAAGACAGAAAGTGAGTTTAGCAGGACCTTTTGGGCGAGAGGAACCCCAGAGATGAAGATAAAGTTAGGGAGCAACGAGGAGTCATGTTTTGCTCTGGCCTTGATTGACTCAGGGTCAGAGATAAACGTGATTTCTAAGAAGCTCTATGATAAGTTTAGGTGGCCGATTGACAAAGATCATGGATGGAGGATGAGGACAGCGGATAATGGTTCAAGAGCACTGCTTGGGGCATGCGCCTTTGTGCCTGTGACCATA
Source organism: Ceratopteris richardii (assembly GCA_020310875.1). Taxonomy (NCBI): domain Eukaryota; kingdom Viridiplantae; phylum Streptophyta; class Polypodiopsida; order Polypodiales; family Pteridaceae; genus Ceratopteris; species Ceratopteris richardii. Next base: position 117,649,564 of record CM035413.1, read on the forward strand.
GGAGGGATTTCTGAAGAATTTCACTTCTTTGTCCAGGACCATTGTTCATATGAGGCTATCCTTGGGCAGCCCTTTATAGCTGAGGTAAGAATGGAGTCTAAGGCCATGGATGATGGATCTGCCTATGCACGAATCCGTTCTAGATCTGGCCTTCATTCTCTGCAAGTGATGATTGTGTGTCCAAATCACTCTAGGAATAGAAAGAATATAAGAAAGAAACCTATTAATTCACATGACCATGATGAGTGTATGCCTGTTGGAGAGTATGGAGCTTCTGCTGATCAAAATTTCTGTTAGGATCCACTGTTGAGCGAGACAACAATGGGAGTTGGTTTGATGTCTCGCATGACTCTGTACAAAGATTTGAAAGTTTTTCTATTTATTCATCTGCATTCAAGTTGCTATGCTTACAGAAAGAAAATGTTTCAAATAAATTCAGAAAAGTTCATGAGAGACACTATAAACATTTAGGAATGATGTTATCTGATGAGAAGATTGAAGATGTGATCCAGTTGGAGAGAAGTTTGACTACTCTGGAAGAGCTTGAGAAGGCATTTGAAAGAAATGAGAAATCAGAAATGATTATGCTCAGTTCTATCAAAGAGTATGAGATGATTGAGGAGTTTATGAGAGAGCATGAAGTAAGTGTAAATACAAAGTATAAGACTGTGGATAAGAAAGTGAAGCCTATAGCTCAGCCATTGCCAGAAGATAGTCATGAAAAGTATCTACGAGTGTCAGATGACCCTATGTTGAGACGAAGAGAGCTCATAGGGCATCATTTTACTGATGAGACTATTAAAGAGATCAAGTTTGGAGAGAAATTGTTTCTGAGAGAAGAAGAGAAAAAGAAATTTATTGAAGTTATTAAGAAACATGAAAAAGCATTTTCACTTTTTCCACATGAGATAGTTTGCGCGGACCCAAAACAAGTACCTCCCATGATTATCTTTACAGTGCCACATATACCATGGAATATCCGGCCTATACCAGTCCCAAAGGCTCACTTACCTGAGCTGATGAGATTACTAAAGGAAAAGATTTCCATGCGGATATTGGAACCCTCCTCGGCTCCATATTCGAATAGGTGGTTTACTGTGCCTAAGAAAAATGGGAAGCTTCGTTTCATTCAGGATCTGCAACCTGTGAATAAAGTCACAATTAGAAATGTAGGGACAGGACCCATAGTGGATGAGTTTGCTGAGGCGTTTGCTGGGCATTCTATCTACTCTATGGTGATCTGTATTCAGGTTATGACCAGTTTCAGTTGGCTATGGAGAGTAGAGACATTACGACCATGAGGACTCCACTGGGCCTTGTACGCATGTGTACTTTGCCGCAGGGAGCGACGAATTCTGTGGCTCACATGATGAATGCCATGAATCTGGTTTTACGAGACTTTATACCATCTGTGACTATGCCATTCATTGATGATGTTCCGATAAAGGGATGTGAGGAAAGAGTGAAAGATGTGAGTTTAGATGTTTCAGGATGTAGAAAGTTTGTGAGAGATCATATTGCTGATTGTGAGAAGATCTTTGAGAGATTTGAAGATGTGGGGCTAACACTTTCTTTAGAGAAATCAGTTTTTGGCGTTGATGAGGTCCTCATTGTAGGACATCTGTGTGGACATTATGGCCGCAAGCCGTACCCGCAGAAAGTTGAGGCCATTAGCAGGATCTCTAAGGTGTGTCGTAATGTCAGTGAGGTGAGAAGGTTTCTAGGAGCCTGTGTATTCTATGTGATATGGATTCCTCACTTTGCTCACGTTGCGAACCCCTTATATGATCTCTTGAGAAAGAGAAAGAAGTTTGTATGGACAGAGAAACAGTCGAGAGCTATGCGTAAACTGAAGCAGCTGCTAATTGAAGCTCTAATTCTGAAGCGTGTTGACTATTCAGGTCAGAGACCTATCATTTTGACCGTTGATACCAGTCCTATTGGCATAGGTTGGGTCATAGGTCAAGATGATGATGAAGGGCAGAGATATGCAGTGCGCTTTGGTGCTAAGATCCTACATGATACCCAAAGAAAATATCCACAGATTAAGAGAGAGTTATGGGGATTAGTGACTGCTTTAAAGAGCGATAAAGAGTATTTTATTGGGGCGAATGTGATAGTTGAGACTCATTGTCTTCCACTGATTGGCATGATTGCAAATTGTTCATCTCCGGATATTGCTATGCTTAGATGGATCTCTTATATAAAGTTTATAAATCCTGCATTTGTACACATAGCTGGGAAGTCGAATATAGTGGCTGATATGCTTTCAAGGGCAAAATTCGATGATGAGTCTGATGATGATGATGAGGTAGAAAAGGATATATATATGATAAGATACGATCCATTGGTATATGCATATGAGCAGTTCCGAGAGAATGAGTATGATGGTGAGTGGAGAGATATAGGGAGATATCTGAGTTCTCTGAAACCTTCCCCAGGCTGGTCCACAAATAAGTATAGATCCATCAGGAAAAAGTCTGACAACTTTTTCTTGAAGGACGGGCTTATTTGGCGACACGCTAAAGGCAAGGTGAAGAGTCCACAGAGAGTACTAAGTTCGAGGAGTCTTCAGAGAAAAGTTATGAGAGAGATGCATGAGACCTTATGGGCAGGTCACAAAGGATTTTATGCTACATATGAGAAGATTAGGGAAGCTTACTGGTGGCCAGGAATTTATGTGAGTGTGAGAGGTTTTGTAGACACTTGTGCTACATGCCAAGTGCATTCATCAGTTAGGCACAGAGACCCGTTACATCCGACTTACCCTCCTTGTATCCATTACAAGTGGGTGGTCGACCTTGTAACCATGCCCAAAGGGAGAGATAAAATGAGATACATTGTACTTGCCAGAGAGGACTTGACCAACCATGTGGAAGGTCGAGCTCTTCGTACAAAGACTACTTATAATGTATGCAAATTCCTTTTAGAAGAAGTGATCTCAAGATTTGGATACGTTGAGAAAGTGGTTGCGGACAGGGGAGAGTTAGATGCGAGAGAGGCAAAAGAGTTCTTTGACCTTCATGGAATTCGATTATCTCTCACCACTGCCTATAACCTAGAGGCAAATGGAAAGATCGAGAGAGGTCACCCTTCCATCGTGAAGGCGATCTCTAAGGCTTGCAGCGATGACATCAAGCAGTGGCCTAGGTTTCTTCCATTCGCGCTATGGGCTGATAGGATGACTTACACTCGGTCCACAGGATTCATGCCTGCTGAATTGATGTATTGTCAGAAGCCAGTCTTCCCCATCCAGACTCAGATAGTGACATGGTTGACGCTCCCATGGAATGATGGTATGATGAGAGAAGAGTTATTATCATTGAGAATAAAGCAGTTAGAACAAGGAAATGAGAAATTGAAAGAAGCAGTCCAAAAGTTAAAGGAGTCAAGACTAAAGAACAAGATTTATTTTGACAAAACCCATCGACTCAGACCACGTAGGATTGAGGTAGATGATTGGGTGTTGGTGTACGACAGTACATTCGATACTCAATACGATGCTAGGAAGAAATTGACCAAACGATGGTTTGGGCCGTATGTGGTTACATCTGTGTTTGAAAATGGTACGTATGCACTTCGTGAGTTAGACACTACTCCTTTGAGATCTTTGATTGCAGGAAAGAGGATAAAATTATTCAAGAAAAGAAATGAAGCGGATTATGAGATTGAGCAAGAACTTTTGGAGGGAAGTGATGACACTGAGGCCGATGCTGATAAAGAATGATAGACCATGAAGATAAAGAAAAGCTGGATCAAAATGAAGAAAAATGACCAGGTGAAACGTTTCTGATTTGAGATCTGTTTCCTTTCTGTTAGAGCATTTGCATTGCATTACTGTGTGTGATAAAGATATGTATGAATTTATGAAAATCATGTAGAACGAAGATACCAGATATCTATTATGGGTTTGTACGAAGCATGAGCGACTAGGAATTATATGAATAAGATCAGTTAGTGGACTAGAGACTTTTGGGAGTGAAAACTTGGGAATGTGATGGCATGCTTAGACCGAGTGCATGTATATGCTGATTGATTTGAACACTTAGTCAGTGGGAAACTTTGGATCTTACTATTTGTTTCTTATGAGATCTTACCTCCATATGGATCATGATTTATAAAGAAACATTCATACTCATGCCAGCTTATATGTGCGTGTATGTTGTTGGTGCGCTACGATGGGCTAGTAGGCGGGTGGAACCACCTTGGTCGGGTGATCAAGGCCACGAGCCGTAGCTAGTTTCATCGTAGGCCTGACCTATCTGTTGTCATGCGCCTGTATGGGTCGGTAGGCGGGTGGAGTCACTCTGTCCGGGTGGTCAGAGCCATGAGCTGACGTCGATTTCATGCAGGGCTGATGTTGTGTATGGCGTGCGCTATGTCGGGTCGGCAGACAGGTGGGGTAAACTTGGCCGGGTGGACAAGTCCATGAGTCGCACCCGATTTCGACATAGGCCGATTTGTGAAAAATAAAAGATAAAAAGAAATGCTGAGCTGAGATGAAGAGGAAAAGAAAAAGAAAAAGAAAAATGAAAAAGAAAAAGAAAAAGAAAGAAAGATCTAATGGAGAGCCGATCAAGTATGACATAAATAGTAGGAATCGAGGTATATTCTACAAACTCAGTTAGTAGAAACATATGTATATGCTAGTACTTAGAATGAGCAGTTGGATCTGAACCAGTTGAACGAACAAAAGATCTAGAAAGCCGACGATTTATTCATGTGATTACTTGTTAGATTGCAGACGCAGAAACATAGTATGATGTTTGTGAATCTTGAATCTACCTAATTTTCTAAAATTCATACTAATCTTTATAAAAATTGCATGACTACATGAGATTATGATTTGAGTTTTGAAAAGAAAAAGATAAAAAGTGTAAAGAGATTTTAAAAGAACCCTGATACTCTTCTGTTGGATCTTGCAGGTTGGCCCATCGGGACGATGTGCAGGTTTAGCGGGGGTGAATGTCGGGATGAAATCCTGCAGGGAGTGTGCACTGAGTTTTTTTCAAAAGTTCATTGTTTTTGAGTTTTTGTGTGATGTTTTGATCTAAAGAGGGTACATTTCATGCATGATTTTACTGATTTGATTGCCTGTGTGATAAAAAACCATGTTAGAGATGTGCATTAGAACCGTGCGTGTAAATAACTGACGTTAGACCCATGAAAACTTTAGGTTTGACCCTTGAAACTGACTGGAAACACGAGTTTACCCCATGAAAACTGGACTTGAACCCTTGGAAACCCTTGGAGTTTAGGCCAAATTTGTAAATAAACCCATGAATTGGCGAGTTTGAGATAATTGTGATCAAAACCCTAATTTCCCCGACGAAAATCTGTAGCTTAGACCCTTGAAATCGGTGTTTATCCTCGCCCAAACCCTTAGATTAATTAACCTTGTATATAGTGTGAAACCAAAACATTAATTTAGGAAAAATAAAAAGGACAAAATCAAAAATAGAATCAAGAGATGGGATTTTCCAAGAATAGTAAGTGAACATGCATGGTCATCTGAAATTGGAAAGTTGGTTAAGGAGGTTGGAAGTTTGTAGAGGAAAGCCCAAGGGTGGGGAGGCCTATAAATAGGTGCCTAAACTCATTTGTTCCTCCCCGTGGTCTTTCTTGTGGAACTTTCCTACAGGTATGCTCCTTGACCTTACTTCTTCATTCATGTTTTACTTCCTTTTTCATACTTCCATAATGCCCGAGAGGGAGGTGGTCTTTCGGATAGTTGTGTATGAGTTTTGTGAGAATGCATCCCCTCTATTAGTTGCTCGATCTTAGTTGTAAAACTTTTCAATGCATTAGAAGTTCTTTCATGTTGTGGAGAGATGGTGTTGTCGGTGGAGACTCCAGCCGTCAGTTTTTGTTGTGCTATAGACTCTAGAGCTGTTTCACAGAAGACTTGGCAGAGATGCGGCTGTACTATGTAGGCGCACAGTGCATAAGAGAGAGAGAGTCGTAGAGACATTTGGAGGCGGCGCTGATCTGTTGACATGGCATGTGTGTACGATAGAGATGTCGACGGCGGAGGCAAGAATTCAAGAGGAGAGAGATTGTGACTCTTCGCATCTGAAGAGAGTCGGAGGACAGGGAGTCGACGCAGGAGAATTCAGATGCGTGAAATTAGAGAGAGAGGATTGATTCGCAGCGCAGATATTCGTGGTGCAGAGAGAGAAATTGCAAGCCTCTTGTGCCATCGATGCTTAGAGAGACACTTGCACACTGTGGGTTGTCACTCTAGATATCGGGGAGAGAGATGACTTCTGTTTGCTTGGGCACCAAACATAGAAGAGAGATTAGAGAGAATCTCGGCTAACACGCAGATAGTGGAGAGCTCTGACGGCACCGCATCGCTGAACATACAGAGAGGCAGCTACAGTCGTGGAAGACAAGAGACATAGAGAGATTCGACTTGTTGGCCGCTACGTAAATTGCGAGGAGAGAGCCTCCAGAGTTTGACGCAGTGTGGGGGAAATATCCATAGATGAGAGAGAAGAGAGACAGAAGAGATAGGCGTTACGCAGAAGATTTCGGAGATGTTGACGACAGAATGAGGCGCTGATGAGAGAGAGAGAGAGAGAGAGAGAGAGAGAGAGAGAGAGAGAGAGAGAGAGAGAGAGAGAGAGAGAGAGAGAGAGAGCTCATGCTGAAATCCAGGGGGAGTCATGGCTCATGGCTGCGCAAAGTCAGAGTCGGCAATGGGCATGGATGCAGAGGTTGCCTTGCTACAGGTCAAGGGCACATCACATGCCTGGATGACCATAGGAGAACCCAGAGAGCACTAAAATCACGTGAAGAGATAGGTAATAGCGTTCGGCCACAGCGCTGATGTCGTGGAGGAGAGAGAGAATGGTTGAGAGGCTGAGTGTGCGCAGAAAATTCAAAGAGAGAGACGATGACTACGTGTCCAGAGAGAACGGTCGCTGTTCACGAGTTGCTGCTATCGTGGCGGTGAGGGAGAAAATCACACACAGAGAAGCCGGGGCAGAGAGAGAAGTGATTGTGCTCATGCAGAGAAAATCGTGAGAGAGAGAGATATGGAGGGATTTGGCGGTGGCAGATGACGGATAGAAAGTTTATTTGTTTTGGGTTTTACTTTCTGTTACTCAGAGGAAACAAAATATGGGTTCTTGTCATGCGCAAGTGATGAGACTTGATCGATATATACAAATAATCAATTGACGCTGTGGTAAAAGGTTTAATAAATGGCATAAGTGCTGGCCGCGTTAATCATAGTAAATTGGGATAACGATAAGCAACGCTGTTCAATGTTATGGTACGAAATATTGAGAGAATGCACTAATATGAAAGATTCAAGTATCAATACAAAGCACTGATTAATACAAAGTAGTGATTAATATGAATGACTGGTTATCATCACTTACAAATCAATTCCTCATTATAATGAAACCCAAAAAGATTGAAACGTTCTACTATTTCATTATTACAAACACACATTATAAAAGATTTGAATTTTTGAGACCGAAAACTTTACTTGAAAAGAAGGAAATTTGAAACGTCCATTACGTGAAGAGAATGATACATCAATGAATTACGTTGATTTTTTTTCAAGCGTTGAAATTGATAGTTAACTTGAAGTACCACTTTATTAGAGAAGTTAAAATGCACGAAGCGATATTTTTTATATGGTTTTCAAATGATATTAATGTATAATTAGCCCCCCGTGGTCTTTCTTGTGGAACTTTCCTACAGGTTACTGCGTGATCAGAGATTATTGTGAATTTTGAAGTAAAGAGCTACAAAGTGAGGACTTGAAGAAAAGCTTGGATCGAAGAAAAGTGAAGAAAAGATTAAATCGCAAAGACCAGAAGAAAAAGATAGAGGGTGACTTCCTGCACTGTAGCGGGAGGCCTACATCATATCCAGCAGATCCGCACTGTAGCGACGGCATTTATTTGTACTTACCTGTTCCGTGGTGTAGTGGATTTTTGTATCGCGGACCCGCACTGTAGCGGGCATCACTGTATCATTCAGATTTAATTGTATCATCGAGTTTGTATACACACCGACCCAGTGATTTCGAGAATCAGTGCTGTATCTGATTTGTCTCTTTCCCGATGCCTACGGTCGTGTACGCACGCACGTCTCGACACTTCCGAGGGGTAAGGGTTCCACGCGTACGAGGATTGCGCACGCTCCAGAGAGCACAGGCGAGGCGCCCAGCGCGCAGACGCCGCTCGCAGGACAACGGGAACGGCGCACCAGAGCGGGGCTTGATCCAACCCCAGGCGCCGGCTTCCCGCCACGACCTCCTTCTTCCCGACAACGCATCTGTGTGCGTATCTCCTCTCTTCTCTCTCCCTCCATCTCCTCCTTGCTCCTCTTGTTCTACACATCAAAGCCCTTCATTGGTATCAGAGCATGTTGAAGGCTGGTGTGCAAGAAGCTTCAATGGAAGCTTAGGTCACAAGAGGTGAAAGTGCACGTCAGCATCTCTCAACACCAGTTTAGTATTTCGGTCATAACTCGAGCTAGGAAGCTCGGATTGATGCGTTTTAAGGTTCTATGCGTAGCTAACATAGAGGACTAAAATATTTATAGAAAGGTGCAGAATCTAGTTCAGAGTTTTAGAATACCAAAAATTCAAAAGATGTAGACTGATGTAGAAGATGAATCTACAATCACTTGGACAACAGGTCAGTGTTTTGGTTATAAGTTGAGTTCTACGAATTGGAATGAGACAATTCAACTTGATATCCACGTAGCTTAAAATAGCTCTACAACTTTGTAGGAGATCACAGATCCAAATTCTAAGTGCAAGGTCATTGAAATTGCAAAATATAGAGCAGCAGTGTTGCAAGTGAAGGTGAAATTGAGAGCTGATGATTGTTTTGCGTATATCTTGAGCTATGCACCTCCGTATGAGGTGTTCTTTATCTCATTACATCCGCAAGAATGAGATCTTGAAGTTTGTTGAAGAGTAAAAGTTCAAATTCAGAGGTTATCACCTCTCAAATAGCAAAACACAGAGTAGCATATTTTCACCATAAGAACCCTAATTGCTCGTGAAGGTTGAATTTTCTTTGGAACTTCTTCGAAAGAGAATTTTTGGTGTGCAAGCTCTTATTCTTAGAGCTTGAAGGCATTATCCATGTATGATAACTGTGGTAGCTCCTTCATATGAGCATAGAGCATGATCTTGTCATGTGTTTGGCATGGGAGATGACATTGTCGTATACCTTATTTTCGAGGTTTATGTCATCATGATTTCCATCATGGATGTATAGTGGCATTGTGGTTTATATCTTGCTTATGCCACTTGGTTATGGATTTACTTGTTGATTGCACACATCTTATGAGAGATTGATTGAATCTTGTTTGGTACTTGTATCTTTTGTTTTCTTTGCAGGTACATGATCCAGATTGGAGCCTCAGTTGCACATTCATTTGTCACCATTATTAGAATTTGGTCATTGATTGATATGTATTTGCCAGTGTGATTTTTGGCATATGTGGATGGTGATTCCCACATGGTTTATTTGGTTCAGAGTCCATTTTATAGAGGAGATGCTGCTGAAATTTTGACAGCTTTTATGCTAGAAGAGAGCTCTACTAGATCTTGAAGCTTGTGTGATATCTTTGGATCATTGATTATCTCCATTCACTTGGACTTGGTCACACATTGTTCGTGACAGGTTGGACCATCTTGCAAGATTTATTCTTGAGTGGGAGGTGTATTACCATTGTATTGGCGTGTAGTGCCATTAGTTTTTTGGCATATATATTTGTCATTATCTTTGATTGGATCAGTGACAGGTGGTGAGATGTTACTTATTTTTCTTTTGTTATTGGTTATCTTGTTTGATTGCTCAGTTTACATGGGATACTCTATCAAATTTTTTCCAGGATTCTTTCACATCTACTTGATTGGTTTGGAGACTTGGTGAGCAGGCTTATGCTCATGGTTTTATGTGCATGCTAGATGCATGGTTATGTGATAGGTGGTTCACATGGTTTCTTCTCCAACGAGACAATTGTGATGTGAGTTATGCATATGGATATGCAAGTGTGATCTTATTGAGTATAGAGTATTGTTTCTAGTCTCGTTACATTGCTAGTCTCTTGGATTGCCAACATGGTACCTTCTCAGTTTGATGGCACTCACTTTTCGAGATGGAAAGCTCATATGTGGCATACATTGGTTCGTGCAGGGTTACACATGTATGTGCATAGAGATGCACAGAGGCCTCGTGACATGCCCGACCATGTATGGATGGATATGGATGCACTGGCCAGTTCCACTATCCCATTATAGCTTGTGGATTCTATATATGAGTGTGTGATGTATGAGGAGACATGTAGTGCATTATGGCAGAGACTACATGATATGTATGCGAGTCCATTGACTCATGTGAGACATAGATCACATCGACGACTTCGATGTTGGAATTGTGGTCATGAGGTGTTGAAGATAAATGTACAAGATCATTTTCACATGAGCTATGCTTGGATAAATTTACCAAATATAAAGATAATGGAAAAGAAGAGAACAAAAAAAAAAAAGAAAAAAAGTCTAGTCAAAATTCATGATGAGTAAAAGATACAATATCTACCTTGTAGTTAGTGGCATGTAGTGGGCAATCAAAATGCAAGTGGTGAGTTAAGAAGGAGGCACAAACTTCTTCACATGCTCATTGGTCATAAAGTGGAGTGGGAGCATGTTCTAAACAAGGAGAGAAAGAGGCAAGAGCTCCCAATAGTCGGATCTGGTCATTTTGTCATTTTGTCTTCCCATAGACTCCTTCCAGCTGCACATCATTTTGTACATAGCTCTGTTATAAAGCTCATATCTCAATGTATATGTAACCATTTCTTGTGTTTAAAAACTCATTGGAATCTTATCTTGTGCATATTTTTTGTCTCAAATATCTCCTTCAAAGATTATCTATTCTGTGAGATATCAATCAAAGAGTGAAGTCTAGTTTTTTAGCATACATGTGTAGATAGGTAGTCTATTTTGATTGGTTAAGTTTTCCGACCAAAATGTATCCAAATTGCTTGAATTTTGGCTTTTTGGAAAGCTCCTTGCATGTACTTATCTCTCTCAAATATCTCATTCAAAGGATTTATATTATGTGAGATATTTGTCAGATAGACTATTCAAATTTTTTGTCTCAAATATCTCCTTCAAAGATTATCTATTCTGTGAGATATCAGTCAAAGAGTGAAGTCCAATTTTTTAGTAAAATTGTATGCTCAGATAGTCTATTTTGGTCAGTTGAATTTCCTGACCAAAACTCATCCAAATTACTTGATTTTTAGCTTGTTGGAAAGCTATTTTTGTGTAATTTCTCTGTACCAAATATCTTCATCAAACGATATATATTCAGGGAGTTATCAATCTGAGAGTGAAGTTTAGTTCTTTAGTATACTTGTGTGGATAGGTAATTCATCTTTGTCAGTTGCGTTCCCTAATCAAAACTTGTCCAAATTAAGTTATTTATAGCTTGTTAGAAATCTCTCTTTGTCTAATTTTATTGGTTAAAGGCACAAGTCCATTTGAGTTTCTTATTGAGAGCAGCAAGCTATTTAAGGTGCAATTGTTTTGTCCAAGTGTTGGACATACAAGGGTTCACTACACATTTTTGTTGCGCATAGGAGAACTTATTCTCCACAATTGGTATCAGAGCAAACTTGGTGTTGAAGATTCATCAACAGAGTTGGAGTTAAAGAAAAGCAAAAGAGGAGCTATAAAACAAGGAGGAGCTTCACAAACGCAAGAGCAAAGGACAATATAACTATTCAAGGTAACTCTCAAAGTTTTTGATAGTCTTCAATGGCTGACTTGGGTCAACAAGTAGAGAGATTGGATAAGGATAAATATTCTGTGTGGAAGTTTAGAATGACCAACTACCTAATGGGCAAAGGCTTGTGGGGTATTCTGAGCGATGATGATGCTCAACCTCAAATCAATATCCATTCTAGGGCCTTGTTGTCTCATTGTTGCTCCCTCTCTCTCTCTCTCTCAAATTGCCTATTGCACACCTCAAATGTTCAAAAACCTAAGGATCTATTAGTGGTTTGATGTGGATTAGTCCCTTAATGGCATTGATCTTGGGCTTTGATCTTCACCTCTTGACATGTATGTGTGGGCTTGCAAAGTATTATGGTGAGGTAGTAGTGCTATGAGTTAGCATCCAAGTAGATGGTAGATTTCTCCACTATTTTTGGGTCTTTGCATTCATAAACCACTATCTCATCCTTAAGATAGGGTAGTGGTGTGGAGAATCATGAATGGGCCTCCTTCGTATCCAAATTTGCAAACAAATTTATGTGCTTTTTTTCATAAGGTAGCTTGGTTGCTGGAATAATCTAGGCTAGATTTATTACAAGGAGTGTCTAAGGCAAAGGAGATGGGATCTACCTAATCCTTTTGTTTGAACTATATTTCAAGAAAATCTTGTCCAAATTTCTTCGTGTAACTGGGCTAGTTGGTAACCACATAAATGGTTCCTTCCTTATCTATGTATGCCCCATCTTGAGACTTCACCACTTGTCATTCAACTTGAAAGGCATGATCAAGGTTTCTCAGTTGTACCACTCATCCTCTTAGACCATCCTCGAATATGTATGAACCTTATCTATTGGTTTCCACAAACTCAAATTGAGTCCTATTGGGTCCTCTTAGGCCCTGTTGAAGCTGAAGGTCAAGGACAAAGCATAGGAACACATCTAAGAGGTGGACACACAAGAAGAAGGAGCAAGTAGGGAGCTCCAAGAAGTACATGTCAACTTTTCAGAAGAATTCCCTACAAAAATAGTGATTTCCATCACTAAAACCATTGTAAATACCATTTTCTATTTTCTAGCTCCATTTTGTGCAAGCCGAGGAGTCCTCGAGCTTGAGGAGCATTAGAAGTATCATCCTACCAATTTTCATAATTTTTAGACTCCGTTTGAGCCCTCAAATAAGCCCTGGAACCTAATTTTTAACTAGGCCGGACAGTAGGTCTGGACAGGGCCAAAACTAGTCAAAAAACTATAAAAAGAGCTAGAGAGCTCATTTTTGGGGTTGGCTTGTTAGAGAATAGAGCTTTGTAAGAGAACTCTTTGCAATCGAAGCTTTCCATTGTTCCTCTCTTTGATCTTACCTTGTGCGCATGTGTGTTTGTATGTGTGTGCATGTTTGTGTGCTTTCACTCACGCACTTGTGCCTTCACTTGCTCGTGGTCTTCATACCGGTCCTCACGTCTCCGCGGATTGACAAGTAAAGGAGGTGGTGCTTACGCTTGAGCTACACCAAATTTTGGCACCGTTGCCGGGGAGAGAGCTTCGAGGACGAGCGTTGTGATGGTAAGATCGTAGAATTGCGACGTTGGAAGGTAAAAAAACTCTCATTTCTGTTATTTTTTTTCTTCTTCATCTTCTTCATCATCATCATCTCCACCTTCTTCTATCTTCTTCTTCATAGAAATTTCTTGTTTTTTAGTGCATTTTCACCATTTCCGTACCATTTTTCATGCATTATTGTGTGAGAAGGAGTTAGGAGGTGCAAGGGAGAGCAAGCGCTGTGTTTTTTCATGATTTTCTGCACATACGGAGCTCGCCATTGCTCGGCGCTCAAAAATTCGAAGTTCCCGCCAAAAAACGCAATTCTGTGATGAAAATCGTGATTATGTGAAAATTCAAAATTTTTTGAAAAATCACGATTCTCTATTTCCTGCCTAAAAGCTTGTGGAAAAGAACACGATTCTGCGGTCATTCTCAGAATCGCGATTCTGTGGTTGTGCTCAAAATCGCGATTCTCACAAATCACGATTTTCAGCAAAAAAAAAAAAAACACGATTCTGAGAAAACACGATTCTATGGTTGTGCTCAAAATCGCGATTCTCACAAATCACGATTTTTAGCCAAAAACACGATTTTGTAAAAACACGATTCTCTAGGAGAAAATCGCGATTCTCTAGAACACGATTCTCTAAAACACGATTTTGTAAAAACACGATTCTCTATAGACAATCGCGATTTTCATGTCAAAAACACGATTCTGAGAAAACATGATTTTGTGGTTGTGCTCAAAATTGCGATTCTCATAAATCACGATTCTCTGAGACAAAATTGCGATTCTCTAAAACATGATTTTGTGAAAACATGATTTTGTGAAAACACGATTTTGTGAATCACGATTCTGTGAACCACGATTCTGTGAAAACACGATTCTCTGCTCAAAATCGGATTCTCTAAATTTTGAAAACCACGATTCTCTGAAACAAAATCGCAATTCTCTAAAACACGATTCTCTAAAACACGATTTTGTGAACCACGATTCTCTGAAACACAATTCTGTGCTCAAAATCGCGATTTTCAAAAACACGATTTTGTGCTCAAAATCGCGATTCGTTGACTTCACAGCATCGCGATTCGTTGACTTCACACAATCGTGATTCTCTGAAAGTTCACAAAATCGCGATTCTCTGAAAGTTCATAAAATCGCGATTCTTTTGAAGTTCACAAAATCGCGATTCTCTTGAAGTTCACAAAATCGCGATTCTCTTGATTTCACAAAATCGTGATTTTTTCCAAAAGGTCCTGTTTGCCTGTTTTGACCCCCAGGAGCCTGATTTGACATAACTTTTTCATCCAAAGTCCATTTTTTGAGCTCTATAGCTCGTTGGAAAGCTCGTTTCGAATCCTACACGGCCTCAAATATTTTTTATAAGAATAACGTGTTGATTTTCAGATAGGATAATTTGAAGTTGACCTTCAAGTGGGACCTGGAACCCAAGGGGACTCCAAAGGATTTTTGAACCATACCAAGGGGAAATTTTGGACTCTTAGCCAAAGCTTATGAACTTGAGATCTGGTAGACACCTAGGCAAGGATAGACAAAGCATTATATCTTCTCAGTCCAGTGTCAACCATACAGCTAAGTCTTGGGCACAACAACTAAGTGGTCATCCTTACGGACTAAGTTCAGACACAAGTGACTCAGAAATGTCTTTTAGCTTGGGGAAACCTGCAGGTGGCTCAGGGACTGCCCATCTACAAACACCAGAAGGTCCCTATAAGACACAGTTGGAATATATTCGGACCAACCGATTAGGTGCTCGCATCTATGAGGATGGCCTGAGGCGATCAGTGGTCCAACTCAAAAATCCAGATCAATCCTTTGGACTTGAACACCCGGTGGTCAAGTTCGAAGAGGGTTCATACATTGATAAGGAAGGAACCATGTATGTGGTTACCAACCAACCAGATAGGACCGATGAGTTTGGAAATATCATTCATGAGAATGAGATAGGAGACCTAGAACAAGGAAATGTAGGACAAGGACCCCAGACTCCTAGAGGCAAGTCAATTTTGACCAGAGTGATCACTCCAGACTGGATCCCTCAAGACAACAAAAGCATAGAACTATTTTTGAATAGAGAAACAGAGGAAGCCTTTTGGAGATTCAAGCCAGATCAACCTAGCCAATTGGGCATAGTCATCATCTACGAGTTCAAGGATCCAGAGATACCAGGCAAAGTTGTCTACCTGGATAACACGTCAGAGAAAATTTTCTTGGTAACAGAACATGATAGACATGCATATACTTGGAAGAATGAATTGATTTTCCCTCCACCAAGATCCAATGTTTCCCATGGCCTCCAAGGAGTAGGATCATCCCAAGCTCATGAAGCCCAGAGAGAAAGAACTAGAGAGAGACCTGAGGTAAGTTTTGCACACACGGTGGGCATAAATAGAGCAAGATTTGAAAATGAAAGACCTGAAAGAGAGAGATATCAAGCACATAGGCAACAAAGAGATGAACATGATTTTCCATTGCCTAGACCCCGAGAGCACACAAGAACCCTTAGACCCACTCAAGTGATCAAGGCAATGAAGAATTATTTTGACGGGTAAGGAGATCCTTATGATCATGTGGCTGAGTTCAAACAAGTGTTAAGAGCTGAACAGATTGAGGATTTATTCACCCAATATGAGGCATTTGGTTTGACTCTTAAGGGCATTGCCTTGGCTTGGTTTCAACCATTGAGTAGTCGCAACTATCGCGATATAGGTCAGCTGCTAGACGAATTTATTGTAGAATTTTCCAAGAGTGGTATCAGGCATAACACATCATCCTTGATCCACAGTTTCAAGCAGACACCCCAAGAAACAGTGCGACTAGCAGGTAGAAGGTTGAGACAGTACCTAGAAAGATGCCCTACTCCAGAGTTACCCACACCAGCCAAACAAGTGGCTTTGTTCTTAGATGGCTTACTGAGCACAAAGTTAAGATCATATGTGTACTTGAAAGAGCCTAGATCCATAGAAGAGTGTGTGCGGATGTGCATTGACATAGAAGATAACTTGGGTGAGGAGTTAGGATTGTCCAAACTCTATAAGGATTTTGATAGTTCTACTAGTCATACTTCGAAAATCTCCACGGAAATAGATGAGATAGCTGAGCAAGTTGCCAAGAAGCTAGGAGTTCAAAATAGACAAACATGGAGAGTCACCCCATTGAACCGATGTTATACTTGTGGAGGGGACCACATGGCTAATGTATGCCCAATGCAAAACCAAAACATTAGAGAAAGGAATGCTCCATATTGCACTATTGAGAGAAAATACATGAACCACACGACTCAAGATTGTCCCTACAATAGGCAGGCTGTTAGACAAACTTATCAGCAACCTTACCAACAAGGTAGGTATCAGAACCAATACCAACAGCCATATTATAGACCACAACAGCAATATCAGGCACCATATAGGCCACAACCTGTCTTGGGAAACCAACCACCAACTCCTGCCAACGTGATTCCAGTCAAGTATGCTGTGGGAGAGGAAAATCCAAATAGAGCATTGGTGCCACTAACCCCATTGATCTCAGAGAATGACTCTCATGCTCATAGTTCAGACTACTCCCATGAAGGTAGTCCACATGCTTATTACACAGTCACCTGAACATAGTGAGATTTATCCATATCAATATGAGGCACCACTTATGGAACAAAATTGGGAGCCTGAATACTCAAATCTCATGTACACAAATGCTAACCCTAGGCCCCAATTAAGACAAGTAAGACCACAAGCCCCTAGAGGACCATGTTTCAGATGTCAGGGCGACCATTTCCTTCGTGATTGTCCACACCCACCATCTCTGAGTCAAGGACAAGCTATCACAATACAGGCTTTTTGTCCTGATTGTGGCAAAGACCATCTCCCTAGAGATTGTCCAAGAAACCCCTCTAGTGCGCCCAAGATTACACCCATTAATGTGGTAGGTTTAGTGGCGGATTCAAGTTCAAGTAGCAGTAATGTGGCACCTGTACAGGCAGTTACTAGGGCACAAGCCCTAAAACAGGATAAACTAGCAGAACAATCAGAGTCGAGTGAATCAGGAGAGCCTAGTAAGAGGAAAACAAGTACATGGAAGGATACCAGAGAGAAGGCCAATCGCAAGTGGAATAAAAAGTTATCGAAACTAGAAGAAAGCTTAAAAGAAGCGAAAACAAAAATAGAAGACATTGCATCTCAAAGCCCCTCGCATGCCGAAACTCCATCCACTCCACTTCATCCCACCCCACCACCCATTGTAAATAGACCGCAACTAGGGTCTGTTCTTGCAGATCCAACCCCAGAAGGCTTGGACATGATGTTCAAGGCCTACCAGGCTCGACTTCAAGAAGAGCCAACAGCTGCAATCTAGACAAGAGTTACCCTAGAGTGGATTTAGAGATTGAACGAATGAAAATGTGCATGAAAATGGTAGAACAAGCTCAAGCTATACTTGAGACTAGTCAAAAGTTCAATCAGACAAACTCTGTCAAACCAGATTTGCATTTCCAAGGGTTACTAGAAAGATTAGAGCAGTTGGTAAACAAACCACAAGTTTCTTTACCTCCACAGGCTCAACTAGTTATTAAGAGAGGAAGCTCACCACCAATGGGAGCTTATGTTCCTAATTCCACAGATGCTGGAATACCTCCTTCAATTTAATAGTACTCTCAAGAGTTCTTGCGGGAAATACAAGAAGAGAAATGGGCCAAGGAGAAGGGTAATTCCCCTCTTATTCTTGAGATTGATGATCTTCATGATCAATTTCCCCAAGACATTCCATCTATTTATGGAAATGAAGCAGAACAACAAGAAGATGAAAGGTTAGATTTTGAATCTAATACCTTAGAGGAGCTGCCTCAATTTCCACACCCATGGGAATCTGAATTTCTTCAGATCAGAGCTCCCACAATACTGGTCAGACATGAAGACTCAATGGTCCCAAGGAACACTGATGTCGTGAAGAACACTAAGGTTCAATGTCGTCTCATTGTAGAAGAGCTGCTCAAAGCAAAACCTGAGCTATGGAATCTTGTGAAGGATCAGGTTCCAGAACTTGATTTCAATATGCCAAAAGCAGGCTCTAAGCAAAAAGTGCCAAAGATACCTCTAGACAAAATAGGGGACATGTGTGAGGGTGAGGAAGGTAATACTTATCTTCCAATCACTTACCAAGGTTACACAACCAAAGCAATCATAGATTCAGGTGCTGGTGTTGCCATTGCGACCACCTCCTTGTGGAAGCAATGGGGCAAACCCACATTAAGACCAACTAGAATGAAGCTTCAAGTGGCTGACGGTCATTTTGAAAGTCCTCTAGGATTGCTCGAAGGGATAACTCTAACCACTTGTGGTGTGGAGTTTGAACATACATTTGCTATATGTGACTTTGAGAAAAATAACGTCTATGAGATGATCCTAGGAAAACCCTTCCTATGACAATTGCAAATAGTACAGGATTGGGGAACCAACTCCTTGTACTTGCAGCACTTAGGGGTCACCACCAAGGTCAATTTGAAGGATTAGACCTTCAGAGATGTACCACCCCTACAGTGGAATTCTATCCACAAAGCGAAAGAAGATTCCATCTCTGTGCATTCTGAAAGTTCACCTGATCCATCATGGCTGCATGAAGATACTCATTTGTGGATGTGCAAGGTCGCAGAGGAAGAGGAAAAACGTTTAAAGGCAAGAGAAGAAGGAACTTCGCCAGGAGATAGACCAATTAAAGACCCAGCCTATACACCGATGATCTTTCCAGATGAGGAATTTGAGCCTCATGGCTGGCCTAAAATCTTAGCCACCATGGACATTGCTGTCAATGAAGAACAATGGACACCTCATTGTGATGAGGAGGGTTATGATATTTCAGTGTTCATGTGTCAGCCCTTGCTAGAAGAATGTGACCCTAGTGATGTCATAGAAGAAGAAGAGAATGACGATGATCTGGAGTCTATTGTGATGGATAGTTGTTTTAACTCAAAGATGCACTATCTAGAAGATATAGGAGTGTTCACCCAGAAAGAAGAAGAACCTCTCACAAGTATTAAAACGGTAAATTCAAAGGATGGAAGTGAGAGCAGTCAAAAGAAAAAGAAAAGAAAAGCAGTGAAAGAAGAAGAGGAGGAATCATTGTTTGAGGTACCAGAAAACTTCAAGAAATATGAAGTTGACGACCGCAAAATTTTGGTACGAATGCCTAAGAGAGAGGCCATCATAGGAGAATCATATGATAAAGAAAAGACCAAGAAGATTGTAGTGACCATTGAAGAGAACGAAGAGAGATGCACATATGTAGGAGATGACCTAAGTGCAAGAGAAGAAATGGAGCTTGTAGCTCTCTTAAGGGAATATAGGGATGTGTTTGCGTGGCACTATAGAGACTTGAAAGGGGTAGATCCAAGAATTTGCTCTCATACTATCCCCACGACTGCTGATGCCAAGCCCACCAAACAGAAGCCCTACACATATAATGATACATATGCAGCCAAAATAAAAGAAGGAATTGATAGGCTGATTGAAGCTGGATTCATCTATGAGATTGAGCATACTGAATGGGTGTCCCCCATTGTAGTGGTGCCCAAGAAGAACGGGAAGTTGCGAGTGTGTATTAACCTTAAAAAAGTTAATGCCGCTACGATCAGAGATAGCTATCCACTTCCAATCACGGAACACCTATTGGAGCGTGTTGCAGGCAAGGAAGTTTATAGCTTCCTTGATGGATTTTCAGGTTACAATCAAGTAGCCATTGCCCCAGAAGATCAACACAAAACGGCTTTTGCCACAGAGTGGGGAATCTTTGCATTTCGTGTGATGCCATTTGGGCTCACCAATGCACCTGCAACGTTCCAAAGGCTCATGTGTCATGTTTTCAAAGAGTTCTTGCGAAAGAGCTTAGAAGTGTATGTGGATGATTTATGTGCTCATTCCCAAGAAAGAAGATTCCACATCCCTGAGCTCAGACAAATCTTCAACAAGTGTAGAGAATATCGAGTGTGTCTGAACCCAGAAAAGTGTGTGTTCATGGTGCGGCAAGGTAAAATCTTAGGTCATATTGTTTCTAAGAATGGAATCTCAACAGATGAAGATAAGGTACGAGCCATAGCGGAGCTACCAAGGCCAAGGAATGTTAAAGAGGTACAAGCCTTTATGGGCCATTGTGGATATTACCGCAGGTTTATCCACATGTACGCAATCATAGCTAGACCCCTTTATGCCTTGTTGTCTAATTTTGAGTGGAACGATGAATGCGAGAATTCTTTCAATGAACTGAAGAAACGTTTCTGCACAGCACCAATACTGACCACTCCTGATTGGAATAAACCATTCCATGTCCATGTGGATGCATCCAATCACGCCATAGGATGTGTGCTAGCACAACCCACAAGTGAAGGAAACTTAGACTTGCCCATAGCATACGCTAGTAGACAGCTCACCGCAGCTGAACGAAACTATACCACAACTGAGCGGGAGGGCTTAGGCATGGTATATGCTGTGAAGAAGTTTAGACACTATTTATTGGCCAACAAGTTCAAGTTTTTCACTGATCATCAAGCTTTGTTATATTTGGTCAATAAACCTTGCAATACTGGACGCTTAGTAAGATGGTTCCTCTTACTAATGGAGTACGACTTTGAAGTTGTTGTCAGGAAAGGTAGAACCCACCTTCGGGCAGATCACCTTTCTCGCATCACTTCAGGAGAGTCACCGCAAGGAGTGTCTGACGAACTACCCGATGCTTATCTGTTCAATTTAGAAGTTGTTCCTAAATGGGCAAATAAGTTGGTACCAGTCCTAACCTTCGGCCCTGCAAACAAGAATGTGAAAACATCACAAGAAGAAATTGTAAAATCACAAAAATACCACATATTGGCAGGAAGCATGTACAAACAAGACACTGAGGGTGTATTAGCTTGTTGTGTGGAGGACGATGAACATAGTAGTTGGTTGCAACAAGCTCATGAAGGATTGCTAGGAAATTATTATTCTAAACAACGAACATTGCAAAATCTAAAACGTTTAGGAGTGTATTGGCCTAGCATGGACAAAGAAATTCATGAGTGGATTAAGAATTGTCCTATGTGCCAGGAAAAACCCCCAGTGGAGCATGCAACCCTTTATCAAGTGTCATTAATTCCAGATTGGTGTGCTCCATTGGTAGAGTTTATGAGGTTGGGAAGATTACCCAAAGAGGCGAGTCTAGCAAGAAGACGAAGCATGGAGCAAGATGCTCAAGGCTATGCCTTAGTGGGGGACAACCTATACCCAAGGGGCAAAGATGGTTACTTATGATTGTGCGTTCATGGATCAGACTATTTAAAGTTCTTAGAGACTGCACACAGTGGTGTTGCAGGTGGACATTTTGGTCATGACCGAGTGATCAAGACCATTCTATTCTCAGGACTTTGGTGGCCAACTCTCCATATGGATGCACATACCTATGTGAAGAAATGTGACACATGCCAACGTGCACAATATCCACTTAGAAAAGATGAGATGCCTTTGAGGCCAATGATGGGAGGACGTGCATTTTCGAAATGGGGTATAGACTTTGTAGATCCTATTAACCCCCCAGCTAGAAACTCCCATGCAGAGTACATCATTGTAGCCACAGATTACCTTACAAAATGGGTAGAAGTCAAAGCCACAACAAAGAATGATGCTCAGACGACGGCTAAGTTCTTATTCGAGAATGTGTTCACGAGATATGGACTACCAATAGAGTTGTTGAGCGATAGAGGCACACAATTCTTGAATGAAGTCATTGAAAATCTTCTCCAAGAATTCTTGGTGATACATAAGAAGTCTGCCCCCTATCACCCACAAGCTAATGGACAAGCTGAGAGCACCAATAAGATCCTCTATTACGTATTGACAAAACTGGTAAATAATAAACGCTCTGATTGGGACAAACAACTTCATCATGCTGTTTGGGCTTATCGAGTTGCGTACAAAACGGTACTCAACGCCACCCCATTTCAGATGGTCTTCGGACAGAACGCTGTGCTACCATTAGATTTCTTAATCCCTGCCTTAAAAGTAGCACAAGAGTATGAGTGGAATGGGCATGAATTGTCCTCTAGGATCTTTGATCTCGAACGCTTAGGTGAGACGAGGCTACGAGCGGCAGCAGGCATCTACGCTGCAAAGAAGAGGCAAAAGGCATACTTTGATGCACACATCAAGGATAAGGGATTGAAAGAGGGAGATCTAGTGTTGGTTTACACACTAAAACAACATGCCCGTAAGTTGGAAAAAAGAGGATACAGACCCATGATCATTAATAGAATTTCCACTAGTGGTGAAGTTCAGTTGGCCACTCTAGAAGGAGATATCTTGCCAAACTATATTAGTGGCTGTAGAGTCAAGCTATATCAAGAACCTCTTACTGAGGATATGCTAATGAGACTCAACACTGCTAAGAAGCAAAAAGAAGAAGAGTTAAGAGTGAGAGAAGAAGCACAGGCAGAGGCCAGACAGCGTATTAGGCAAAATAAGTTAAGGCGATTAGGCCTAGATGTCAACTCAAAAGCCCCAAAATATCACATGGATATGTGCCAAAAATCAGGCATAGCAATTTCTCCAGTTATTGACCGACGTCCCTTTGTGACCATAAAGATAGGACAAGGAAAGGGTGCAAGGACTGTGAAAGCATTGATTGACTCAGGTGCAGCAAGTAGTGCAGTTCGACTTTCCTACTGCCAAGACTTGCAGTTGAACATCAATCCCATAGAAGCTTATCTCATAGGATTGAGAGGTGTGGAAACCCCTTGTTTGGGCGAGGTGGAACTTCCCATCTACCTGAAAGATGTTCCAATGAAAGTCAAAGTGCTAGTGTGTCAAGATGAGAACCTTACAGAACCACTTGTCTTAGGACAAGATTGGATTTATGACAATGCAGTCAACTTAAACCTAAGAAGTCAAATTTTTCAAGTTTGGGTACATGAACAATGCATTACATTAGAATTAGAGAACTGCATGCTCCCAGATCATGGCACCACACACTCTCTTAGCTCTTCTAAGACTAATCATATGGAAGAAGATGTTGTATGTGTCAAAAGCTCTATGATGCAGAAGGAGTCAATCGTGGAAGAACAGGTTCGAAGGCGGGTGGATCTTTCTTCTTCTCCAAAGAATCAAGTAGCCACACTAGTAAGTCCACCACAGAGGCAAAAACAACCGATCACGACAATTGCTACATCAAATAGAAAGACACCATTTGATAAGAAAGCAGTTCCGAGCATGACGCAGATCTGGGTACGCAAAGGGGAGAAACCACCAGCCTTGCCCCCACAAATCCCATCCAGGCAAACCAACCAGGTCAGAAGACGAAGGAAGCAGCTCGGACAAGCTCAATCACAAGGTATCCAACAAGTTTGGGTGCCTAAGAAATTAGCTGCAGCCCAACAAGGGCGATTACAGATGTGGGTACCTAAGAAGCTCTTACATCTACAACAACCTATGTTCTCCCACATGCGAAAGGTCTCAACAAAGAAGCCAAAAAGAGAAGAGGGTAAGAACCACATACAGAGCTAGAAAGAAGATCAAATCAGCTCTTCAACAATAGTAGGAAGACGTGCAAAAAGGATATGGGTTTGGAAGCCAAAAGTACAAGTAGCCTCCATCGAACCAAAGCGCCAACCACACTGGATACCACAGTTCAGAACGCATCCAAAGAGGAAGACGCCTAAAGTAATCTCTACAGTGCAAAATGCTGTTCTAAAATGGATCCCTATAAAGAGGAAGGATCAGTGGTCATCTCGAGATCCAATGGATACCTCCAACAAAGATGACACCAACATCTGCAAGTGACATCAGGCCTCAAGGAGCGACAACCATGTGCTCCTTGCACAACCTTGTCTTTTGCACCATTCAGGTCATGCATTTCTAAAGTATGCATTAAATAGGGCCACATTACATGGCCGTGCATAGACACAACTGAGAGTCCCATGCACTAGAGCACATTGACACATGTAAACCACTTTTTGATACTAAACTTTGCCTTCTTGTTTTGTGACATTCCTCAAAAAAAAAAAAAAAAAAGAGAGAGAGGGAAAGAACTTGTTCCCAGGTTTCGCTCATGGAACATGAATGATTCATGCTTAGTTGAAGATTGAACCATCGATTACTGGGCATTTATCAGTTTGGATAGAAGTGTGTCTCAGCTAGCAGATGATGTAATTGCTGCCTTATCTGGTAGATGTCAAGAACTTAGCATGAACATGGCATCCACACCTATGGTTTCCCCTCACCATGGTGGGAGTGAAGATCTTGAAGGTCCACAACTTGAGTGATGCTTAACTACTGTATGTATGAGAGAATCCAAGGAGATATTTGCAAGAGTTTGTTTGGTACCCCGAAAATCCTTGTCTGTATACTAGATGAGCAGACTCCTGCTTATGGTGAACTAAAGAGAATATGTGAAACTAAGCTTGGTGTAGTTACCCAATGTTGTTTGTCAAAGAATATAAAGAAATTCAATTCTCAGTATTTGGCAAACGATGCTTTGAAAAGAGAAGACAGAACCAGGCACTCAAAAACTTTTTCAGTGGACCAGCAACATGGACATTCATCGACCATGTTCCATCACAAATGCCGGGTATACAACATGAAGAGATAGACATCAATCAACCCTTCACCACGACAAGTATCTTTACTCTGGCAACACCATAACCATGATAGATTAGGAAACCTCTTCGTCAGCATACCCTTGAGCACTTAGCTCAAGACCCGCAATTTTTGCACCATACTTCTTCCAATGCATTTTCCAAGTAAGCATGCGTAGGGCTACATTACAAGGCCATGCACAAGGCACATACTTTTTTCAACCCATGCACATACACACTTACCCATCATTCACTATGGGTTATGAGTACTTGGCATGACTACTCTGAACATCATCTTTAGAAGCGCTAGAGGACATCCTAGGGCAACATCAATACCTAGGAAGCAATTCGAAGCTAGCAGTTGCTCCAACTCAATCTTGATACGCATTCATGCGGGAATCCACGGAAGAAGCACATACCAAGGGACTACGACTTGCAAAGGCATGCAGTGACAAATGAAGGACCGGACAACCAACACTGCCAAATTTTGAAGATAGACGGCTCTTGTTCATACAGAATGGATACTACCTCCCAAGCACTACATGGAACAACCACTACAACAAAGGTCTGTCAGGGACGACAGACTCAAGAGGGGGGGAGTGTTGAAGCTGAAGGTCAAGGACAAAGTATAGGAACACATCTAAGAGGTGGACACACAAGAAGAATGAGCAAGTAGGGAGCTCCAAGAAGTACATGCCAACTTTTCAGAAGAATTCCCTACAAAAATAGTGATTTCCATCACTAAAACCATTGTAAATACCATTTTCTATTTTTGTAGCTCCATTTGTGCAAGCCGAGGAGTCCTCGAGCTTGAGGAGCATTAGAAGTATCATCCTACCAATTTTCATAATTTTTAGACTCCGTTTGAGCCCTCAAATAAGCCCTGGAACCTAATTTTTAAATAGGCCGGACAGTAGGTCTGGACAGGGCCAAAACTAGTCAAAAAACTATAAAAAGAGCTAGAGAGCTCATTTTTGGGGTTGTCTTGTTAGAGAATAGAGCTTTGTAAGAGAACTCTTTGCAATCGAAGCTTTCCATTGTTCCTCTCTTTGATCTTACCTTGTGCGCATGTGTGTGTGTATGTGTGTGCATGTTTGTGTGCTTTCACTCACGCACTTGTGCCTTCACTTGCTCGTGGTCTTCATACCGGTCCTCACGTCTCCGCGGATTGACAAGTAAAGGAGGTGGTGCTTACACTTGAGCTACAGGCCCAATATAAGCTAGTCAAGATACATTTAAGTGTTTATCCATATTGTAAACAAACATAGACTATCTAGTTCACTGTTGTCTTATACCGCTCTAGATGGGTGTACTTCAAGCTACCCAGACTAGTTTGGTTGTCCTCTTCACACTTTCTTATGAAGATATCGTACTTTGGCTATCAACGTTCATCCCTAGATGTCTTGTAGCCTTAAGTTCATGATCTTTTTCAACAATTTCCTTAGTTCTTTTTGTATATTGTTGATTAATCCTTCCTTATTACTTTGTCTACTATTCCTTTTAGCCCCTTTATTTTCAAGTCAATTTAAGAGATTCACTTGCATTTATAGTTTCATGTGATCATCTTTCTGATCCCCTCACACTTTGTCGTTTATTCTTTTCCAGTGTTTACGCTTAATTTTCTCTAAGATTAATCTTTCTTCTTTATTTCACTTTTCTTTTAGCATGAACTCGCATAATCTAGACCAACGTAAGCTGAGTTTATAATTGAAAAAGAGACCTTTCCATTTTTTAACTCTTTACATGGATTTAGGTTAGAATAATCTGGGAATGCTTGAATTCACTAGCTCTCTTGATCATCCATAAATCTCATGAGCATACAACCACTTCATCACAAAGCGTGTGCATGTGATAAGGGCTCCACTGAGTCCCAAGTGCCCTTAAAACCACAAAATTTGACTCAAAATTATCTCAATATTAAAAAAAGCCTAACCTTAGTGGATATATTAATGCATAACAATTCATGATGCCCATGGTCTTAGCGTAATGATGCCTAGAGGTTCATAGGATTCATGATGGTCATTGGGTGTAGCAATTTTCAAGAATTGTTGTGATTCTTAAAGAAGGTCATGATAATTAGAAGTGTTGGTGCATATGGCAATTCTAAGTGCTTGAGCATATTATTTGCACTTCATTGAGCTATGAGAAAGTAATGTGTATAGATGTATTCTCAGTTCACTTCTAAGGTTAAAAGTCACTTCATCTTTATCCATTATAAAAGGATCTTTTGAGGATAAAATCTCTTGAGTAGATCTAAATTCAAAATTCAAATGCACACCCAAAAGTGAGAAGAATATTTAGGTGGAATCAATCACCAATCACCTTCTAAAATCAAGGGAAAAATTATACATATACTTTGCTGGATTAGTCATGGGGTATTTCAGAGCTTCCACTCACTTCTTGTGTGTTGATTATACTCATCTCGTAGTCCTTGGAGTCCTCCAACATCTCCATGTATTGTACTTTACATCTCAATACATTAAATTTTCATAAAAAGAAGGTTTTCTCTACAAGAGCAAAATATGAAAGTTATGTGTGGCCAAGCTCAGATGAAAAGGCTTGCTATCCAATCCGCATGACTCGTTATCGCATGCGGATGTGCCTAAAACATATGAACATGTTGGGGGCCGAATCAACACCACTATGGATCTTTAGAAGGTTTTAGGCCCTCATAGGTTGTCTTTCACAATGACCCAGAGTCACTATTTTGGCTCTAACTCAGAGATTAAGAGTGGAAAAATAATGAAACTTTTTGAAATGCTATTAGACACTCCCAAATATACACAATAATTTAAAATAATTGAGTTGAATAATCCTACACGGAGAACCAACCTTTGCAAGATAGACTATATATCCTTGCTACTCTCTGCCTATGTGCAACAATACACCTTCACTATTTGCAATCTCACTCAAATCTCACTTAGAGAACAATCAAGAAACATATATGCAGTTTAATAGAATATATGGAAATTCAAGCACATGTGGAATTACCTCAAATGGATAATGAAATAAGGAGTTACAATCAAAACAAAATTATGCTATAAACTAGCTCACTACATACAAAGGCAGTGAGCAATGGCTAACTATAGAGAAATATAGGCTAAGAAAATGGCAAACTTAGTAGGAGGTTGTGCATAGCATATTCATTACACTCTAAAATAACTTAATAAGAGATTAGAGGTCATAGACTTGCACTCATGACTTGAAATCATACATATGTATGATGTTAAAATGTGCTCCTTAAATTTAGGAGGAATCTATCAAAGACCACTTGATTCTTTGGTGAGCCATGAATTAGGAAAGTGGTTGAAACTCCTTGGTAGCTCAAATTTGTGATATGAGACCTCCAAATGAGAGTTTGACTTAGCATCCACGCCCTTGAGCTTTGAGCTAAGGTTTAAGCATTGATTTTTTACACTCCCCCTCAAGCCTTGAACTTAAATCTATCGCAACAATGCTTCACTTGAATTTCAAGAGCTTTGTACCTTCCAAACCTTTTATAAACATGTCTAAAAATCAGTCCTTGATACTCACATGCTCCACCTTGACCTCCATGCAATCACCTTCTCTCTAATGAGGTGGTAGTGTACTTCGATGTGCATGGACCTAGCATAGAAAACCAGATTCAAGGCTAGGTGTACACTAATCATGTTGTCACACATGTTAGAAATTTGTTTTACATGTATATTCAAATATTTAAAGAGCTTCTTTAGCCACATAAGTTCGCAAGTAAGAAGTGATAAGGCTTGATATTCAGCTTGAATTGAAGATACGACTAATGTTGGTTGGTTCTTGGAGATCCATGAGATGGTATTGGTTCCAATCATGAATACATAGCCACTTACACTCCTTTTGTCATCCTTTAACACTGCCCAATCTACATCCCAATAAGCTTTGACTTGTAAATCCTCATCATAAGCGTAAAATAATGCTTTATTTATAGTTCTTCTTGAGGTGTCTAAGAACCCTCTTGGTTTCCATTACGTATTGTGCTTTAGGAGTTTGTATAAATTGTGTGAACTCCTACTGCATGCTTGATATCCAGCCTAGTAAGAGTTGCATAGTTCAAAGATCCTTGAAGGAATCTACATTAAGTAATTTTCAATTTCTTATGCCTCATGTGCACTCACCTTTACATTCAATGGAATTGATGTGTGATTGGCTTACAACTAAACATGCCTTACTTTGCTAGTACATCTAGCATGTGTTTTCTTTGCATGAGATATATGCCTTCCTCCTTGTAGATTACTTCTATGCCTAAGAAGTACTTATCGAAGATTTGAGACCTTGAATTCTTCTCCAAGCTTCTTCTTGATCTCTGTAATGCTTGTGTCACTCTAGCATAATGGAAGTACCACCGTGATGAAGATCCACCTCATACATGTTGATCCATGGAGACATGAGGATGGTATGATGACCATGAGCAATAGGAGTGCATAAGTGAGTGAGTGGAAGCACGATGACATGCACACACATACACACACATACACACACATGTGCACTCTAGGTGAGACAAAGGATAGAACAATGGAATCTTCTATTCAAGAACTCAAGAAAAGTATAGAAAAGTCAAGAATAAGCTCAATCTCCAACTAGCTAACCCCAGAAATGAGCTCTCTAGCTCTTTTTCTACTTTTCTAACTAGTTTTGGCCTATTTTAGACCTAGTGTCCAAATAGTTAAAAATTAGGTTGCTAAGCTATTTTGAGGGCTCGAATGAGCTCCAAAAATGGAACTTGAAACATAGGCTCTACCGATACTCCTCAAGCTTGAGGAATCCTCGCCTTGTACAAAATGGAGCTGGGAAAATAAAAAACGGTTATATACAATGAGTGTAGTGATGAAAATGTCTCTTTATAAAAAAATAAAGTTTTGGAACCTTTTTGAAGCACTTGTTCTCTACTTGTTGTCCTCTGACTTCCTTGTCTATAATTAGACAGACATAAGTTCTAAGTGAACTTGGAAATCAAACGATTTCTTGATTTCTTTAGTCAGAGACATTGTTTTTGCTATAGAATGGGAAGACACACATTTTTCAAGCTTGAAAGATATTGGTTAAGGGTTTAAAGTCCTAGAAAACGTATATAAATGGAAGGAAATCCAAATTGACTCTCACACAAGGTGATCCAGAGAAAAAAAATTTCTTAGGCTAGAGTAAAGCAAGAATAAAGATTGACCACTTGAGTTGGAGAAAAGTCTTGGGCATTGGGTCTTTAGTCAATAAGTAATAGAGCACTAGAATCAAGTGAAATATTACCCAAAAGATAGCTTCAAGTGCACAAATTAGGGTCAATGATTTCCCTAGCTCTCATAGTGCTAGGAAATTTCCTAACCAAAATTGAAAGATTGTGAAATTTGGGGGTCGACTAATCACAAGTAAGAACAAGGAGGTTTTTTAAGTCCCATTGAAAGAGGAACATGGCCAACAATTTTTCGAATGTCAGGTACATATAGGGAAATTATCCATTGAAATTCAAGCTTGAGATTCAAGATTATCATCATACTAGTGAGGAAACACAATCCTAAGTATTGGAACATTAGAATCCAAGCAATTAATCAAGAAAATCCAAGCAAAAAAGAGTTAAATTCACCAAATGACTTTCCTATCCAAGGGAAGGTGCACGAAATTGTTTTGAGGGTTTTTGCGCCAAAATTGTAAACCTCACTCACTAGAGGAGCTAAGAAAAAGATCCCAAAAATTTATTCACTTGAAATCCAAGAAATCCATTTAGATTCACTCAAATATTCCCTAGCTAGCTAGAGAAATCACTCGATGGGATCAAATTTTTTTAGAGCAAACTTGAGGAATTAAGTTATCCAATCTTAGAGTAAATGGATAAGTCTAAAAAGATCCACAATACCCCTGATATATTTTAGAGACTTTCTATTTGACCTCAAACCCTAATAACTGCTAGAGAAATTGTTGATCAAAGCTGTGGGCATAAGAGAGTAAGTTATTTGACATAAGAGGAGACAACTCAAGAATCTAGGATAGTTATAAGTGGGAGTTCTTGGAGAGAAAACCCAAAGAAACTTAATTTTCAGGTATTGATTTCCCTCACCTGTAGGAAAATTGCCCATGTGTTGACAAAAAAATTTGAAGATTGGAGTCGAATTTAGTGTGACCCATAACGAGACACGATCATTTTAAAGATAAAGAGAAAGAATTAAAAGACAATATCCTCCCAAAAGTGGAAAGAAATATGCAACAATGATTTCCCTAGCTTATAGAGCAATGGTTTTTCATGCATTCTCAAGAATTTTGAGCAGAGTGTGAAGACCATGGTTATCCATCATCTTTAACCTAATAACAAGGGGACATAGTACACTCTTAATTGGTATTTTTAACTTGCGGTGAATGAGACTAGGTAGGGTTATTTGAGGTCACTGTGCTTCATTACGATTAAGGAAGGGACTTAGAGGTGAGATAGGGAAATTAGGTTTGATAGGTCTATTTGGGACTAGTCAGTTGTGTCATATATAATCTTTATGCCCGAGAAAGTAACGACAAAGGGAGAATCAATCTGTCAACTCCACGTATGTATTTTTTGTATGTTTTTGTGTATGCATGATGTGCGGGATGGGCAGGGTAGATGCTCCTTTCTACCTCTCCCTAACTCTCAGGACATGGGAAATGGAAAAGAGAAAAAAACCAAAAACAAAAACAAAATAAAAAGTATGTATATATATGTGCCAGTGCGCTATGACGGGTTAGTAGGAAAGTGGGGTCATCTTGGCTAGGTGGTGAGGACCGCAAGCTGATACTGGCTTTGCCATAGGCCTAAACAGTTACGTGTTTATATTTGTTTGGTGCTTCGCACCATAGCGGGTTCATAGGTGAGTGGGACCATCTTGGCCAAGTGGTCGAGACCACAAGCCGCACCCAGTTTAGCTATGGGCTAGCACATATATATGTGTGTGTATATCATGTATATGTCATTGCAAGCTATGTTGTGTTGGTAGATGGGTGGAACCAACCTGGTTGGGTGTCCAGGGCCATGAGTCGCATCCAATTGCAACATAGGCCAACTCATGAAGTAAAAATAAACAAAGAAAAAGAAAAAGTTCCCACTTTTGAGGGGGAGAGACAGAGAGGAGGAGGGCGGTGATTGCGCAAATGGGTGTGTTTTTGCATGTATGTATCTACGAGACTAAATTGTCGATTGCTAATAGATTGATCAAC
The DNA here is from genome assembly GCA_020310875.1 of Ceratopteris richardii. NCBI lineage: Eukaryota > Viridiplantae > Streptophyta > Polypodiopsida > Polypodiales > Pteridaceae > Ceratopteris > Ceratopteris richardii. Next base: position 117,681,645 of record CM035413.1, read on the forward strand.
TTGAGTCCAATGCTAACGAGGGCTTTTCTATTATATGTGCCTAGCTAGTTAGTTGTAAGCAACTTGTTGGATTTGGCTTTTCCTATGTTATCAATAGGTCCATTCTGAAGGTTCGTAATGGTGTGTATGCTCCTTGGGAATTCTCTGCTTATGTCTCATTTCATTGTGTCATCAGGTTTTTGGGATGTGAGTGAGACTACATTTTAGACAGCCTCATTTTTGGTTATGAGCATAGGAGTTCTTGGACGTAGATGCATGAGGATACATGTTTTTGTTGACTCCTTTTTGTATGATTTTTGGGATTCACTTTTTGATGAGTTTGTAGGTGATAGGAATGCGATGATGAAGGAGTCCTTTGCCAAGGTCAAGGTATACAAATGATTTTGATTGATTGATAACATGAGTGTTGATCGACAGCAGGTTTATAGGACAGTCTTCGAGAAATGTTTCATGTTCATACTATTGATATCTTTTCGAAGTCATTAGTTTGGTTTATTGCATGGATGATTTGAATTGAGGGGAGCATGGGGATCATATGATTTTTGTTTGAGCTTTGTCGGAGGACAGTCTTGAGAGGATCAGACTTAGGAGTGCGTCATTCATGTTTTTGAGTTTTTGGTTTTGGTTATTATATCTATGTTGGGGATTGAGGAGGTGTATTAGTAACATGATCCTTTTGGTTGGAGGCTTGTTGCAGGAGAGAATGAGTTGAGGAAAGGATTGGCACATGAGCAGGTGCAAGAAGGTATGGGTGCATTTGAGCCATGGTGCGATGGACATAAGTATGTGTATGCATGGGTACAGGTAATGATGCAGATGGTAGGATGCATTTAATGTTGGAAAAGAATTTTCGTGCATGAGGATCGTATGAGTAAACAGGCTGGAATATATGTGTGTGCAACTTGTCAGGATGACATGATTTGGAATGATTAGATTATGATAAGCTAAATGAGCTAACTATTTGGATGAGTAACATGTGAGAAGTAAGGTGGCCTGGGTCATGGAAATGCTAGTCAAGGAAGACTTTGCAAGAAGAAGGGGGGAGTATATTAACTATAATTATTGATGTTTTGTTGCACTAACATGTCTTCATTGTGTGGAATAGATGCTTGATTGCAGGTACTTTGAAGAGGGAAAATGTGTGGTGGTAATGATATGTTTTGATCAAATGAGGTTGGAAACTGCATGATGACATCACGATCATAGCAGATTGGAAAATCAATACTGCTGTTGGTTGGCACTGGTGGGCATGTATGCCAAGTTGGTGCTCTTTCAATAGTGTTACAGGTATTTGAAAGGCCTACTGTTAGGGATGGAGCGTCATGGACTGCATTAATTGAGGGAATATGACGTGCCTTACTATGTGTGATTTGCCCTTGACAATGATGTCCAATGTGGACAGTGGTATACTGTGGGGATTGAGGCATCTAATATAAAGCTAGAGAAACATTCACATCTTCTTTAGCATGCTAAAGTCAGGATATATGCTTTTGATATTGTGACTGCAAAGCTCCCTTTGAAGTTTCGAGATACCTCCTTGATATGATGATAATGATATCATATATGATTGATGGTGATGCGAACCTGATTGCAAACCATGAGTGTGTAGGTCAAGATATTGAAAACTTGGAGTACATCCCAAAGCCTGACTTTGAAGGTTATTTCAAGGTTTGGAATGTCACCAATGAGCAAGACACTACAACATATCGAGGGAATACCGATGGTCAGTATACCGACGGTCACCTGTCGACGTCGGTATGACCCTCGGACAATTTGGGAAAGCTGCTTTGCCTCGGAAAGACTGCGTCGATATATGCATCGGTATAAGCGTCGGTATAAGCGTCGGTAATTTGCTAGAATTATCGACACTTATACCGACGCTTATACCGACGCCCTCTTTTTAACCGGGCCCGAAACCAAAATTTGTCATTCTCAGTGTTTTGAATCTAGATCTTCTCCTGTCGGGTTTGCGCGCACCAACAGCAGATCTCTGTTTGTCACCCTTTCTCTCTCTCTCTCTCTCCCTTCCTCTTTCTCTCTCTCCCTCCCTCTCTGTCACTCTCTCTCCTTCTCTCTCCCTCCCTCTCTCTCCCTCCCTCTCTCTCTCTCTCCCTCTATCTTTATAGATCTGAAGTTTTGGTAAGTAGATTGCACATATTGTAGCACGTTTTTTTCTTTCTTTATGTTTTTGCTTTACTAATATGTTCTCTGTTTGGTTTTGCAAGAGACTTTGCGATCAAATCTTTGGAAATTTGACGAAGGAGAACTTCAAGTGGATTTTGATGACCTTGATTCAAATAATTCTCTCTCTCTCTCTCTCTCTCTTTTCCTCTCCTTCCCTCTCTCTCTCTAAGCACACCTCTATTTTTATAGATCTGACGCTTTGGTAAGTAGATCGCACATATTGTAGCTCTCTTTTTTCTTTCTTTATGTTTTTCCTTTTCTAATATGTTCTTTCTTTAATTTTGCAAGAGATTTTTGGGATCAAATTTTTAGAAATTCGACGAAGGAGAACTTCAAGTGGATTTTGACAACCTTGATTCAAACAATTATATCAATGTAAGTGAAAGATATATCACTGTTTTTTCTTTCTTTATGTTTTTTCTTTTCTAATATCTTCTCTTTTTAGTTTTGTTTTTGACTCAGAGAGAGGGAGAGAGAGAGAGAGAGAGAGAGAGAGAGAGAGAGAAAGAGAGAGGGAGAGATATATACATATATACATACACACTCACATATGTTTAAACATACACATGCATATGAATACAAACATTCATATGCATATACACATGCATATGCATACACATACACATGCATATGCATACAAATATGCATATGCATTCACACATGTACATGCATACACACATGCATATGCATACACATACACACATACACAATGCATATGCATACACACATGCATATGCATACACATACACACATACACAATGCATATGCATACACACATGCATATGCATACACACATACACAATGCATATGCATACACACGTACATAATACATATGCATACTCATTCATGCATATGCATACACATACATGCATGCATATATATGTATACACATACATGCATATGCATACAAGCATGCATATGCATACAAGCATGCATATGCATACAAGCATGCATATGCATACATGAATGCATATGCATACATGCATGCATATGCATACATGAATGCATATGCATACATGAATGCATATGCATACAAGCATGCATATGCATACATGAATGCATATACATACATGAATGCATATACATACATGCATGCATATGCATACAAGCATGCATATGCATACATGAATGCATATGCATACAAGCATGCATATGCATGCATATGCATGCAAGCATGCATATGCATACATGAATGCATATATGCATACATGAATGCATATGCATACATGCATGCATATGCATACATGCATGCATATGCATACATGAATGCATATGCATACATGAATGCATATGCATACATGAATGCATATGCATACATGAATGCATATGCATACAAGCATGCATATGCATACATGCATGCATATGCATACATGAATGCATATGCATACAAGAATGCATGTATGCATATGCATACAAATATGCATATGCGTACACACATGTACATGCATACAAGCATGCATATGCATACAAGCATGCATATGCATACATGAATGCATATGCATACATGCATGCATATGCATACAAGCATGCATATGCATACATGCATGCATATGCATACATGCATGCATATGCATGCATACAAGAATGCATATGCATACATGCATGCATATGCATACATGCATGCATATGCATACAAGCATGCATATGCATACATGAATGCATATGCATACAAGCATGCATATGCATACATGCATGCATATGCATACATGCATGCATATGCATACATGAATGCATATGCATACATGCATGCATATGCATACATGCATGCATATGCATGCAAGCATGCATATGCATACATGAATGCATATGCATACAAGCATGCATATGCATACATGAATGCATATGCATACATGAATGGATATGCATACATGCATGCATATGCATACATGAATTCATATGCATACAAGAATGCATGTATGCATATGCATACAAATATGCATATGCGTACACACATGCACATGCATACATGCATGCATATGCATACAAGCATGCATATGCATACATGAATGCATATGCATACATGAATGCATATGCATACATGAATGCATATGCATACATGAATGCATATGCATACATGAATGCATATGCATACATGAATGCATATGCATACAAGCATGCATATGCATACAAGCATGCATATGCATACATGAATGCATATGCATACATGCATGCATATGCATACAAGAATGCATGTATGCATATGCATACAAATATGCATATGTGTACACACATGCACATGCATACATGCATGCATACGCATACAAGCATGCATACGCATACAAGCATGTATACGCATACAAGCATGTATACGCATACAAGCATGCATACGCATACAAGCATGCATACGCATACATGCATGCATATGCATACATGCATGCATATGCATACATGCATGCATATGCATACATGCATGCATATGCATACATGCATGCATATGCATACAAGCAGGCATATGCATACAAGCATGCATATGCATACATGAATGCGTATGCATACATGAATGCATATGCATACATGCATGCATATGCATACATGCATGCATATGCATACATGCATGCATATGCATACATGCATGCATATGCATACATGCATGCATATGCATACAAGCATGCATATGCATGCATATGCATACATGAATGCATATGCATACATGAATGCATATGCATACATGAATGCATATGCATACAAGCATGCATATGCATACAAGCATGCATATGCATACATGAATGGATATGCATACATGCATGCATATGCATACATTAATGCATATGCATACAAGAATGCATGTATGCATACGCATACTAATATGCATATGCGTACACACATGCTCATGCATATGCATACAAGCATGCAATTGCATACAGGCATGCATATGCATACATGAATGCATATGCATACATGCATGCATATGCATACAAGCATGCATATGCATACATGAATGCATATGCATACAAGAATGCATATGCATACAAGCATGCATATGCATACATGAATGCATATGCATACATGAATGCATATGTATGCATATGCATACAAGCATGCATATGCATACACACATGCACATGCATACATGCATGCATATGCATACAAGCATGCATATGCATACATGCATGCATATGCATACAAGCATGCATATGCATATGCATACATGAATGCATATGCATACAAGAATGCATATGCATACAAGCATGCCTATGCATACATGAATGCATATGCATACATGAATGCATATGCATACATGAATGCATATGCATACATGAATGCATATGCATACATGAATGCATATGCATACATGAATGCATATGCATACATGAATGCATATGCATACAAGCATGCATATGTATACATGCATGCATATGCATACATGCATGCATATGCATACAAGAATGCATATGCATACAAGCATGCATATGCATATGCATACAAATATGCATATGCGTACACACATGCACATGCATACATGCATGCATATGCATACAAGCATGCATATGCATACATGAATGCACATGCATACATGCATGCATATGCATACAAGCATGCAAGCATATGCATGTATACATATGCATACAAGCATGCATATGCATACATGAATGCATATGCATACAAGCATGCATATGCATACAAGCATGCATATGCATACAAGCATGCATATGCATACAAGCATGCATATGCATACATGCATGCATATGTATACAAGCATGCATATGCATACATGAATGCATATGCATACATGAATGCATATGCATACATGAATGCATATGCATACATGAATGCATATGCATACAAGCATGCATATGCATACAAGCATGCATATACATACAAGAATGCATATGCATACAAGCATGCATATGCATACAAGCATGCATATGCATACAAGCATGCATATATATACATTGGATGAGATGAGATCTTCACATTGCATCAGATGGGATCTTCACGTACACCTTGGGGTGCGCATGATCATGACGAATCAAAGATATATCATATCCGTAATGGAGCTCCAGTTATGGATGCGGCTGAAAAGTCAATGCGTCAGCGCATTCGACAACTCTGCTCCATAGAATTCAGTCATTCAGTAATGTTAAAATGGACCGAACAGGATAGGGACTCTAAAAATCATATCACACAATGCATATATGAAGAGTACCGGCCAGCACGTGGGAATCCTATTGTAAGTTCCGAATGGATTCAACATACGGCACGTGAGGTAATGTCTCATCAACGATCAACAGAGAGATGCGGCGGCCACACGTTTAGATACGATTGGAACGTCGCATTTAGGTAGCGGCGGATACGACAGTATGCGCTACCAATTTGTAAGTATCATGTTAATTATTGAAGTTGTTTGTGTTAAGCACATTATGTATGTTCATCTAACATTTTGCATATTTATTATAGGAGTTGGCAATGGGTCGTCCTCCGACGCGAAGTGAAGAATCATATGGATATCGACATGGACTGACTGCACTGTTACAAGACTTAGAGGGACGCGGTGCAATCGTCTCATGGGAGAATATTCTTGATTAGGTAAAGTTATATCTTGGTTTCGTGTTTTTAGTTGTTGTTTATAAATGTCATGTTAGTTGGTCTTATTTTATACATATGTTTTGTTGCAGGATTGTAGGTGTAAATATTTTGATCAATGCCACAATTTTGTATCACACTCGCATACAACAATGATGTAACATAATTTTGTAATCGATTCCTAATGGAAGTGTTTTGTCACATTGCCACAATTTTGTATAACACTCCTATGTGGCAATGATGTACCATAATTTTGTATTCGATTCCTATATGGAAGTGCTTTGTCCCGTTTTGTATTCGATTCATATATAGAAGTGGTTTGCCACACTTTTGTACATTTTTCATTTATGGAATATACAACTTTCTGTACATGATTCATTGATCATTTTTGCTCATATAAGTTTATGTTTTGGTTGCCATTAGAGTACATAACACATGTACTCAGTTGGGCAGAGTGTATTGTCTTTTGCTAGACAACATCATGCTGTAGCAAAAGACAACACATTCTACCCAAAAAAAATTGTGCAGATATGGTCGTCGGTATACGCGCGAGTAGCTTCAGTATGGATGCCGGTACGCCTAGCACGGGCGTCGGTATGGATGCCGGTATAAGCGTCGGTAATACCGAGGCATATACCGACACCTATACCGGCGCTTTCTTTCCGACGCGTATACCGACTCTAACACCGACGTCGCGAACAAATCATGCCCGTTCATTTGCCTCGGTAGCATCCTCGGTATACCCTCGATATGTTGTAGTGAGAGCTATTGGTGCATGGGTTTAATCACATGCAAGAAGTTAAAGCTAGGATATGTGTTACATATAACAGTGATTTCTTTGACTGGCCAATTATAGAGGCCCCAACAAAGTTCCATGGAATGAAAATGTCAGAGCAGATAGGTTCTTGATGTGATCCCATTCAAGGATAATGTCATGGGAAATTTGCTTTTCATCTTGACTGTTTTGCATGAGTAAAACGAGACATCTATCTACAATAAGGTAGCAAGGTTTGAAGGCCTTGCACGCTTGGGGTGAAGGGCGGGGGGCTAGGTGGCATTCTACCTACCCTCTATCAAGAAATGACATAAGGGAGAATTTGGGGGCAAGGTTATGCCCCATTATGAACACATGGGGGAGTCCATCATGAGCGGATGGGAGAAGAGACGCCACCAAGGAGGGGATTGTTGTGAAATACAACCATCCACTAAGGATTGACTACCTAGCAAGACCACCAAGGTGAAGAGAGAGCACGTATCCATCCATCCAACTCCACCCATATATATACCTCTAGCCCAAGGGGGTGCATGGCCTTGAGATTGGTCAAGTGTCCATCCAAGTGTCCCTCATGTGGACACTTTCCCAAGGGTGATCACATGCCTTCTAATTTCCCAAGGTCTATCACATGCCTTGTAAATCAAATGAGAATTCTTCTCTCATGTACACACAAGGTGGCTCCTAGAGAAGCTTCTCCCAAGACTAAGGTTCCCACACCTTAGGATAAATCAAGCCTAAGGTTCTAACCATTCAATTGGGAGCTCATATGAATAAATACCTCAAGGGTTAAAACCAAGGGTTTCACCGAAAGGTTCAAGGCATGTTCCAAGGGTAATTCAAGGGCTAGACCAAAGCAAAAATACATCATATTCTATCCTTTAGAATCCATATGTTTAACCTTCTGAACCCATGAATTATACAACATTCTTCCCCCTTTAACGTTTTCGTCCTCGAAAATGCGTGTAGGTATAACATGTGAGCATGCACCATGATCTATACTCTGAGCATGGTCATCTCTCTCTTTAGATTCATTCCCAGTAAGCAGATAAGGGCTAATCCCTACTTTAATATGAAAGAAAATGAATCAAGATCCCTACCCAAATCACCTTCCCTTAGTCCACCCAAATGTACATGCATGCCTTGTATCTATGGACTAGTGAAATTGATGGACTTCTTTGGTGGTCTTTTTCTTTTGGCACTTTCACGAACCTTGAGCTCCATAAAATAATACATTTCAGTGCACTTTGTACTTCCCTAGAAATTTATAATTTTAAGAGTCTTCAAAGGGCCAGAAACTAGATTCATCTTCCACTTTCAATAGAAAGGAGAGGAATCTTCAGAGGTTCTAATCTTAACTTATTCTTTTATAGTCCTTTTAAAATACAAATATACTTTATTTGTATTTTGATAGAACTTAGCTAAAGATATGAACTTAGCAAAGTGGGTCTAGTGATTCCTTGCCAAAACATGCTCAATAAAATGAGGAGAAATACTATCTTCTCATTTCTTGGCAACCTAGGTGGACCTATTTCAATCATCCAAGTTTTCTTGAAACATAAAGTTCAAGTATTCCGAATGACAATAAACCTAGTTCATGTCTACAAGTGGATCCCTATCTTGATCATCTTTGATTTTCCTTAGATTAATTCTCAGAATAGAGTTTAATCATTTTGGAAGATTTGACATTCAAGACTTAGATCCAAAGATGACTTTAGGAATTGGAATTAACAGGCAGACCATTCTCTTGGGTCTCTACCTTGTTCTTTGTTAGCCGATTCTTTCCAATGAGAATCAGTACTAACTAGCTTGAACCGATTCTGGTTCATACTCGAGATAGTTATGCATACTGACCTCGAAGGTCATCAAAGCTTTGCAGAAATAGAGCTTACTAAACCATTCAAATCCTCAAAATGCTCTCTAGGAGGTGACTCAAGCTCCACCTCAGGAGCCTCATCATCACTACCTATAACTAACTGATCGGCTCAAGCCCAACAAATTCCATTTACCTCATCAGGTATCCCTTGAGAGTTGTCATAGTAAAAATAGCGGTCCTCTGCATACCTTGCCCGACAAAGCAAATACTCTTCGAACTATGAAAATGGAAAGTCGATATCAAGATCTTGGTTCAAGAAACGTACCATCCAATGGGCTTCCTCCATGTCGTATTCCATTTGCAAAACTCTCGACTGGTATCTCCATGCTCAGCAATGCTTGATCTGCAAAATATATCACAAAATCAAAGAGAGCATTTTGGTATACTTGGTCGGCCATCGATCGCCTAACTCCTAATGATCCTGCATAGCAACACAATTGGTTTATCGCTTCTGCAATCTCAACCAATAAAAGGTAAATTGTTTGATCAATTAGTACCAAAGTAGGTCATCGCTTCATCTAGGGTGTCGTTGACACCCCTATGGTCATAGTCTCGAAATCACATGAAATTTGGTGAGCATACTCAAGGTGATTAGGAGATCAAAATCGCTTCGCCTTGAGGTGCTGAAATAATGACTTGAGCTCGTTTTGGTCTCCGAACGCACTATCAGAGTGCTTGTGTAGGCTATTTCATCTTTTTCTGCCAAAGATATACATAGGTTTTGGTTCGCCAGTATAAGCGTCTCAAAGTCTGCTACACGTTTAGCAAAACTTGTCGGGGTAGTTTTGTTCAACTTTTTCAGATACAATCATTTTTTTGCATCACTGTATTTTAGTCAGTGGCCATGGCTGAAAGAAGTGATGTATTCGGTATGTTGGTTGTTGAGGATAAGTTGGATGATACAAATTACCCATTGTGGGCTTATATGATGTGACATGTATTGGTCACAAAAGGACTATGGAACATTGTGCAAGGTGTTGAAAAATGTCCTATTACACTTGCAAATACAGGTATTGAAGCTGATTCAAATGGTGTTGAAAATGCTAATATTCTTCAGATTCCTACTCATGCTACAGTTTTTGTTGCACCTATTGTAGAGAAAATTTGTTGGGATGGCAGAGATGCTCAAGCACATGCATTGATAGCCTTTCCTGACAAACGTGCCATTATTCCTCACATTCTCTCTTTGTAGAGCAACTAAGGATGCTTAGGATACACGTACCACATTGTACTAAGCTAGGAATGAGGCTCATGTTGCTTACCTCTGAAAACAGTTGGAGAGTGAGCATATGAATGAAGGTGATTCTATGGACAATTTTCTAACAAAGATCAAAGACTTGAAGGAACATTTGATTTCTGCTCATGAAGTTATACCAGATAGCTCACTTGTGCAAACCGTTCTGAATGGTCTTCCTAATTCATATCAGAGTTTTGCTTCTACTCTTCGTTTGATGATGAAAGGCAATCCAAATGCCTTGACATTTGAGGACTTAGTCTCTGTTTTGTTGCAAGAAGATCAATCTAGGCAGAACAAGTCCACTATGCATGTTGCACAAGGTTTTTTCCCTCGGCTTGTATATACGCCTATTGCCCTAATGGGCTACTTATCTTTGTACATTCTACTGGTTATGCATTCAGTATTGTGTGTTGTGCTCCAAGCTTCTTCTTCTTCCTTGTATTGTTCACGTGCTTCTACAGATGTCTAACTCCAACAATTAGTATCAGAGCAGGTCCCCGCTTCATCTAGGGTGTCATCGACACCTCTCGGGTTGTAGTCTGAGACTTGCACGAATTTTGGTGAGCATACTCAGCTTGTTTTTGAGATCAAAACCGCTTTGCTCTATGGTGCCAAAATCATGATATGAGCTCGTTTCGGCCTCCGAATGCACTATCACGGTGCTTATGTAGGCTATTTCATCTTTTTGTGCCAAGGGTATATACCAATTTTAGTTCTCCAGTATAAGCGTCTCGAAGTCTGCTACAGGTTTAGCAGAATTCATCTCGGCAGTTCTGTTCAACTTTTTGAGATACAATCAATTTTCTGCATCAAGGTATTTTAGTCATCAGCCATGGCCATGGCTGAAAGCAGTGATGTATTTCGTATGTTGGTTGTTGAGGATAAGTTGGATGGTACCAACTACCCATTGTGGGTTTAGATGATGTGACATGTATTGGTTGCAAAAGGACTATGAAACATTATGCAAGGTGTTGAAAAACATCCTATCATACCTCCAATTGTTACAACTACAGGTACTGAAGCTGATGCAGAAGGTGTTAAAGATGATGATATTCTGCATATTCCTGTTCGTGCTGCGATTTCTACTGCACCTACTATAGAGCAAATTCCTTGGGATGGCAGAGATGTATTGGTTGCAAAAGGACTATGAAACATTATGCAAGGTGTTGAAAAACATCCTATCATACCTCCAATTGTTACAACTACAGGTACTGAAGCTGATGCAGAAGGTGTTAAAGATGATGATATTCTGCATATTCCTGTTCGTGCTGCGATTTCTACTGCACCTACTATAGAGCAAATTCCTTGGGATGGCAGAGATGCCCAGGCACATGCATCGATACCTTTGTCTATCAAATGTGCCATTATTCCTCACAATCGCTCTTGCAAAACAGCTAAGGATGCTTGGTATACACTTACCACATTGTACCAAGCTAGGAATGAGGCTCGTGTTGCTTACCTCCAAAAATAGTTGGAGAGTGAGCACATGAATGAAGATGATTCTATGGATAGTTTTCTAATAAATATTAAAAACTTGAAGGAACAATTGATTTCAGCTGATGAGGTTATACCAGATAGCTCACTTGTGCAGACCGTTCTGAATGGTCTTCTTGATTCATATCAGAGTTTTGCTTCTACTCTTTGGTTGATGATGAACGAAAATCCAAATGCCTTGTCATTTGAGGAGTTGGTCTCTATTCTGTTGCAGAAAGATCAGTCCAGGCAGAACATGTTCATTATGCGTGTTGCAGATCAAGCTTTCCTAGCTAGTGAGAAGGGCAAAGGAAAATGGAGCTCTTCAACTAGTAAGCATAAATCTGCTAATTCTGCACAATCAAAGAGGGAAGACAAAGATGAAAAGAAATAAAAAAAGCAGAGAGTGTTTTGCAAGTACTATAAAGGAAATGATCATATCATAAAGAACTATCCAAAAAGCCTGTTTCTTTTGATGAAGCATAAAATTCAGAAAATTGGATGGCTACTATGCAATTTGAATATGATGCTATAATGAAGAAGGGTAGTTGGTCTTTATGTGACTTGCCTCCTAGCAAGAAGGCCATTGGCACTAAGTGGGTTTACAAGCTAAAGCATAAGACTGATGTAATACTTCACAAGTATAAGGCTAGGCTTGTTGCAAAGGGTTATGCACAGGAAAGAGGCATTGATTTTGATGAGACCTTTGCACCTACATGCCGTATGACTGCTGTTCGGAGCATTTGTGCACTTGCAGCCCATGATGGTTGGAATGTACATCAGTTGGACATTAAAACTACATTTCTAAATGGTGACTTGCATGAAGAAGTGTATGTTTTTCAGGCCCATGGCTTTGTGCAGAACGGGCATGAAAACCAGGTGTGTAGGTTAAAGAAGGCATTATATGGTTTAAAGCAAATCATGTGCTTGGTATGAGAAGATACATGCCTATCCGATTGCACATGGTTTTGAGAACAGTCCACTTGAAAGCGCCTTATATGTTAAGCGTGCTAATGATGTGCTTATGATCATTGTTATCTATGTTGATGACATGGTACTCGCTGGTCCTATTGAGAAGCATATTGCTAATTTTAAGGCTGATTTGCATGCCTCATTTGAGATGTCTGCTTTGGGGCATTTGCATCACTATTTGGGCATTCAATTTATGCAAGTTGATGGTGGAATGGCTTTGTGTCAAACGAGATATATTGACACATTATTGCAGCATTTTGGCCTTGAAGACTGTAAGCCTATTGCCACTCCTATGAAGACAGGTTTACGATTGATTCTTCATGATGCTAGAGATGCATTTGATGTTGTCCTCTATCAACAAGCTGTTGGATGCCTCATTTACTTATGCATTTCTCGGCCAGATATTCAGTTTGTTGTCTCACAAATGAGCAGGTTTATGCATTGCCCAGGTGTCAAGCATTGGCAGGCGCTTAAGTGCATCTTTCGCTACTTGAGTGGTACTCGGCTACTTGGGTTGTTTTGTCCCAAGGGGGGATCACTACCGCCAGATTTGCATGCTTTTTCTAACTCACACTAGGCTGGTTGCTATGACACTCGTGTGTCCACTAGTGGCTTTTTCTTCATGATTGGTAGCTCATGTATATCTTGGTTGAGCAAGAGGCAGCCTACTATGGCTACTTCGAGTTGTGAGGCTGAGTATATGGTAGCTTTCACAGCGACTGATGGGTGTGTGTGTCTCAGAAGCCTTATGGCTGATTTGGGTGTTGGTCAGACTTCGGCCACCACCATCTTCACTGACAATCATAGTGCATTGGTGGTTGCGAGGAACCCTGTGTTCCATGCTCACACTAAGCACATTGAGGTGCATTATCATTATGTCAGGGAGAGGTTCTCTGCTGGGGAGATCAGCTTGGCATATGTGCCCACGCAGGAGAACATTGCAGACCTTTTCACGAAGGCTCTGCATAGGGAGAATTTTGAAGCTTTTCGCAAAGCTTTGGGCTTACTTCCTTTTGTGGAGTGATTTCCACATAGCTTGACACTTCCTTATACATGAGTGCCAGCTACTTGTTCACCGCATCACTCCCAGGGGGGATTTGTTGATATATTTAGGTAGTGATGTGTGTGAACACTCTAGGACCGTCGGGGCACTTTTTACCCTCTTTAGAAGGTTTTTTTTCCCCAGTTTGTATATAGGCCTATTGCCCTAATGGGATACTTATTTTTGTACATTCTAGTGGTAATACATTCAGTATTGCGTGTTGTGCTCCAAGCTTCTTCTTCTTCCTTGTGCTGTTCACGTGCTTCCGCAGACATCTAACTCCATCAAGCACAAGGAAGAAGAAGAAGCTTGGAGCACAACACATAATATTGAATGTATTACAACTAGAATGTACAAAGATAAGTAACCGCTTAGGGCTATAGGCATATATACAAGCTGGGGGAAAAAACCTCCTAAAGAGGGAAAAAAGTACCCCGGCGGTCCTACTGTGTTCACACATCACTCCCTAAATTTATCAACAGTTTTATCCACATGTATGCAATAATTGCAAAGCCTTTGTACAACCTTCTAACTAACTCTAAGTGGATGGACAAGTGTGAAACCTCTTTTAATGAGCTTAAGCAACGATTGTGATTAGCACCAATCTTGACTACACTACATTGGAGTAAGCCATTCCATGTTCATGTGGATGCATCCAATTACACTATAGGGTGTGTGCTGGCCCAACCTACTAGTGAAGGAAACATTGACCTTCCAATTGCTTAAGCACGTAGGCAGTTGAATTTGGTAGAATGAAATTATACCATGATAGAAAGAGTTAGGCATGGTCTATGCGATTAAGAAGTTTAGAAATTATTTGCTTGCAAATAAGTTTAAATTTTTTACATATCATCAGGCATTATTCTATCTCGTAAATAAATCTTGCAACACAGATAGGTTAGTAAGATGGTTTCTCTTACTAATGGAATATTATTTTGAGGTAGTTGTGAGGAAAGGTAAGACTCACCTCCGTGCGGATCACCTTTCTAGACTCACCTCAAGAGAGTCTCCACAAGGAGTGTCAGATGAACTTCTTGATGCTTATTTGTTCAACTTGGAAGTAGTGCCCAATTGGGTCAAAACTATCGTGCCGATTCTAACTTTTGGACCTAAACATCCTTTAATTAAAGCAAAAAGTAAAGAGGTGGTTGTTGATATATTTAGGTAGTGATGTGTGTGAACACACTAGGACCACCGAGGCACTTTTTTCCCTCTTTAGAAGGTTTTTTCCCCCCGGCTTGTATATACGCCTATTGCCCTAATGGGCTACTTATCTTTGTACATTCTCTAGTAATACATTTAGTATTGTGTGTTGTGCTCCAAGCTTCTTCTCCTTCCTCGTGCTGTTCGTGTGCTTCCGCAGACGTCTATCTTCAACAATTGGTATCAGAGCAGGTATCTAGGGCGCCGTCGACACTCCTTCGTTTGCAGTCTCAAAATCGCATGAATTTTGGTGAGCATACTCAGCATGTTTTCGAGATCAAAACATCTTCATTTTGTGGTGCCAAAATCGCTATTTGAGCTCGTTTCGGCCTCCGAACGCACTATCACAGTGCTTGTGCACGCTATTTCATATTTTTGTGCCAAAGGTATATACTAGTTTTTGTTCGCTTGTAAAAGCGTCTTGAAGTCTGCTATAGGTCTAGCGGAATTCGTTTGGGCAGTTCTGTTCAACTTTTTGAGCTAAAGTCAATTTTCTGCATCAAGGTATTTTAGTCACCGGCCATGGCTGAAAGCAGTGATGTATTCCGTATGTTGGCTGTTGAGGATAAGTTGGATGGTACCAACTACCCATTATGGGCTTATATGATGCGACATGTGTTGGTTGCAAAAGGATTGTGGAACATTGTGTAGGGTGTCGAAAAACATCCTATCACACCTGCAACTGGTACAACTGCAGGTATTAAAGCTGATGCAGAAGGTGTCAAAGATGGTGATATTCTGCATATTCTTGTTCGTGCTACAATTTTTGCTACACCTACTACAAAGCAGATTCGTTGGGATGGCAGAGATGCCCAGGCACATGCATTGATAGCTTTGTCTCTCAAACGTGCCATTATTCCTCACATACGCGCTTGTAGAAATAATTTTTGCACTTCTTGAAGTTTCTCCTTCATTTTGTTCTCGATCAAATCTTGGTCTATCTTCATAATTGTCCTGCATTTCGTTTCTACTAACATCATCGTCAATATCTTCTTCATATACCTTCATCTTCGACTTCTCTTTCCTTTTGATTTCTTCAAGATCTGTACATACATTATCTGATCCTGTAAACCATGTGCTTTGCTCATCAAATGTAACATCTCTTGAAATAAGAAACTAATTTGTGGATGGATTCCACAACCTGTATCCCATTTGTTTATCATCATACCCAATGAACATATATTTTTCTGCTTTAGGTTCTAGCTTATGTCTCAATTGAGATGGAACATAAGTATATGCAAAACATCCAAATATTTTGCAGTGATCAAGAGTAGGTTTCTTACCCCACCATGCTTCATAGGGATTCCTTCCCTCCAAAGCTTTGCAAGGCAATCTATTCACAAGATAAGTTGCAATATTAATTGCTTCTGCCCACATATAATTAGGACATCTTTTTTCCTTCATCATTGATCTTGCAAACTCTACAAGAGTTCTATTCCTTCTTTCTGCAACTCCATTTTTTTGTGGGGACTACCTGCAAGTCACTTCTCTTTTGATACCTGCATTCCACATATAATCATCAAATTCTTTAGAAAAATATTCTCGCCCTCCATCTAATCTCAATCTCTTGAGCTTTTGTCCTGTAATTCTTTCTGCATAGGCATGATAGTGTTTAAATGTCTCAAACACTTCAGATTTATCCTTGATCACATATAGAGTAATCCATCTTGTTGCATCATCAACAAATAGCACATAATACCTTGATCCATTTATGCTTTAGTCCTTTGAAGGACCCCGGACATCTGTATGAACCAATTCAAGCATATTTGAATACATGTATTCTTGCTTATTGTACGATTTCATGTGAGCTTTACCTAACTGGCAAGCCTCACATTTGTATATCATATGTTGACCTTCAATATTTGGGAGACCAAGCACTGCACCATTCTTTGTCATTTCTTTAATTCCCCTTTCATTAAAGTGTCCTAACCTCTTGTGCCATAGATCCAATTCAGACATCTTTTGACTTCCATAAGTAAACAATGCATGTCCCACATTACCTTGGACTTTGAGGGTGAATAATCTTCCTTCCTTTTTCCCTGTAACAATACTTCTATATCCTTGACTTGGATCTTCAACATAGACACCATCACTTGTAAATCTGACTTCATATCCCTTCTCAACAATTTGCCCTACACTTATTAAATTTTAGGGATTGTTGGAACATAAAGTACCTTGCTTAGGAGTGTACTTGTTGGGGATGTAAAGGTCATGTGACCTTACCCCCATATTCATATATATACATCATATATAGAGCATTGCCTCAAGAGAGATCATTATGTGGGTTTCAAGGCTCCCACGCATGTCCGCGCGTCGTGCCTCTCTTCTCTCTCCCTCCATCTCCTCATTCCTCCTCTTCTTCTGCACACCAAAGCCCTTCATTGGTATCAGAGCATGCTGAAGGCTTGTGTGCAAGAAGCTTCAATGGAAGCTTAGGTGAGAAGAGGTAGAAGTGCAGGTCGGCATCTCTTGACAGCTGCTCAGTATTTCGGTCATAACTCGAGCTAGGAAGCTCGGATTGACGCGTTTTAAAGTTCTGTGCGTAGCTAACACAAAGAACTACAACTTCACAGAAGGGCGCAGAATTTGGTTCGGACTTTTGAAGTGCCGAAAATTCGAAAAACGCAGAGAATTGTAGAAGGCGAATCTACATTGAGTAGAACAGCAGGTCAGTTTTTTTGTCATAACTTGAGTTCTACAGCTCGAAATGCGATGATTCAACTTGCTTCTCGTAGCTTGGAAAGGTAGCTACAACTTTGTAGAAGAACTCAGATCCAAATTCTGAGTTTTAGGTTTCCGAAATTGCAGAATACAGAGCAATACTGTTGCAAGTGAAATTGAAATTGACAACAGATGCTTGTTTTGAGCATATCTTGAGCTATACACCTCCGATTGAGGTGTTCTTTATCTCCTTACGTAGCCAAGAGTTAGATCTTGAAGTTTGCTGAAGACCAAAAGTTCAGATTCAGAGGTTATCATCTCTGAAACAGCAAAACACAGAGCAGCAGATTTTTGTCAAATGAACCCTAATTGCACTTGAAGGTTGAATTTGCTTTGGAACTTCTTCGAGAGAGAATTTATGGTGTGCAAGCTCTTATTTTCAGAGCTTCAAAGCATTGTACATGTATGATCACTGTGGTAGCTCCTCCATATGAGAGTAGAGCATGATCTTGTCATGTGTTTGACATGTAAGATGACATTGTGGTATACTCTTTTTGAGGTTTATGTCATCATGAGTTCGATCATGGATGTATAGTGGCATTGTGGTCTATATCTTGCTTATGCCACTTGGTTATGGATTTACTTGCCGATTGCACATACTTTTATGAGAGTTGATTTTGGATCTTGTTTGGTACTTGTATCTTTTGTTTTCCTTGCAGGTACATGATCCAGATTGGAGCCTCAGTTACACATTCATTTGTCACTATTATTAGCATTTGGTCATTGACTGATATATATTTGCCAGTGTGATTCTTGGCATATGTGGATGGTGATTCCCACATGGTTATTTTGGTTCTAGAGTCCATTTTACAGAGGAGATGCTGCCGAAATTTTATCGGCTTTTATGCTAGAAGAGAGCTCTAGTGGATCTTGAAGCTTGTGCGATAGCTTTGGATCATTGACTATCTCCATTCACTTGGACTTGGTCACAGGTTATTTGTGATAGATTGGACCATCTTGCAGGATTTATTCTTGAGTGGGAGTTGTATTGCCATTGTATTGGCATGTATTGCCATTAGTTTATGGGTATATGTATTTTCCATTATCCTTGATTACATCACTGACAGGTGGTGACAGATTATTCATTGTTCTTTGGTGATTGGTTATCTTGTTTGATTGCTCAGTTTTTAGGGGATACTCTGTCCAATTTTTCCCAGGATTCTTTCACATCTATTTGGTCACTATGGAGACTTGGTGAGCAGGCTTATGCTCATAGTTTTATGTGCATGCTAGATGCATGATTATGTGACAGGTGGTTCACATGGTTTTCTTCTCCAGTGAGACATATGTGATATGAGTTATGCATATGGATATGCAGGTGTGATCCTATTCAGGATAGAGTATTGTTTCTAGTCTCTTGTTATATTGCTGGTCTATTGGATTGCCAGCATGGTGTCTTCTCGGTTTGATGGCACTGACTTTCCGAGATGGAAAGCTCAGATGTGGCATACATTGGTTCGTGCAGGGTTACACATGTATGTGCATAGAGATGCACAGAGGCCTCATGATATGCCCGATCATGTATGGATGGATATGGATGCATTGGCCAGCTCCACTATCCGATTACAGCTTGTGGATTCTATATATGAGTCTGTTATGTATGAGGAGACGAGTAGTGCATTATGGCAAAGACTACATGATATGTATGCGAGTCCATTGACTCATGTGAGACATAGATCACATCGACGACTTCGATGTTGGCACTGTGGTCATGAGGGCCATATTCGACGATGTTGCTTCAGGCGGATGCGACGACAACGTCAGAGATATGCACGTGATTCAAGTCAAGTAGTGATTTCAGGAGAGTATATGATAGCTGATTATGCCAGTGATGGTGATATCATTTTCTCCTATGGTTTATCTCAAGATTCCTCTTATTCATTGGATGGCACACATATGGCTTGGTTGTTTGATGCATTAGCCACTTTTCATGTTACTCCACATCGTGAGTGGTTTTGTCGATTCTCAGGTGAGAGTCGTGGATGTGTGCAGTTGCCTGATGGTACGACATATGACATTGAGGATGCAGGAGATATATGCCTTATGCTACCTAGTGGAGCATCACTTATGCTCAGATATGTACGCTATGTGCCTTCATTCCCTATGAGCTTGATTTCAGTTAGCCAATTACAGGAGAGCAGATGTTATGCATTCCTTGGTGAGCATCATTTTCAGTTGCAGTTGGGACAGCTTATGCTTGTTAGAGGTGCCAGGGTTGGGCACATGTATCCACTGCAGGTACTTCATGTGAGAGACAGTCTCGTCTCAGTGGGAGTTCAGCCTTATGTGCGATGTGAGACTCGTCATGTCTCATTTTGTCTACCTACAGATAGGTCTATTGACATTCATGATGCACATGTATGGCAGGATTCAGATGCTCAGATGGATGCATATGTAGAGCATGTTTTGGATGCTCATGATGCTTATATAGAGCATGGTTTGGTTGATCATATGGATGCTCATATGGAGCATACTTCAGATGATCAGTTGGATGCTTTAGAGCATGATGTGGATGCTCATGTAGAGCATTGTGATGATACTCAGTTAGAGTGTGATCATCAGTTTGATCTTGGTGTTGATGTTGTGCATTTAGCTCATATGGAGCATGATGATGGTGTGGTAGAGCACGATAGCTCTCATGATACACAGTGTATGGTAGAGCATATTAGCTCTCATGATGCACAGCTAGATACATCCTTGGTTATGAGCATGGCTGATTTAGATGCTCAGGAGTCAGCAGTTATGCAGTCATTCTTGGATTCGCTCATGCTAGATGTTGACATAGATATATCAGGACATGTTGGTCTTGATGATAGTGCTTTGGATGCCTTGGATATAGGCATGGCCGACATACTTAGGTTAGCCAGGATAGCACATGTTTCGTCAGCATTCGGGAGTCTGATATACGAGTTGTTATGCTCGAGACCAGACATTGCAGTTGCTATTGGAGCATTTGCACTTGGAGTTGTCAGTCGTTCGATGATTGACATAGGCATAGAGCGAGTGGGAGCTTTGCAGGAACTTCATCAGTTCTTGCGTCAGTCATATATGAGCTCGGCTCCTGTTGATATGAGTCTAGAGCAGTTTGAGGTGCATGGATACACCTTGTTCGAGGCGGTTGGTGTAGGCTGATCTAGTATGGGTAGAGATCCGGACTCTTCCTGTACATTAGTGTATAGTCCTACATCATTCTTTGTATGTGTTACCACTTATGGTCACATTGACCCTTAAGTGGGAGATTGTTGGGGATGTAAGGGTCATGTGACCTTACCCCCATATTCATATATATACATCATACATAGAGCATTGCCTCAAGAGAGATCATTATGTGGGTTTCGAGGCTCCCACGCATGTCCGCGCATCGTTCCTCTCTTCTCTCTCCCTCCATCTCCTCATTCCTCCTCTTCTTCTGCACACCAAAGCCCTTCAGTACTTCCACTCCTTATCTTCACTGATCCAATGCTCTCAACTTGTGTTTGGTGTTATCTCCTATTTGAATTGTATCTCCATTCACTTTAACTTCCATATCAATCATTAAAGAAATATTACCACTCAAATGATTACTACATCCTAAGTCAATATAAAACACCATTTGATCTTCATTGATTACTTCATGAGTTGCATTCAGGATAAGAGTCAAGTCTTCCTTCTTATTTGAAGCATAATTGTAATATGTGTTGTTATAGGATTGAGGTTGAAAGCTTCTTCCTCTTCCTCTAGCATATGAGGATCTACCACCTCTTCCTCTGAAGTTACCTCTTTGATTTCTGCCTCCTCTTCCTCTAGGACTGAAATTCTGATTATGAATCCACCATTTTGTTTGTTATACCAACAATCATTTGCAAAATGATTTGTTCTACCACAAATCCAACAAGCTTTAGTATTATCTTTGTTCTTACCTCCTCTTCCTTTACCTATGAAATTCATCTTCCCTTTCATGAAGTTTACTTGATTTGAAGATCCTTCTTCATCATTTGTGTGCTTGCCTTTAGCATTCTTCTTCTTATCCTTTTTGAATACATTGCTTGACTTGAACCTCTGTCATTCTCTCCTTTAATGTCCTGCTCAAATGTTAGCATATGTCCTAACAATTGATTAAGATCAGGAGTAAAATGATCTAATGATAGTTCTGTAGACAATATGAAAGGTTTCCACTTTTCATCTCCTCTTAAACCTGTAAGTATTTGCCTTACCAACTTGTCTTCTTCAATTTCTTCATCTACTACTCCCAAACTATCTGCAGTGTCCTTCATCCTTGTAACATAGTCAGAAATTGACTGAGAACATTTCTTCTTGAATGTTGTAAATTCAGCCCATAGTGAAGCGTTCCTCGATTTAGTTGTGTTTTGGAAATGTTCTTCCAAAGCATTCCATATATCTAATGCACTTTCTAATCCTCTAATGTGTGGTAGAAGATAATCATTTACAGCCAAGTAAATGATGCTTCTGGCTTGAGCATCTCTCTTCATCCAATTCTTCGATTATGCAAGTTCTTCTCTTGTTGGAACACTTGGATCCTTAAAGTCAGGATTTTCTTCTTCTCTTGTAATAAACGATATCAAATCTTTGCTCATGAGTGTGCTTCCATCCTCATGGACCATGCTGGATAGTTCTCTCTATCTAGCTTGTCAATCTGCAAGCTTTCTCCCATCTCTTGACTTCTATGTCTGCAATTACTAAGATTTATGGTGATATAATGTACCTTTGATATGAAGCTTTAATCCTTCTTGATCCTTTGAACTCGTGCTTTGTTCTTCTTTAGGTTTTCTTCCAAACTGTAATCGTTGCTCCTTCAATTCACAATATCTTTGCTATCTGCAACAATCAAGGTTCTTCTTACTTCTTCTTCACCTTGATTTGATCTTTTAACTCTGATACCACTGCTGGAGATCTTTAATCCTCCAAATTTCTTATCCATCTTGATTTAAGAACTCTTCTATATCAAGAATAAACGAAAATTTACACAAAATTCATATTATCTTTCATATGTATTAAGAAATACTTCTTTGTATGAAGTTTTCTTCAGCTTCAAGAGTCTGCTTCAAAAATGAACTTCAATCTCTGCATATGACTTAGATTTTAATCATTCAAATGATACTCACATGTTCATACTTCCTTTGCGCAATCACAATGACCATTAGTTCTTCAAAAGAACTATTAGATTTCTAATTTGATCACTTAGATCAAACCTCTATCAGAAATTGGCTTCCAGAAATGACAACTTTGACATGGTCAACTTCTTAAGTTGATTTCTCTCAGAATCTAACCGTTTTGCTAAATGATTTTGAAAAAAGCTTCCTTACCTTCTAAGTTAGATTTTGAATTCTCAAACATAAAAAACTTTACACTGAGCACTGAGATCCAAGCAAATCTTTAAGCAACAAAATGCGTGATTCTGAGAACTTCACTTGCAGACTTCTACATATGAATGTTCCTACTTGTCATACACACAACCTGAAGTGAATTAGATCATCAAACTTTGGTCATAGCTTGATTAGCTTCTGAATTAGATGTGTACAAAAAATTTCTTGATCCACATGATGAGGCTGAGAGAATTCTAAGAAAGACCAGTCGCTCACTCACGAAAAAACTCTCTACACATCTATCTCTTTTTAACTTGAAATCTATTGACCACTATTTCATATATTCTTCATCTCTCTACTATATCACGACTATAAATGAGGTTATACATCAAGTACTTTTGAAGTATTTTTCCAAGGGCTATTATACATAAATGTACAAAACATTTCTTCCTGATTCTTCAATTGACTTCATGCTTTGAGCTTGAGTCTTTCCTTCACTTCTTTATTCTTAGTCTTCATGTAATCATCCATTGATGATTGTCTTGCTCCGACACAGTCCACCAGGAGTAGTAAAGAAGAACAAACACCAGTGAAGAACATAGTAAGGGAGAATGTATTGTAATGGGAAAGGGCATGGAGTTGAATGTCCGAGAGGGAGAGTTGAGAAGTTAGGTGGGGGAGGCCCTATTTAGTGTGTACATAGTCGGAGCAGGGAAATGGAAATTGTATTGGGGTTGAGGGAAGGGAAGTAGGGGGTAGTGAATGAAAGACTAGGGGAAGTGGAGTTTTCATAGGCGAAGGAAATTATTCAGACAAAATGGAGGTGTATTTCTATGGGGGGGAAGGAGTTAGAGGGGAAGGGAAGGTTGCAAAGAGTTAGAGGAAAGAAAAACTAGCAAAGAGGATGTACTATAGACAGACAAAAGAACACAGACAGATAGAAGAAAATATATTCCATAAGAATGCTTCTACAAATCAAAATATGTCATACAAAACATAGAAATCACACAGGTTGGCTAAACGGGAGCAACAACAAATGCTCATAACAAAATTCCACCCTCATATCCAAAAGAGCTACATAGAGCAATATCCAAAATATACAAAAACCCACATTACCAAAAGAACTAACAACCTATGCATGGAGTGGAGGACGACTAGTGCTGTGGTGGAGGGTAAGCACGGGGTGGCAAAGATGCATCTGGAGGTGCCTCATGGGCCGGCTGGGGGGGGGGGGGGGGTGCTCAGGAGGAAACATGGGAATGATCGAGATCTCCTCATACAGAACTAAGAACCTGGTCAGGGAACGACGAAGATGGTCCTGCTTGTGCCAAACAAGACGACAAGCGGGGCTATCGCAAATACCTAATGAAGCATGTGCACGAAGCTCGAAAAGCACCCGGGACATGGAATCGTTCTCCTCCCGTAAGCGATCACACTCCTGCTGCACTGCACGTAACTAAGTGTGAACAGCCTGCCATTAGACGACGGCTGACACACGGATGCACTCAATCCTCGAAGCATACTGCTGGTGGAGTGTAGCTGTTGTAGAGACCGAGTCAAGGGAGAGGCGCACAACATCGGCTCCATCGCTTGCGACGAGGCTCACATCACGAAGAAGACCAAGGAAGGGTGGATCGTCAGTGAGGCTATCAGGGATGGGAGGTGTTGAGGTTGTTGGGGGGGCGGGCGGGGTAGGCTGGGGGCAAGTAGGAGAAGCAAGAGGGGTGCGATGATGAGGGGAGGTGGAGGGAGACTCAATGGAAATGGTTAGAGATGGAATAGGCTGAGCAGTACCAGTCGACAGGGGGTGACTGTAGAGATGGAGGAGGTATAGGGGAAGGAGACTGTAAGCTACTGATCGGAAAAGAATCCATCAAACGGGTTCGTACCCACCGTGCGGGTGGTGGAGTGGAGGCGATGATGGGAGTGGACTCTTGAGGAATGGAACTAGGGGGTGTAGGCAATATGGCGGCTGGTGGAGGATGCGGACGAGGGGAATGGACAATAGTGTGTGTAGGGTGGGACTGGGCAACGATGGGGCTGGGTGCAATGGACTGTATACCAGGAAGGTGAAAGAGCCATGCTAAGGCCAGTGCGGAATACACAGAGAATGAACACATCCCGTGATGGAGGGCATCATGGAATCGTCGAGAATGAAGAAGGACTGAAACATAAGTGAGCTATATGGATAAGGTCGATCGAGTATAAAGCAGAAAAGGGGGTCTGCAATATGGATATCATGTAATGGAATGTCAGAGGATGCGCTACAGAATAAAAAGTAGAAAATGAAGGAATGTAGGAGGGCTAGCTGGTACGTGGTAGGCATGGCATCATCGCTAAACAGATTGATGCAATAGGCGATTATCTCCTCCTGAGACAACCCAGAGTAGAGGAAGGGCAGGGCGCGATATGAAGTGATGCTGGAACTGATGCCAGCAACGATGACTGTAGGTGTAAGTGAACCAGATGGAAAGTGTGGGAATGCGAGAAGCACGGTTTGAATATCAGCACCCTTGGGCTCGGATAATCGGATAATAAGATGGAGGCTAGACGCCAAAGACCAGCCTGACGAAGGCATCCCTCTGGGAGTAGGTCAAAGAGCGGTATAGGTGGCAGGGCTAGGTGGAGGCAGATGGATAAGGAAGGGGACGAATCTCGATGATCAACAATGGATGATGATGGTGGGCGTGGGACAGTAGAAGTGGAATGGCTATCTGAGCTACGCATGGGATGACCACTTGAACCAGGGGAGTGCATCAAAGCGGCGAGAGAAAGGTGGAGGCCGACGGGGGTGCCCCCAGACTATACAAAGAGGATCCAGAGAGGGAGAAACATGGAAGGGACACAGCAAAGGGGTGGCTCCCCTAGATGTGTGGAGGGCCTGAAGGAGGATGAGAGCGTGGGGAGGTGGTGTGTGGAACGGAAGGGACCGTGGCCACTAGGATGGAATGGATGGGGGCCACATGTGTGGGGTGGGTGGGGGCGACAGGGATGGTGGGGGTAGGGGCCACAGGGGTAGGGTGGGTCGGGGCCACAGGAATGGGAAATCCAGACCTCTAGAGGGATGGTGGCTAAATCCAAGGCCGAAGGTGGAAGCTCGCAGTACGCCTAGGTGTTATTTGGAGAGCCCCTCCAAAATCTATAAGGCCTCTTCCCCCATTTGTACTTGGTTAGAAGCTTGAGGAGCCTACTCCATGCTCTTGGCAAACTCATTTCTAATCCATGTGAGTTTCGCCATTTCTTGGTTTACTCACTTCGAGTCTCTCACACTCTTTTCTTTTGTGAGTACACTCTTCTTTTCATTTTGCTTCCGTGTGTGTACTCTGTACATGGTATTAGAATGCTAGGTGGAGCTCTTGCTGGTGCATTTGGTGATTTTCAAGGTCTTGGTGGCAGTGGTGCTTGAGTTTGGTGGTGTGGCTTTCCTCATTGAGAGAAGCCTCTTTTGCCATCCGTTTATACTCCTTTTGGGCTTCATTTTACCCATTAGCCCACCCTCCCACCCTTTTCTTCATCAATTTATTCACCCTTTACCCCCATTTTCCCACCCTCCCACCCTCTTTGTAACGACATTTAGTGGTTCTTTCATTCTTGCAATGTTTCTCTAGAGTTGATATGACATCTCTACCTTTGGAGTGTTTCTAAACACTTTGAGCTTTTCACAGTTTGTTATAGTGTAAACAAACACATACGTTTTGAACTCCCTTCCCTTTAGAGTGTCTATAACGATTTGGTTTCACTTTCACTGATGTAACTTCACTCTGTAGTATGTTTTGACACACAAAGCATTCATCTAATTTGACATACGTATGAGGAATACTGCCGTCCGAGAAAAACCTTGGGGTTACTCCATCATCTTTGACACACATAGCAGACAAGTTTGTTTCTATTTTTCTGTGATCATTGGAATCAGTGATTTTTGTGTGTAGTAGTCTCTACTGAAGGTTCGAGAATAATTATGTGTCTTGAAGTTCTGGCATTTGTTCCAATGCAAAGCGTGTTGCCATCGATGCTAACTGTGTGAAACTTTGTCCTCCTCCTATAATTAGCATCGTTCAGATCAGCTGAGCAGATGCACCAACGCTAGTGAGAAGGCGGAAAAAGCTCCCATTGAAGCAGCACCAAAAAGTGAAGACCGTAGCTATGGGTCGATGGAGGGGAGCCTCTCTCGATTAGAGGTGGATTTGCACCAAGGGACAGGTGATATTGTACAGCAATTCGATAGGGCTATAGCATCATCTCTATAAGACAGAGTGAGTTTACATTCTCTCTCTGCATCAAGGGCCGAGAGAGAGATGTTGGCATGTGTGAATTGGATGCACGTATACTCTCGTTCCTGGTTGTACATGCCGTGTAGCAACATCTAATCCGAGCTCTACCTCCCTTCGACAGTGTCAGAGAGAGAAAAGAGAGTGTTTCTCTATTGTCTTGTCTATTTTCCACCTACCTGAGATCTCCTTTGCATGCATTGCGCTCAGAATCCTCCATCTACAAGCTTCACAAAGCAGCAATTTTTTGGCAAAAAAGATCATGTGCAGTTCATCTCACTCAGTAAAGCACAACATTAGACGAATCTGACGCGTGTGATACAACCGTTGGTAACATCTGAAATACTCCCATTCTAGAGCAAAGAGATGCTTAGGTGCGTCAACAAGGCGACAAAATCTCTCTGTTGAAGCGAAGCAGAGCTGATCAATCACAACAGTGGGAGAGAGAAACAAGCATCACGTCTGACGACATTTTTGCGGCAACTACGTGCACTGCACCTTCTCTCAGAGAGAGAGAGAGAGAGAGAGAGAATTGTGCTCTGGTCAGAATTATGCACATCAGGAACGATTGAAGAGCACAAAGCACTGTGCGCGTAAAAAGTAAGGGATTTCTCCTTGGTAATGCTTCGATCAAAATCAATGTAAACGGGCAACTTTCAAAGGGAATCAAACTGAAACGATCAATTAGGCAAGGTTGCCCGTTGGCTCCGCTGCTCTTCGCCATTGCCAAAGAAGGACTTAGCCGACTTGCAGAGCGACAGAAAGAGCTTGGTCACATAAGAGGCATCACTTTGCCACATAACTCTAGGCAAATGACCATGAGGCTATTTGCGGATGACACAAATGCCTTTGTTCACAATGACGATACCAGCCTGAAAACCTTTTGGTGGTGCCTCGACACTTTTTGTGAGGCCTCCGGGTCAAGAATTAACCATTCCAAGACTGCGTTCAGGGCTATCAAAGGGAATCAACCGAATCTTCTCACTGTGCAGGGATGCCAAAACATTCAATCGGGTCAGGTCGTTTGCATTCTTGGTATCCCCATGGGATTCGGTGTTACTCTGGAACAAAGGTGGGCTTGGGTCCTCCCCATACTTAATAATAAACTTAACTATTGGAGGGGTTTGCAAATTAATCTTGCTGGCCGGGCCATGGTGATCAACACGTTCCTCATATCCTCAATCATATACTTTCTTTCTTGTTGGAGACCGAAGGATCAAGAATTACCCAAATTGAAAAGTATTTGTAGGAACTTTTTCTGGACTAGGGACCATAATAGGAGGGGAGTGCCTAAAATCAAATGGTCCGTTTGCACTAGCCGAAAGGAGAGTGGAGGTCTGGGTATTATGGACATTGGCAGCATGGCCAATAAGCTTGGGACAAAGTGAATGATTAAGGCTTGGTGCAACAGAGATTCCTATTGGGTCACATTAATTTTCAGAAACACGAGCGTGATTACTCCGATGCGCTACCCTAGATGGAAAAACCTCGACATCCTCACCCTCTTATTCTCTTTGATTCCGGTCTCACCCAAAGGATCGATCCTGGTAAGATCCTTGTGGATGAGTTGGAACATATTCAAACCTCACATCGTAATCAGTGAAGATTGGAAGTGGGTTGCAGGTATAAGACAAAATGACTCTATTTGGTTCCCGATCCAATGCATGAGAAACATGGAGCCTTGGAATGTCTTAAGTGCCAAGAGACTCTGGAATAAGGGATTCAAACAATGGAAGCACCTCTGGAAACAGGTCACGAATAGATGGGTGGACTTTGAGGACCTTGGCACTAGTGTTGCGATCACGTACGAGGAATGAAATATTTTATTGAGCAGATGTCATGCTTGGGACTGCTCTAAAATTTGACTACTTATGGGACAGGATGCTCCAGACCTATAGGGCCTTAAATGGTATAATGGTAATTGCCTCTCCAAGCTTCCATATGTCGAAGCTCGCAACGACATTCACATCAGTCTCAACAAGAAATGGTGTTTCAACTGGACGCGGCTTCGATGGATATGAAATTTATGTCTATCTGGCACCCTCTCATTGAAAACAAAAATTCGGTCCTCCTATGGCAAATTTTACACTGTGGAATATGGACCAATGCAAAAGCTAACAAGATCTATGGTGTTCCGCCTTGGTGCAAGCGATGTTGCTGTCGTAAAGAGGATATTGGTCACCTATTCTTTGCTTGCCCTAAATCCCTTCGGCTATGGAGGATCCTTGGTCGTTCTTGTGAAGAGAGATGGTGGATGCAATCCAAAGATGAGTAGGTGCCGCTACAACCAACTTCACACCAGCCAACTGAGACTTCAGAGTTGATTAGTAGACCCTTTGAGCTTCCTAAATCCACCAAAGTATCAGCCAAGTACTTTGGAACATGTATCCCAAAAGTTTAAGTCAAGACAGACAAGTTGCGAAATGACTAGCTCCCAAAACTTGCTATTTTTGGACATACACCTGCTGGAAAAAATGAACAGTGCTCTCAACCTGGAAGGAATTAGAAAAATTCCTTTTGGGCATAGCAAATAGACTTAGCAAGCTTCCCAATCCAAGTTAAAACACTTCAAATGATGGACTGAGCACTGAAAACAAGTTTCATCAATTTCTGGAACATGCCCACCATTCTCAGGGCTCTACAGAGATAGACCAGTAAGCAGTAAATTGCAGATATCTTCAAAACTATTATTCCAATGACCTTGAAAATTTATACGTACAAATTAGACAGTATGAGCTATCCAACGCAAGTTAAATCATGGAAAATGGATCAGTAGAACTCGAGATATGACCTTCTGAAGGTACTGCTCTGAGTGAGTATAGCAGAGAACAAAACAGAGAAGTAGATGATAATAAATGAATAGATTCACATATGATTACAACCACATTGGCAATGAATCTTTGCACAATGGGAGTAGAATGATAGAGCTATGGAGTAAGCTCTTCAATCTCTACAAAATGACATCAAGTGATCACGTACAAGGCTTGCTAATCGCCTCTTCCTTCTTGCTCCTTTTATAGCTATTCTTGGAGGGAGTTTTGAATTCGAATTCGAATGGCTCCACCTAAAAGTGATCCCCAAAGTTAGGAGAGATTCCCTCAGCTCACAAATTCGTGATTTTGGTAGTTAGAGCCACAAATTTGCTTTTACATCATGGATGAGGTAAGCCATCCTTTTCCTTTTTTCTTTTTCCATTTACAAGAGATAAAATGTACTCTTTTACAAGAGGTGTTCACATGACTACACATGTGACTTACAAATGAGGATAATATCAAACATATCAAGCATGTAGGCTTGGGTAAAATGCACCAACAGTTCTCTGGGGCTCCAAGAACAAATCAATTGGAAGCAAGCCCTCATTGGTGAAGCGATCGGTTGCTCTACGGCATTGTGGAATGCGATCAGGGGAGAGATCCTTTAGAAGGTTTGGCAAGAAAGATGCACTCACAACTTTGGCAATACCCCCAAGGAGTGGCCGATCGAGAAGTCCCTATTCCTTCTTGGCAAAAGAATTGGTAACTGTAAGAAGACACTCCCCCTTCAGACATCACAAAGAGCTACAGTATGTCAACAATAAGCTTAAAACCAAGTGGGCTCCACATGATGGGGATGTGAGGTTTATCAACCTCCTCTATAACTCCATGTAAGCTTTGTAAGGTCTACCACGAAGGTATGACTTCCTTACGTGTTTGTGCTGCCCCCGCGTTGTGGGACTTGGGGGTCTCGAGGGCACTAGTCCTATTCACTTGTGTTCTTCTTTTATTTAATTAAAGTCAGGGAGAGTAGCCATTGCTGAACTCCCTTTTATTGAAAAAAAAAGTGAGGGATGCCTGATTTCATCTCTGTAGTAGAGAGAGAGAGAGAGAGAGAGAGAAAGAAAGAAAGAGAACTCTCTCTCTCTCTCTCTCTCTCTCTCTCTCTAGATAGGAGAATCACTCAGCACCTGCGACCGTCAGCTCTGTAGATTTGCCATGAAGTTGCGAGAGAGCGAGAGAGGGAGTGAGAGGGAGAGAGCCAGAGATAGAGATTATGTGCGCTATATTTGCAGATAAAGCTTATCTCTTGCTAACAAGTGAAGAGAATTGACATGGGAGATATCTCTAAAAGGGCTCAAATACGACGTGGAAATCCAGCGGGCGTGGTTTGGCGGATGTACCTTATACTCCTAGACAGATGGCTAAGGTTCAAGTCCAACCTAGGGCTTCATCCGTGGATGGATGCCTTTGCCTTAAGAGGTGGGGTGTGTGTGTCTTCCAATTGATTGTACTCTCAAAAGCAAATACGACGTGGCTAGATCCGTGATATGTGCACATAAGTTCATCCGTGATATCCGCGATAGATTTTCTCTCTACATGATTCGCTCTCTACATGATTTACTCACCACCTTCTCCTACACACAAATAAAGAAAAAGTGACGACTCTGCCACTGACCGCTCATATGAGTGCAAAGCATCAATTATAGCGAAGGGTCCATCAAATGCAAGGTGGATATGTGCATGGAGTAACTTACATCAGTTATAATGTCACCACTGATTTTTAGACTTTGAATTCCCGCAAATTGATCCATGAGATATCCTAATTTATTTAACTTTTGTCATTTTTAATATGACATAGTGTTTGGTTCCACACTACAAAGCGGTTCAGCCATGAACAAATTTTGATTTTGAACCTTGGCATTCTTAGAGTGTATTCTTTTGCCCACCCAAAGTTGTACTTTTTACTTAGTGAGTTTATGTCTTGGGCCCATCTCTTTGTCCATAACAATCCGTTGTCTTCTCCATTTGCATTAAGTACTAAACATTGTAACCCTCACTAAAGGATTATTTTGTAACATTTTGGGCCTAAATCCTCTCCCGGCACTAAGTGGCCTCTTTTTGCACACAAGAATATAGGAAGAAGGTCTCATGCATGTGCATTTGTGGGTTGGAGGCTAATCTAAGCCCCCCCCCCCCCCCCCCCTCAAAGTGTCTACTTCATTTTTTGTGCAAGTGTCGGGCTATGTTAAGCTCCCCCCACCCCTACCCCAACTCAATTTTGTGAGCCTATGATAACTTCATTTCGAAAGTGATCATGTCAAGGATTTCAAATGCCACATCCTCAAGTCAATTGTACTTGTCCTCCTTTACGCTCATATTCATGCCGAAAGATGAAAGACTTAATGACATGAATTACAACCTATGGAAGGACACCATTAGGGCCTACCTCTATACAAACCTATTGTACGAGCAATTGAAGGCACATAACGAGAGCTCGATAAGAAAATTGATCTAGGAGCTTGAAATATATGGAATGTAAAGGACAAGCAAGCATTAGCCCAACTTTTCCTTGCATGTGATGAATTGAGAAAGGGTCACATCATTGCATGTAAGACTTCCAAAGAAGCTTGGGATACTCGAGCTAATTTATATGAAGATAAAACAGCTTCTAAGATTTATGATTTAGAGGCCGAATTTCATAATCTCACTATACATCCACAAGAAACCATCACAAATGTGATAGCCCGATTTGAAGATTATCAATCCAAGTTAGCACTTTATGGATGAAAGGTTTCAAGTGAAGACATAGCCATCAGGTTACTCAACAAGCTTCCTCGGCCTGATGAGACTTTTGTGACCACTCTATACAACAGAGGACACGAACTCACTTGGGAAGAAGTTAGAAGACTTTTGCTTCTTCATGACTCTAGGCAAAAGACCCAAGCTACCCAAGAAACAGCTATGAAGGCCAAAGCTACCTTCCACAAGACTAAAGTTCAAAAAGGTGATCAAGAGCCTAAGGACAAGGGCAAGAAGAAGTTCACTTGCGATCTTTGTGGCAAGCCTAGACACATAAAAAAGTATTGCTTCAAGAAGAAGAACAAAGATAAGTCTAAGTCTACTCCAAAGATCGAACATCACTCTCACTGCACAAGTGAAGATCTCTTTCTCACCACTGAACACAAGGCACTTGTCGCATCCACTACTAACAAAGAATGGATTTTTGACAATGTGGCTTCATCACATATGTGCAATGACAAAGATGATTTTCATGAATTTGAAGAGCAGAAAGGTCTAGTTTATCTTGGAGATGACAAATGCATTGAAATCCAAGGAAGAGGAAAAGTTCAAGTCACAAACTCTAAAGGTGAGACCAAGTCACTCAAAGATGTTCTTTATGTAACAAACCTTTGTAAGAACCTTCTCTCAGTGAAGGCCATTACACAGTGCAACATGACAGTGCAATTCGATAACAACAAAGTTCAAGTCATTGGCCATGAATCCAATGAAGTGATAGCTCAAGGCTTTGAAGACAAAGGTCTCTATAAGCTTTCAAGTTTTTTGGCCAAAGATTCAAGTCTTAACTTGTGGCATTGTAGATTTGGACATACGTGTTTCTTAGGTAAGATCTCTTCTAATCATCTTGTCAAAGGTCTACCCAGGATTGCAAAGGTGGAATTAAACTGCTAAGCATGTGCAAAGTAGATATCTGGCCCTTTGCATATAGAAGCATCCATTTCTGCATCTAAACCCTTAGCATTCATCCATATTGATATTTGTGGACCTATGCATACACCTTGCAATGCAAGATACTCAACAAGGTATTGCCTTACAGAAGAGTCGAAGTGTGATCCCGATGGCCAAGGTTATGCTTAGTCAAAAGCAACTTCCACTAGAGTTTTGGGTTGAAGTAGTACATACAACAGTACATATTCAGAACACATGGTTCTCAGATGTCTTGAAGAACCAAACACCATTTGAGGTTTACTTTACAAAGAAGCCAAGTGTGATCTATTTTTGCACCTTTGGTAGTGATTCCTATTTTCATCAGTTATAGTGATCAGCAAAAGGCACACAAACTCTATGACCCAAAGACTCATTGAGTTACAGTAACCAAATACGCCACCTTTGATGAATACTCTAAGTATATCATCCCTTTTGGATCCTCCCATTTATGCTTAAGAGGGGGACCATTCTAGTTTCAGACAGTCACACTATGTGGAGCATGCTCTCTTTGTACATGACTTTCTAGATCATGGTACAATTTTGGAGCATGAGGAATCAAAGATAGAATCTCAACTTATACCTCAGATGCCTACACCTCCTACCATACCATCAAAGGTTTACATTTCCCCTCATCTTTATTTGGGCATTACTCTACGATCAATGACTTGTCATTCTTCATTCTTATCTTCCAGAATCCACTTACCTCGTCTATAGCAGCATTCTGAGCATGTAGTGTTCCATACATGGACTCCAACATCTTTTCATTTACCATAGGATACTCCTGCATCTACTTTGATTCATCCCTCAGTTGGATCATTTTCTAGGCCACTTTCTCGGTTTAGAGGGGGCTTCCATGGTCTTACACACACACACATCAAAACTTTATACACTCCATGGAGGACTACAACATACATATGTACTACCATGTGTGGAGGACTACAACATACATATGTACTACCATGTGACTATGATTTTATGCTTCATGCTTTGTATTTCATTCTTGTAGGACCTACTTCTTGGCGATATGCATCTTGTGGTGGATATTGTCAAAGCTTTGGAGGTTCCCGCGTACCACATGGAGTCATCCTACCTATCTTGCATGGAGGTGATCTTGTCTAGTGAGATCTTGTTTCATTCTTGTACCTCATTGGTAGTGTACCTATGGAGCATCCACTTGATCCATCCGGTGGATATATTATGGAGTACCTGGTGATCCCACATGGTCGATACTACTTGGAGGCTACATATTTCTAGATGGAGACTTCCTTTTTGATGCTCATGCTACTGTTGCTACATTCCTGGTGGACCTTTCCCTCATACCCTAGCAACCTCCATACTCTACAAAATGGAGTTGTAGAGGGGGTGTTGAGAGTATGAGATTGCATATCCATTTTGTATCTTGGAGTCACTCTATTTCTATTCCATTTCCATTTTATATATACCCTTTGTATTTGGGTACCTTGCCATTTGCTTCTATTATTGTATTCATTCTCCTTTAAGGGGAAGTATCCCACATGAGATGTACTTTGGAGAGCCCCTCCAAAATCTATATAAGGAGGGCCTCTCCCCCCATTTGTACTTGGTGAGAAGCTTGAAGAGCATAGTCCATGCTCTTGGCAATCAGCTCATTTCTAATCCATGTGAGTTTACCCATTTCTTGGTCTACTCACTTTGAGTTCTCACACTCTTTCTTTTGTGACTACACTCTTCTTTTCATTTTGCTTCCGTGTGTGTACTCTCTACATCTAGCACATTTTTCATACCATTGTTAATGCATGGAAATGAGCTAAAGAAGTTTTGACTGACTAATAACCTTGTGCAAGAACCTCTAGACATGTATGGTATGCACATTCCAATGGAAAAGGATCAATTAGTCCCAAAACCATGAAGAATGGGAACTTGACTAAACTGAAAGATATGGTGGCAATGACTTCTCCAACATTGATGTTCACTTTTGTATGTGCATGCAAATTTTCACCTTCCTTGGGCAAGATAGGTTCACTATGTCCCATAAGAAGGTGTGGCTCAATTTATATTTGGCCCCAAGAATCAAGAACGTACCTCACATTATGGCTAAGTGGTGTTCAAAACATTCCTTCAAAATGTCAAGGCCCCATACATCTTAGCTTTAGAATTCAATGAAGGAAACCTTGACCTAGTCTACAATATGAGCAAGACTCCATAAGTCAACACCATCTACGCCTGACATGCTAGAATTAAATACATGCCTCCTTGCTACAAGCGGACTTTTGAGGAGATGTTGTCAATAGTATTTTGGGAATATCACTTAGAAATATTCACATCTTTTACATCTCTTTGCGGTGGAACAAGCTCTGCATGCCGATCAACTATATATGGCACATCCAAACGTTTTAGGTCTTGTAGATTAGGAAAGTTTGATGACAGATTTAGCATGTGGCCTACACCTCAAAGAACATGACCTAGTTGTGGATGTGGTCCAATATTACATATCCTAACCTCCACAACAAGGGTCAGGGACGACAGATGCGAGAGACGAGGGGTGTTAGCAGTCAAGGAGGCCTAACTCACATTGGTAGTCAAGGAAGTGGATCACATGGCATGACCCAATAGATGAGTCAAAGGGAACAAATGCAGAGAGAAGGCCAAGCAGGACCACATAGACAACGGAGCCAACACAGATCAAGCAAATAGACCAAACCTCTTTTTTCCAAGACAAACATGTAACGAATAGTGATTTTTATCACTACACTACATTGTAAATCCTATTTTTGATAGTTGAAACTCCATTGTGTCCAAGCCAAATATTCCTCGAGCTTGAAGATAGTAGAGCTACCTATGTACCAGTTTTCATAATTTTTAGAGCCCCCAAACTAGCTTAGGAACCTAATTTTTAACTAGGCCAGACACTAGGTCTCACTACAAGAAATAGGGGGGCGTAGCGATGGTCCCCGAATTGAAAGAAAATGGGATTCGTCGCTTATGCAATAGCATCACATAAGCGACAGTCCTCTTTTTGGGGTTTTCTTTTTATGAGCAGTCGTCACATAAGCAATGCTAGCATCACTTATGTGACACTAAAAGTATGCATCGCAAATAGCATCGCTAAGAAGCAACACTATTTGCGACATTGGCAA
The DNA here is from genome assembly GCA_020310875.1 of Ceratopteris richardii. NCBI lineage: Eukaryota > Viridiplantae > Streptophyta > Polypodiopsida > Polypodiales > Pteridaceae > Ceratopteris > Ceratopteris richardii. The sequence continues at coordinate 117,718,818 of CM035413.1, forward strand.
ACTAGTTGCGACGTTTTAGTGTCGCATAAGCGACTTCCTATGTTCCAGAGCGTCGCATAAGCGATGCACTGGAATGTAAAAAAAAAAATCAATTTCTCCCGGCACATTTGTGCCGGGATTTGGATGCACAAGCGAGAGAGAGAGAGAGAGAGAGAGAGAGAGAGAGAGAGAGAGAGAGAGAGAGAGAGAGAGAGAGAGAGAGAGAGAGAGAGAGAGCGAGAGATCGAGAGAGAGCAAGAGCACACTCGTTGAAGCCAGGTATCCATGCACACA